>JAEMWC010000116.1:1117500-1255000 GCA_016490735.1 Pachyseris speciosa | reverse complement strand
TGTGATTTACATAAGCAACAAGATAGCAATGCAGGCACAGGAAACAAGCAACTCGAATCCCAGTCGGAGTTTGAAACTCTGTCAATAGATATACCTCGGCTAGTGGATGGTCTGTGCCAAGAAGTTTATCTGAGGAAAAAAGGACGTCTGTCCCTTTAAAATAGGGAAGATTGCTACAAAAGACGAAAACCATGGAACATCTTTGCGCACTAGAGTGAGATCCTGATGGGCTATTGTGGTTTTGGATTTCCTTTGAAAATTGCTGTTACTGAGTTTCTGACAGTTTATGGTGTCGATTAAAAGTGTGTGAAAAATCTTTATTATCATTAATAGCCGTTCATTTATCGAGATTCGCTAATCTGAAGCCTCATTTCTTAATAAGCTAAATGAGTCAATTTACTTTTTTCTTAGAAAATATAAATAACTTTTATAAATTCTATCTAGTGGCCACAATAACTGTTTCTCTTATCCTTTGTTTCTATAATACCTGTTGATTGGTCTGAACCATCACAAACCACGGCCTGTGTCTTGGCATACTTCACTTTGAAATAAACACAACCACACATCTGGTACATTGTTGTAGCCAGGCAGGAAATCTTGCAAGCCTTTAGAAGAGAAAATAACCACAGTAAAAAAGAAAAAAAAAAGAAAAAGAAAATTATATCAATGAGATATCACAAGTCAACTTATCAGATAGTTCGCCAATCATTAGGCATTAAGTCAGTCCAGCATTCTCGGGATTCATTCGTCTATTCATTCATTCATTCATTCATTCATTCATTCATTCATTCATTCATTCATTCATTCATGCATGCATGCATCCATCCATCCATCCATTCATTCATTCATTCATTCATTTGTTCGGTCAGTCTTTACTCTTGCATTTTCTCCTGATGTTATGTAGACAGTGTAGAGTGTCGCAAAGTTATTATTATTGTTATTATTATTATTATTATTATTATTATTATTATTATGAACGTTCTCAGTGCCATAAATTGCTTCCTGCACTCTCGGGTCCATTACTTTGTCCTGAGGTAGTTGAGAAGTTTTTCATTAAATGGACAGAAACCTTCTTAGTATGTGCGCTGCTCATTGATGTTAATGTCTCCAGGGATCTTTCCTAAATTGTCGACTATTCCCTCTCTCTGAATAAGTCACAGCGCACCAACAATAATTGGTGCAGTCTCTGTCTTCATTCCCCACATTCTTGTGACTTCAATCTCAAGGACTTTATATTTGAAAGCGTTTCAATGATGACGATGATGATGATGATAGTTATTATTATCATTATAGCAGAATACACTACTGCTAAAAACTAGACTAGCCACAAAGGGCATCTTGTGTAACCTGTGAGCCATTATTATTATTATTATTATTATTATTATTATTGCTTTATTTAAGAATATTAGTAACAACACCATTTACAAGGATAAATACTGGTAAAAAAACGTAAAACTAAAAGTTTCATTAATTATAACATACCTTTAACAAAGGATTAATATTTTTATAGAAAAAAAATAAAAATATTATTATTATTTTGAATATTATTATTATTATTATTATTATTATTATTTAGTTGCTATGTTTGTGCTTGCAGTAATGATTTTACCTAGAAGATTGAGAAGGCCTGGTACAAGATCATAGAAGCCTTCTATTTCTTACCAGATCACTGTAGGACGCGTTGTAGCGGCTGAATATATTGTCATCTATTAAGGTGTTTTTGGATTCGCAAGAATGATTCCCAAAAGGATCCAACCTGCCAATGACAACCTGCAAAAATGGTTTTGGATGAATACGCAAACTAAACTGAAATAACATCGCGCCCGCCCGAAACGTTTACCTGTCGGATACGATCAACCGAAGTCTTGTGACGTAACCAAAAAGCGATAAATAAACAGAAATCTCTAAGAAGTTGAGGTGACCGAGGTAGAAAAGGAGAAAAAACGCTTGAAGAATCATTTTGTTGGCTTTCGAAACGAATATGATGAGCGATCAGTTGCCCGATGACGGTGTGACTCAATACCCCATAGTATGTAAGGTGCTACGTAAATAGTTGGTCAAAAAGGGGAAAAAAGAAAAGACAAAAACGGCATTGTAGTCATCACTGAAACGAAATCGCCATCGCAATTGTCACCCTATGTCATCGACTCGATTATCTCTGCTACAAATTGGACAAATTGTAATATCCATTCATCTAATTATGAATAAAGTTTTTTTTGTTGTCAATCGTCATCGTCATCGTTATCATTGTGTTAACTGTTTTCTGCTAAGGGGTAATAACTCGTTCTGTTCTGAATGACTGTTGTAATATACTGTACCATACCTTTCGAAGCATGATCCCTGTAGAAAAACCCGAGGACGCGCTTATTCCCAGTTCATAGGGAAATGGCATCGAATTCTGTGATCCAATGAACACTCGCACGCCGGCTTCGTCCGTAAGTTCACTAACATATTCATACTGCTCTATATTTAACTCCAACTTGAGTCCTGACAAGAATTGAACAAATTATTACAGTTTATGAACTAGCTTGATTTAGTTAATTGCATTGAATTATCGTAAATTTGCAAAACCAAATATATTTTTGACTGTCAGGTGTGTGAGTTGCATTCTCTTGCTTGTAGATTCTAATAACGGTCAGAGAAACTTTTTCTTGTTCATTTTCTAACACTCTCTATATGTGATTACATAAGGATGTGTACAACTGGTTTAATCGTCTTCAGCGTGCTCTTAACAACAAGCCCTGCAGGATGACGTTTAAACAAACATTACATTCACTCTAGAGACTCTACTTCACACGTGACTGATAATTCCGAGAATGAAACATTCGAATTCCTCTTTGAAACTTCCGGCATTTGAATGGGCTCTTGAAGTTTTCTTTGCCAATCTTTTTGAAAAAGGGTACACCATACATATAAAATGATTGATAGTTTTAAAAAACTGATTGAGTGTCTGGGGCGATAGTTGGTATGTAGTTTGCCTAAACACTAGTACCGGCGTCGTGACCCGGGATTGACGACGTCATGACAGTGGTCTGTTTGTTGTCGTCGTCTTTTCCTCGGTTGAACGAATAACAATTTCCATATTTCGGATGCCAAAACTGTGTCCACAACTCAGACATACCATCCCTGTGAAAAAAAGATCATATGAATTTTTGAGAGGTATTGAGGTTACAATGATATACAGCTGACAATAAACTACACACCGAGCCCACTTTTTAAACAGGTAATCTAATTAGCATGAAAAAATTAAACAAACAAACAAACAAACAAACAAACATTCAAGCAAAACAGGGAGAGGCACCCAAGTAAATAAAGAAGGGTCAGTATGGATTTCTGGAGACAAGTTTTCAGAAATCCAAGTATGTATAAAAGTGCAACTTATTCATTCTCTTTAACACCTTTAACTCTTTCCACGAAAACCATTTCTCGTAAAAAGTATTGCATTTGTTTGAACTGAATGCTATGTATTTTTCTGTTTCAATCTTTTGATGTAATAACGATTTAAAATCGGCAGAAAGAAAATTGACTCTATTTATTGCTTTACAGTAGATTAGGTATTTACAAATAAGAATAAGAGGGTTTAGGGCTGAACAAGTGGACCAATTATCCAAGATGCCTTTCATGATTTCTTTCTTGCCTAGAGTTTCTTTGGAAATGCACTGGTACCAACCAGTAAAGTCGGACCAGAAGGAAGCTGCAATAGGGCAGGATACAAATAAATGGGGGACTGTTTGCTTGACATTTGTGCATTAAGGACAGAAAGGATTCTCGACTTTTTTCATCTTGTAAAGAACAGCATTTGTGTAAAGTATGTTGTGAATAATTTTATACTGAAACATTGAAAGTTTTATTTTTTTGTGGCAACAAACGGTAGAGAATAAATTTTCTGACATTCTTCTTTACTGAATCCCATTTCCGTCAGCTTTTTCTCTGCCGTTGGCGGATTAGAATCTTGATTATCGACCAGTAATCTGTGTATTGTTTTGCAAGTCATCTTATCAAGGGCAAGTAAATTAGTCGTATTAGTTTGATTTTCTTCTTTTAAACAATTCTTCCACTTTCCCAGTATTGTAGAAGTGAGGCCAAAGTACTGCAAAAAGTTGCATTTGATCTTAAATTTCTGTAAGAACTCATGAAAAGATAGAAACCGGGTTTTGTTTTCACCCACAAGGCTCGAGAGTTTAGTGACACCAGCTTGGTGCCAACTTTCATAGTACACGGACACGTTATTGATTTTTATAAAACTATTGTTCCAAATAATCTGATCAAGTACGTCTTTCTTTGTTTTAGGAATCACATTATTAATTTCTTGCCATTTTAGAATTATTTCTTTATAAAAAGAGGGCAGTTTTGCATTAAGAGTCAAATAGATTAGCATTAGATAGCATTGTTCCGCCAACATTAGAGAGCAGACATAAAGGAATGATCTTTCACGGTTGATTACCTTCTGAGCAGAGACGTCGTACCCAACATATTTTTAGTACTTTATCAAACAAAGTAAAGTCTATCATATTTAGGCCTCCATTTTTCTTGTCTTTTATCAAGGTGGTGTTTTTAATCTTTTCGGGATTTTGTAATTCCATATAAAATCAAAGATTAGTTTATTAACTTCAGCTGCGAAAGAGGCTGGTGTACTCAACACACTACAGACAAAAGTAAGCTTCGAAATTGCCATAGATTTCACTATATGAATTCGGCCGTGGACTGATATGTCTCTTGCTGACCAAATATTCAGGAGTTTTCTTAAAGAATCTAGTCGATCAAAAAAATTCTTTTTGGCTGCGAGTTTTTCGTCATAAGAGAAGTAGACCCCTAGTGCATATATTGGTTCTTCATTCATTCTTAAACTTTGAAACGTGTCTTTTCGATGATGTAGAGACCCTAACCACAACAATTCTGATTTCGACTGGTTTATTTTTAATCCAGAGCAGCTTTCGAACTGGGAAAGTAAACTGAATAAGTTACTTAGAGATTCGGTATCTTCAAGAAAGGCTGAGGTGTCATCTGCGTACTGAGAGAGCTTCAACGTATTGCTTTCATCAATTTTAAGACCTTTTATTTCTTTTGAACTTCTTATGGCATTACCCAGGATTTCAATTCCTATGACAAACAAGATGCCTGACAGAGGACAACCTTGCCTGACTCCTCTACTCAAATTGAAGTGTCTAGTAGCGTGTCCGTTATTTAAAACGCAACTAGAAGTATCGCTGTAAATTACTCTAATCCATTGGCGTAACTGTGGGCCAAAGTTGAATACTTCTAGGCACTTCTGAAGATAATTCCATTCAAGAGAGTCGAATGCTATTTCAAAATCGAGAAAAACAGCTAAACCAGGGATGTTATGAGTTTTTGTAAGTGACATGATGTCGGAAATCGTTCTAATACTTTCTCCAATGTACCTACCTTTGACATAACCTGTTTGACTTTCATTTATAATTTTAGGGAGAATCGAACTTTCTCCATTCTGAGTGCAATGGCTTTTGTAGCGATTTTATAGTCATTATTGAGAAGGGAAACTGGCCTCCAATTTTTAAATTTTGCAAGTCTTTGTCTTTCTTTGGTATTAATGAGATAATTGCTAGCCGTTGAGAGATCGTTAGAAGGCCATTTTCAAAGCCGTAATTAAAACTGTCCGGTCAACCATAAACGGTGCGACTGCATTCCAGAAGCATCTGTAAAATTCAATTGTGAAACCATCAGAACCTGGCGTCTTGTTGTTTTGGAACTTATTAAGCGCTTCGGAGCATTCCTTTATCGTTAGTAAGCCTTCGTAACTTTCAGCTTCTTCATTATTTAACTTTTTTAAATGGGGAGACTCGAAAAAGTGTTTGAAATCGTTTGATTCGGGATTAGTATTTTTTTGTCTTCTTTTAAGTCGACAAGATGGTTTGGCGGTGTCATACAACGTAGAAATTACGTCATTAGTTCTGAAGAGCCGCCATACTCGGTTTCTCCGAAACTCAGTTCTGAAAATTGTTTCAATTGACTCACAAAAACTACAACAACTGAAAGAGCAACTAAATGATGTAAACTGGTAAGTGGTACGGCGAGAACCCAAAACGTTTTAATTTGCTAACTATACAAAAACATACCAATTGAAACAAAAAAATACGACTGAAAATATTTTGTTGCAATGAAAAAGTCAAGTAACGCACCCAAACAAGATACTCATCATTGGTCAGTGTGTGAAAAGCGAGAATGTTTATTTTGAAATTAAAACTGTTTAACGTTTATGTAATTTACTGAAAGTCTTACAACCGGATTTTGCGGTTAGTAGTTGTCTCGCTATGAACTTTGGGAATTGCTCTTTCACCATAATGGCGGACCATGTGGTTGATGTTTCTAGTGTTCATTAAAATCGTTGGTTTATCGTTTGCATCATGATTCAATGTCTTAAGGAAACATCTCAAACTGCATTCCTTAACGTATGTGACTTTTATAATGATGCTTATGATGGCAGCATACTTACAAGCACTCCATACTGTTGTATTTGCATTTTAGTATCAGGTCGCCCAACTGATGTCCTACTGGCTGGAGGTAAGTGTCCGGATATTCCGCTAAACGTTTTTGAATCTTTTCTCTCAGTATATGTCCATAGATATCCTCGTTGTTCGTCAATGATGCATTAGTAGCTTTTGATGTTTGAGAACTGCTGTGTGTTCGATCTTGAGGTTAAGTTACCGTGTAAAAAGCCAGCCGTAGGAAAAGAAAAATGAATGTAAGTGTTGGACTCTGAACTTTGCCTAAGCCGTGGAGAACAGAGAGGAAACCATAACCCTAATCCTAATCCTAATCCTTATCCTTATCATTATCATTATCATTATTCATATCCTTACCCTACTCCCAATCCCAATCCCAATCCCAATCCCAATCCCAAATCCAATTCTAATCCCAATCCTAATTCCAATTCCAATCCCAATCTTAATCCCGCCCTTTATCATTATACTAATCATAATGTCTCTGGTCGCACTTGATAGAGCGGTTTTCAATTGAATGTCGAAAGTAATTCTGGTTTTACTTTGGTTTTGCATTTCTTCGCTCTGTGATTGGCCAAGAAAACTCGCGCCATTTTCTCAACCAATGAGAAGCAAAACCAAAACCAATCGTGATTTTTTCGCGCGTAATTTCCCGCGCTTTGCGCCGGCTACATGTAATTGCTTCGTATTCTGATTGGCTCGTTGTACTGTTTCGGTCTGTTGTGATTGGTCAGAGTAATTACTTTGGTTTTGGTTTTACGACACTCAATTGAAAATTGCTCTAGCTCAATCGTGATTAACTCTTGATAATAGCGCTTCCAGGAGGCGCAATTTGTAATCACGATTTAGCAATCTGCTTGTGAGTATGACATGTCAAAGCTTACACGTCACAGTCTGACAGAACGCAACAAGTTGCGACGCCTTCGCAATTAACTTACGTCTGGGCGAACGCACAAACTTGAATATTAGATAGCTTAAGGCAACGACGACGGCAACGGCCACTGGTAAACGTTGTATCAAAATATTACTTTCTGTCACTGTAACTCTTTCGCGATTATTCCAATTATATTTGTTTAACTTATAAAATATGAACGAACTATCATGGAGCTAAATTAGCCTGAAAGGTAATGAAGTTAGGAAAAAGAAAGAAGAGTTCACCGTCATACGCTACGTCCTCCACAAAACCTAAACTTTGGTCATTTCGCGTTGTTGTTTTGCAGAGGATCGACGGCAAAGAAATGTATCAAAATGCAAATCGCACGTGCAGAGCCATTGTTTTTGCACATTAAGCCTATTGATTTGTGACGTTCTCGTTGTCGTCGCCGTTCTCGTTGCTTACGCTCCCTAAAACAAGTTGTATGCATTGGTAATGGGGAAGTCTCTGGAGTGCATGTTCACTACTGACCCAGGTGACAGATGTTTCCTGGTGTAGACGTTTTGTGGAAACCAACTATAGTTAGTAGCTAAAGGGGGAGGGGGGGGGGGGGTGGGGTGGGGGCATTTGATCATCAATAGAACTTCGATAAAATTCTTGAGGAAGTTCGCCTCTGAAATTTGCATTTGGTGTTGCATCTCAAACAAAGCTCACGCCTGCCAAAAACTGTTGAAAATAAAGCCAAGAAGTTCGAGTACTGAATTCTTGTTCTGAAATTAATTGAGGTTGGCATTTTTAAAATCTGTTTGTTTACCTCCGCTAAGGCTGATCAGACATTTTCGATTTCTTCTCGCCTGCCAACGCCAACTATAACACTAGACGGCAGTAATTTTTGAGCTCGCAAATGATTGGCTCGTCGAGCAAGCTTCAGAAAGACCTCGAGATAACGGCCTACTTTTTCACACGCTTTAGACCGCGCTTTCGCTCTTTGAGGTCTGCCGCTTTAAAATTACATCACCGTCGACTTTTTTGTGGTCGCTCATGAACTTTAGCAAAGCATGATTTAGCATGCCTTAATCACATTTTAACCTTGTAGTTCGACCACAAGCAATGAAACGTGAAGCATATTGATACGATGTAAGCGTTCTACTCATTCTTGTCACCTGCTCGGGTATATATTCTGGCTGCATCATGGGACCCGTTGATACCTTCTTTTTAACAGTGTATACATTTCAGAATCATATAAAATTTATTGCTCAGTCATTACTGATACAGGAGCGCGGACAAAGGTTTTCATGTGATTACTCTGGATATTATATAGGGAACCTAGGTTTTGAAATAAGCGAAATGTGGAATCTTTAAAATTACAAATAAAGGTGGGCACGTAATTAATGTTTGGGTTATGTACTTGGTTTTCGACTCTTTTCGTGTCAAACGTTTCCCCAATTGGACTATTCTTTAGATGCCAACGATGCATTTTTATTCGCCTCCCCGTTAGTAATATGCCCGAATATCCAACTCCCTATCCCCCCGATCCCCTCATCCCTTCAACATGGTCTCCCTGGGTTCCGCACTTGGATCTATTGCTAGACGTTTGCTTGTTCAGAAGGAAAACTTGTTCTTTTCACGAACGCACCTCATCTTTCCCATTGCTAATTTTACGCATTTTATTAACGTAGGGTTTCTAGAGCTCAATATTTACGTCTTATGTTTTAATTGTGATTACAGAGCCCAGATAAGGATGCGAAAGTAAAACCAGTTAGGATGTTTAGAAAACCAGCGACAGATCAGTTACTGTTCCAAGCTAGATAGCAGGAAAAGACATCTTACGTCCGTCAAGGATTTGTGGAAATTCCTGTAAAATCTCTTTTGGTATCTTGGAGAATCGGATCTTGTTCAGGTTGCACACAGTAACTTGAGGAAAGGGAAGCTTCTGCAGAGAAAGAAAAGTGCATCAAATGTTATCGCTAATTAAAGGTAGGAGCTCACTCAGGAGGTCCTGGTATTGGCTAAAACTACAGGCAAAACATTTACTAAGTGCTAATTTCTTAAATACGTGGAAAGGTTATAAAAAGACCTGCCTGACGCGCCCATTTTGTTTTTGTTTTGATTCGTTTTCTCAGGAATGAAACCTTAACAGGACTTTTTGTAAGCTATAGCTAGTAGGGTAATTCCTACAAAACAAAAATGGGTCATTTGTTTAATTTTGAAGTTTCCGTTGACACAAAATAGTTTTTGTTTCTTTATCCACCAAACAGGTTACATTTAAGATCCTTTTAAAAAGCGATTTAACATGAAATAATACCAAAGCTGAAATACGAAAAAAAAAATAGAATTACTTGAACAACACACTTATACGGCAGATATTTGGTAAGCCCAGTACTGATGTCACCTAGAACGAAACTGTTAGCGAACTTCCACCTGGTTATGTAATCAATAAACTTACAAATTATATTAGCTTTTCTTTGATTTTTCTCTTTTGCCTTCAAGCGATTATATCGGGCTTACGGATACTCGAGTTCACTGGAAGGCAGGAATGTAATGTGCTTTGACACGATTTTAGAACGACACATTTCTAATGGGTTAAACTGAAAATACGTAGCTCTTGTTCATCTGACCTGCTGGTGCGCAATCCATGCTCTTGTCTTGAGTGGTTTAGACAGAAACTGCAAAGTTAAATCATGGAGCTGTAAAACGAAGACCCCAAATGCTGCAGCGCATGCTAATAACCAGAACCAATTTCGAGGCCGCGAATCTGTTGCATCGGCGACTCGTCCATAGCCGTGAGCAGTCGTGTAGCCAAAACACTGTAGAATCTTCGCCTTAAATTTCCTTGGCAGACTTTCTTCAAAGGAGGCGCTCGGTTTGTTCGATGGCAGCATATCAGTAATGTTTGCCTAGTTTAACAGGTGATAAAACTAATATTTCAGTTAGAGACTGAAAATAATAACATTAAAATTATAGCTGTCAGAGACAAAACTGTTATAAACAGCTGATGAAAATGTGAAGTTTTAAAAGGAGTTATTTTTCTTTAATTTTTGTTAGTAGTGAGTGCCAAACAAAATTTATAACATGATTTCGGAGTACGCAGAGTTTAAGTCCCTGCTGTTAAGCTGGCAAAGGAAACAAACCTTGGCAAAGACGGTCGCTCCGATCCTTTCGTTTGGTTACCTGTGTAATAAAATTACAAAATGTAATCGCAGAACAACGTTAGTAGAAAAAAACGCAAAACATAAAGGCATACTAAAATATTTACACGACAAAGCAGGGGCATATAATTATTGTGTCTGTATCTTCTCGTGCTCAAATTTGAGAATGTACATTCAAAAGATGCTGCGCTGTGGTATGGGCAATAGATAAATGTAATTAGACATAGATGCACGTCGGTCATTTTACAATAACAACCGTAAATGAAAGGTCGCTGTGTGCCATTGTTTCGTAAGGGGCACATTTCCAACAGCGCTGAAAAAATAATGTGTTGGTTATTTTTTTAGAACTGAACAAACACGCAATTTGTGAAAGTGGGGCAGGCTGTGCTGCTTAAAAAGAATTAGGAAAGAATGAAAGTTCTGATTTTCAATTAACCTGAAGGCATCATAATAAAGTGATATTACTTCAGGATGGATTGCCAATGAGAAATACAACAATGTTACATAATTCTGTCATAATGAATATATCACGCAGAATCGCCGAACTTTTAGGCTCCATTACACTGGCAACTGAATCGAATCAGAGAGTCTCTACTTTCGCGACGCAACAATTGATATGTCTTCAATTTCTTAGAATCCCTTTCTTAGTACCACAACTTACACAGAGCTTTGTATTTCCTACTGTGTACAAACAAAGACCCCACTCCGGGAACAAACCAAATGAAGACATTTGGCAGAGAAACATTTAATTCAATTAGGACATTTTTCGAAGACAATATTCGAAGAACAGTTATGCAATTGTATTCAGTTACTGGGCTAAACAAGAAGGATTAGATTATATAAAGACAAACAGACAAACACCCGAGCAGAAGCCCTTAATGTGAACTCACAGGCAATCTAGTTTATTTTAGCTAAGCGTAATTAGATTAGAAGATGACAACTGTTTCTTCTCCTTTACACACGCAATTTGTTGAGTTGGCGCTAAGAGCTAACTGATTGAAACAGGTCCGGAACAAAAGATAAAGGACGACCACAGATTAGTTTTAGCAAGGTGAAACAGTTATAAAGTGGGTTAAAAAATAAAATGTCACTGTAGTACTAGTTTCACATCACACGACAGTAATAAATATAATAATAAATATAGCAATACCGAGGGGCGATACATCTCATTTTTTTTTCCTGACAAAGCCGGGAACAATTCCTTTCATGCCCCACAGTCACTGAAAACATTGATCTCATTAAATGCTTACACATAAAAGGACAAAAGAGAAAGAAAAGAGAAATGCTATTTCTTCATATTTGGCTTCCTAGATTTTAGTCTTTCGCAAGCTGAAAGTTAAGCCTCTGACTACATCCACGCATTGCAGCTGCTTACCACTATATAAAGACAAAAAGACAAACATCCGAGCAGAAACCCTTATTTTAGCTAAGAGGTTTTTACGGAATGGAATGATTCCTTAATTTGCATAATTATAACTTTGGGGATATTCCCTAGTCATTGGAAACAAATATATATATATATATATATATATATATATATATATATATATATATATATATATATATATCAACATCTGTGGATCTATGCTTAGCTATGCCACCGTTCACGCTTGTTTTTTATTTTTTTTAGAGATGTTATGATGCCCCGTTCATAGTTCTTGCCGAGGTTTTAAAGGGATTTTATTGTGTCTCGTTTACACCTTTTTACATTTGTTTCACAATGCCCCATTTATGCTTTTTACAGCTACAGCGGCGTATCACGCAAACTTCGAAGGGATTTGGGGTTTTCCTGTTCCGCGAATCATCTGATTGGGGGCGGAGTTATACGAATAGCCCAATCAGAATACGTTGCGTTGTGATTTGTATACCCCCCTCACTCAGATGATTGGCGGAACAGAAAAACCCACTTTTTTTCGAAAAAACACAGCGAGATACAAAACATTTGGCTGTAACAGCTATTTGCAGGGATTTTACAACGCCCTTCACAGAGATTTTGCGATAACCCGTTTATTAAAGTAATTCACAGAGATTTTTAAACGCCGAGATTTTAGGACATTCCACTGGCGTCTTTTTACAGAGACTACCGTTTTTGCAAATCCCACATAATGTCTGAAAATCGCAAAATTATACACTTTTTAGAGTCTGTAAATTACACTCATATTGGCTGGAGTATTTTTGTTTATTTAGAGGTATTTCATAGAGATCTAAAATTTTCGCAAAATGAAAAGTCTCCTAAAAAATGTCAGGAGTTTACAAGCATTTTGTAAGTAGCAAGTTTCAGATGGTATATTTCTACGTTATAAAATACCTGTCAAATTCTCATTTATAGTGATAGTGGTACCATATGGCATAATCAGTTGCAATTAGCAAAGATAACGACTCTGCAATTTAATCTGTTTATTTGACCGGAGAACAGTTTCAAATCGAAGAGCACGGTGTACTGGGCGTGCGCTGTGTACAATGCACACTTAGCACTTAACTGCATCCTGATTATTTATAAAGGTTTAACTCTAAATTTCAGGTTTTTAAACTGTTGTTCTATCTAGACATGAGAAAAATCCACATAACACCCTTGAACTGTAGGCAGTGTCTCAAGTCTCAAGTATCAGATATTTTAATTTGGTTCTAATTGTTCTGTACATGTCTAGTGAAGAAAATACCACGACAAAGTCGTGGTATGAAAGAAATCGTGTTCTTGCCACGTTTTAACTTTCGAACCTTGACAAGTCCGTTCAGTGTGTCAAATATTAAATGTCTTCATTGGTCCTGATTGATAAATAACCCAAGATAACTGTACAACACGAGTAGAGTGGAGATGAACTTATCAAAACAGCGTTAAAAAAAATAGAAATTGCTGTATTTTTTTAATTCTAGGATTTGCTTTTGGATTAAAGCAAGAAAGCACAGTGGAGCCTGGAGCCCTTGATCATTTTCTTCTAAAAATCTAACTTATCGTTTTTGCAACTCTTTCGTGATTATTCCAATCAGCGCTTAACTAGGAAAATGCTGAAGAACTATTCAGGGACTATATTACTACGAACGGCGTTAAAATAGATAAAAAGGAAGAAAAATTTGCCTTCATGCGCTCATGTTCTCGAGAAAACCTGACATTTGGTCATTTCACGCTGTTGTCATTTGCCGAGGACGACAAAGAAATGTACCAAAATGTAAAACGCACGTCGTGCACGTTCTTGTAACTCTTTCGCGATTATTCCAATTTGCTTAACTTGGAAAATGCTGAAGAACTATTCAGGAACTATATTACTACGAACGGCATTACAGGGAAAAAAGAAAGAAAAATTTGCCTTCATGCGCTAATGTTCTCGAGAAAACCTGAAATTTGGTCGTTTCACGTTGTTGTTTTGCCGAGGACGGTACCAAGATATAAAACGCACGTGCAGAGCGATTGTTTTCGCTAACTAACCCGTTTGTTGGCTTCACACTAGAGCTATTAAGTATAATGTAAGTGCACTTGGAACCTACTTTGTGTGTGAAGGGGTAAAATGAACTTACTTGAACTTTACTTAGTGACTATGGAAACGTTCGTAGTTTAGAGAGGCCGAAGTTCGCTGCCAAGTATGATCTCCACCACACTGACGGAACATACTCGACCAATAGGAAATGGAAGCCAACTGAAAGCGATGTACAGCAGTACCACGATTCTGATGAACCGACGGATAAACAACTTGCAGCTGAGATCGATCGAAAAATTCAAAATGGATGGCTGGAGTTTGGAGGACTAAATGAAACATTATTCTATGTAAGTATACGTAGAAAGGAAAGAAAAGTCGATACAAATGATTGAATTTAAAACTCTCATTTGAATTTCATTTTCAGAGACAGCCTATACCATCGCTTTTCATTTCATCTGACACCAAATGCGATCTGCAAACCAGTCACTCAGTTTCAACCTGTTCATTTCTTTGCACCACAACAACTCCGTTAATAAGTACGATTTGAGTTAAAAGTAGCGAAAAAATAAATAGGAGCTACAAGACTCAATTCCTCTGTGAAAGCCTCATGATTTTACTGGCAAGGAATCGCATTTGTGATATGCAGGACGGATTTAACGGCGAAGAATGATCGACAGCGTGTGCTTCAAGTACTACTCAGACTTTGTCATTAGGTGTGAAGCCAAGTTTCTTTTAAGTGCGACTTGAGATTTTTAAGTGCACTGGAGCCAAGTGCTTACTTGAGACTAACTTAGCTTCTAGTGTGAAGTCAACAATTGTTTTGTGGTGTTCTCGTTGCTAAAGCTCCCTATTATGGGAAAAGCTCAAACAGGCATGACAATGCATTTCTCCAGCAAAGTAATAGCATAGAAATGGAATAAAAACAACATATCAGCTTCAAAATAGTGCAAGAATTAAATGAAAATCTTACCTCGCAAACGAGCAGTCTGGACAAATCTTTTTTCAACTGAATCCTTTATTCAGAGAGTAAACATTACAAATCAGCTCTTCCGCTTCCAAATTAATAAGGAAGATTTGGGGGAAAAGGCAAACAAGAGCTCTCTCAGCTCTTTTTTTTTTATTAGCAACCTCAACCAAGCAATTAAACAGCAAGAATCTGACCCCGTTGCATCCTTGGAAGTCCACATATCTTTGAGCGGGAAAGGTTCCTCCACAACAATTTACCATATTCTTCTACGTCTTAGACCAGGCTTCAATCCTGCACCAAAAATTGTTCGGGCACGTTCAGCATTCGATGAGACTTCCGCCAGTGAAGTTCGGAGCCTGGTGATACAAGGCTCATTTGCTTTGAGGCCCCATGTCCATGAACAACAAACTGTCATCAGATTGAAGCGAGCGTTCGAACAAAGTTTGTTGCATTCGCATGGCTAATAAACGGTTCTTTGGAACTGGCAAGGTCTGAGCCTTCTCAGCCCTTGATGATGAGCTCCGGCACCAGCAAATGACCCAAGGTAAATTCTGCAAATGATTCGTCCTCCACGAAAATCTTTGGAGAAATAAGAGTTTAAATAACCCCCACCCCCAACTCATTTTTAGCAAAAAACCTACGATTTCCATATATTTTCTAAAGTACCATACCACCTTAACACACTTGAATTGATGGCCTCATAAATGTTACTAATGTACTCTAAAGTTGACTATGTAAAGTAAATAGATGTGAAAGACGTTTGGATAATTTGCGGTCAACACAATAATGTACATGTACGCTCGGTCCATATCGATGTAGGAATACAGCTACAACTATAACTAATAAGAAGAAATTCTGGATTTTCACTCAGTTATTTGATTTGAGGTTAAACACGTAGCCTTTTGTAGACGATTTTAGACCCAAGGTAAGGCAACTGAAGGTAGTTTTTAAGGCCTTAGAACGTTTTCAAAAAGTATTCTTTTTTATTCAGATAGCTGTTATCCGCCCGAACTAGAAGAACACGGTGTCTTATTTGAACAATGCTTCAGATTTATATTTTTTTCTTATTGTTCATGCGATATTTTCATCGGCTCAACCCAGGTGGTGGTTGTACTACGATCGCAAAGCATTATTTTCGTACATTTTCACTAAGATGGCGGCAAATTGACACGTCGAAACCGTAATTTTAGAGGCCTTCCAAGGGGTGGTCTGGTGTCGCTTTGTCGCTCGTTTACGACTCTGTTTTTCGCTTGTTTCGTTAGGGACAAATGTTGCTATAGCAACGAAAACAAAGAAGAATGGAAATTGAATTGTCGCTGTCGCAAACTGTCGCGCGTTTTCTGCCAATTGCTGTCGGTTGTCGGTGTTTTGGGAGAAGACTGTTGCCTGTTTTCGGAGCCATGTCGTTAGTCGCTTCTACCCCTTGGAAGGCCTCATTTAAGGGGTAAGAAAAGGGCTTTTCTTGACTTGTAAAGAGTTCTATGTTGATTCGTAGATTATAAGAAATGTCATGTTTTTTCCTGTTAATTCCGCTGGTTTTTAAGGTAAAACTTCAAAGATCTTATGGTATATAAATCATCGAAGAAAATGATCGATGTTCGGCCAGTAATTCAGTGCGCGAGAACCGTTCACACAAAATCAACTAAATGAACTACCGAAAATCGCTCAAAATAAGAAAAAAATGAACTCAATAAGCTCAGCAAAAACGCTGAGGGCGCCCGCGGGTGCCCCTCGTTTTCTACCTGAATTATGGACTTAAAGTTTGGCGATTTTGAAGATGTCACATACAATGCAATGTACGTGTTATGCACTTGAAGGCTATTTTGGGACAGTGGACAATACTTTTGATATGCACTTACCGCTAAAACTTTGTGTTGGTGCAGTTATGATACCTTTAATAAGATTTGATGTGAATGAGGAGGTTATCACCTCTTGTAATTAAAAGCGTAAAATAATATTGTTTATTAATATAAATTATTGTTCCTCCTCTTGACAGAGAGACAAAGTTTATGGATTTTATATTCGTTTTGAAATCTGTCGTCAATATTTAAATTTGGGCTGCAACTGATACAATTACCAAAAAATCCTTTTTAATCACTTAATTAGAAGACATGGGACTGGTTCAGGGGAACAAACAGAGTTGCCTAACCCGACATCACATTTGAAAGGATAGTTTAGGAATTGAAAGAGACCTATGTGGAAAGCTGCAATAAAGGAGAAAAGAAAATAATAGTGTTGTCAGCTGACTGTTGCCCACAGGTTGCTTTCAGTTAGTCGACAGTCGGTCAGTGGGAGCTGTTGTTCCCTTTTGCCAGAATTAAGGCTTTGGTATTGTTTGTTATAATGACACAAGGTTCCACAGCATTAAAATTGTGCGCAGTAAAGGCTCATTAAAAGCACTTGTACTTCTGAATCAGTTACTTTTGTCTTACTGTTTTATACTAGCTATTGCACCATTACCCTAAATTGGGTATCGATTCATGATTTTGGTTCAGTGCTCATCAGCACATGTCACCCAATATAAATAACTTGAGTATGTTAGCATTTAGCATTTATAAGCCACCGAGCTGACCGGTTATGAAAATAAATTAATGATAACCATTTCAGTGGTGAACCATAACACACTTCAGTTCAGTGGATGTTTTGCTCGCTAAACCATTTCATAGTCTACCTCACTGGGTAACTTGATCCTCAACTTAATTACTAACTCAAAGCATAGGATTAACAGTGCAAAGCAACAGTAGTCTGGCCTATCTATTCCCTTATCTCCATATCAGAAGTTTCTTCACATAGTATAGACATTCCCATATCTGGCGTACATGAAACATCAATTTGGTCATTCTGTTTACCACTTGATTATCTCCTTAATGTTTTTCAGTGGCTGCAGCAGTTTCAACTATCACAAAGGGATCTTCAATTTATAGGTATTAGCAGCCAAGCAATATAAATTTCAAGTTTGCATCAAAATACAAACTTAATTGTAGTAAATAGATGCAGACTGTCCAACCTTTAGGGTATGAAAAATCGGGAGAATGTTTCTAGGTCTAAGCGCAGAAGGCACGAGCCGCTAGGGAAGTCTGGGGCATGCCCCACGCCCCCTCCCACCTCCCAGAAAATTTTGAAATTTTAAGGCTCGGAAACACCATTTCTAGCGTTAAACAATACTCTATTTTATATCTCCTCGCACGAGGGTATAATAACACTTTCCTTGACTCGCAATTCCTACGAGCTGCTAATATTTCTCGCACTGACGCTCTGCAAACTAACCATCACGATTTCATTAACCGCATACCTTTTGTCGTTACATATAACCCAGCACTTCCTCACTTGTCTAATATACTACGCAAACATTTTAACGTATTAATTTCTTCCAATCGTTGCAGGGACGTTTTTAAACACCCACCTATCGTCGCTTATAGACGCACTTCTAACCTTCGGGACGTTTTAGTTAAGGCAAAACTACCTGCTGTCACGGCTCCTAACAGTACTAATTTACCACCAGGCTCTTTCCGCTGTGGACAAGATTGCGCCACTTGTCCTTACATTACTAACGGTCTTAATCACTATACATTTTATTCCACAGGCGTAACCCGTAACATTACTTCACACATAACCTGTAACACCAAAAATTTAATATACATGATACAATGTAACCACTGCCATTTACAATACATAGGTGAAACTAAGCGACGTCTCAAAGACAGATTCAACGAACACAGACGCCCAGTCGACAAAAGTAACATTAAATCCAAACCTACCACTGTTTCCGAACATTTTCTCTCAAATCCTAACCACTGCCACACTGATATACAGCTTATTCCACTTGAACTAATCCACTCCTCACGTGATTCAATCAGAAAAGCCAGAGAGTCATTTCTTATAGATTTCGCGGAGACTTTAGAGCCCCATGGTTTAAATAGACGTGATGAATTGTAATTTAGAAAGGTTTTAAAATCGTGTTTTACTTTATTTAATTAATTAATATAATTTTTTTAATTGGTTTTTGCATCATCATATAAACGTCATTTCTGTCTCTCCCATGTATTGTGACATCCTCCAAAATATAATATTGTTATTTCATTTTTATAATTTAGTAACATCTAAACCTGAAGAAGGCTGGTTTGGCCAGCCGAAATATTGTTCTCAAATATATTACGTTGTATCAACCTTGCAGTAGTATTTGGACTTCTAATCGTCTATTTTATGTTATTTCTTGCCGTTTTTTATTTCATCAGGATATCAGAGTGAAGTATACTCTATTTTGTGTCCTGCCACTATTATGACAATTGTACAAAAATATCAGAACGGATGTCAAAATCGGGATTTTTCCTATTCCGATCGCATGTTGGTCGGGATTCGGGATTTTCAATCAAAATCGGGGTAATCCCGACGTGGACAGTCTGTAAATGATCAAAATCTACTCTCGAATTTTGTATTCCACTGTCTACTAAAATCTGGTAAAATACAAGCTTTAGCATCACTGAATAAAGATAATATTCAGAGATGTATGGTATCAGTTCAGTTACTCCATTTTTGTTTTATCTCAATCATCGTCACCTGCATTGTTTTGCCACATGCATATTTTACAAGCACACATCATACTTTGAGAGAATCATGTTTCATAGTAGAGTACCTCGAGAACTATAGATAAGAGTATGTTCCACATTTTCCAAGTATGTCAATGTCTAGGTCGATAGAAAGTGAATTGTGGAGGTTAGCACCTCTTGTAAAGCGTAAAATTTCGAAGTGGGTTATGAATTTGGAAATGGATATTAAAACTGAGAGATTGTTTTGATCCGAACTGTAGAAAAGAGCGAATCAATACAGTTTGTCTCAAAATCTTCAATTAAAAAAATGACATATTTGCCGTGTGTTTTGAAATGAAGAAGTACGCTAAATGGATTCAAGCCGATGAAAGAACAACAATGGAAGTCAGGATGCAGATAGTTTATTTTACAAACCTTCGTGCGCCATCAGCGAAAACCAGTCGTTTTCCAGACTTCGACCTCGACAATCAATACTTCGTAGACTAAAAAGATCTCGTCTTAAGATTCAGTCATAATTGTAACGAGTACGAAATTCTATATTGTGGACTCTTGAGCTTCGCCCGCTACGAATAATTTCACGGAAGATTTACAACCACTCACTGAGATGTTGACGCTCTCGAGGTTCGAGCGAAATGAACCGAACGGATGTCTAACAAGATGCTTTGCGATCGTAGTAAAAACACCGCCTGGGTTCACCCCATAAAAGTAAAATCCGGAGTGCTAGGTCATTTGCATTTAAATTGCATTTACGTCTTATAAGCAAGCCATTTATAAGTATAAATAATAAGGGCACTTTGTCATGAGCATGGTACCGTGGGAAAACAAATTACAGCTGCAATCACGGCCGAAGAAAATAGCGGCCTCGCTGAAGCAGCTACAGCATTCAATCAATTTCAGTCTTGAAATCAAAATGTATTCTATATAGTTTATTGAAGTCTAGAAAAATGATTGCATAAGTTGGAAATGCTCGAAGGCACGTTTAGCAAGAACATAAACAATCGTCAGTGCTCTTGGTTAAATGCATGGGAAAATAATCCATCGCTTAAAAGTACAATAATAATTCATGAAGGAAATGGCGGCAAAAGAAATTAATTTTTAATGAGTGTTTTTATATCTGATAAAAACACGGCTAAATTTTACATCCGATTTTCTAGGCCAAAATAACCCAAAATGTAACTTTTAGTATAAGAATGGATAGATATACAGTCAAAGTTTTTAAAGCCGTTTAATTATTTTCGCAATTCGTGTTTTATCAAGTCCTAAAACACTCGGCTGCGCCTCGTGTTATAAACTTGATTAAACATTCCTGTTCATTTATTAAACATTACATAAAATATTAAATTAAATCAAAGCTGTCTGACGTTTCGATGATGAAAAAATAACTCACTTTTGTTGTTCACATAGAAGTTATTTAACTGACAAGTAAATCTTTTGTATTGGGTATTGCCGAAAGCTGTTTTTTTTTCTGATCTTTCTTAGGTCACCCCTCCACTGCTTGAATTCTATTTATTAGAGGTTTCTCGATCTCTGTTCTGCATTTTTGCTCAGGCACCTCCCGTTTTAGAAAACCTTATAGCAGTAAAGTTGATTTGTTAAATTAATTTCTGTTTGCTCCATTCTCACACACTAAGTGTTTCTCTCTCATAACAATTATGTAAAGTACGGTGGGTGTTTAAATAAACGAGCAGCAGTGTTTTGTCAAGGTCAAGAAAAACCGTACGTAGATTTTTAGGCAGCATATAATCGTGCCTAACGTCACTGCCTAAACTATAAGCACATTAAAGGACTGATGGGCAAACATTAATGAAAAAGTCAGAAAGTAAATCAGAGTAGGTATGCATGGAGGAGTTATAAATTGAGGCAACTGAACGGATAAAAATAATCACATGAGGAACGTTTATTCAGTCCCACTAAATGATAAAAGAATGATTAAAATACAAACAACACAAACAGAACAATTGACTCGTGCTGTGATTAAAGACGCAATCGTCATGGCCTTTTAATTTTATTCATGTTATTCCTACAACGTGACTCCTAATGGGATATATTTTGACCTCCAACGATGGAAAACCACCAGATATAATAAGATAAGTAATGGTAATAGGACTGAGTGGAGTCCAATTCGGTCTGTAATCATACGAGTGATAACAAAATCGGACGACCGGGAGAGAGGGAGTCCGATTTGTTTATCAATTAATCATAAAAATTACAATTTCCAAGAAAAGAAGACGAGCCAAGTTATAAAAGGGAGGGAAATTTTGCATTAAAAGACTGACAAAGGAAGGGTAAATTTTTTAATGTCGCTCTGAAATTGACTTCAATCAAAATGTATGGTGATTGTAACCAAGGTTGTGATTGGTTGATTTAAACTACAACTTTGAATGTGATTGGTTGATTTGAAACACTACTTTAAATGTGATTGGCTTATAGAACGGTCCGATAACAAACTGTCCAATAACAAACTGTCCAATAACAAATTGTCCGATAACAACTTGACACGTGAATTAGTGGAAAATAGGAGTTTTTAAACCAATCACAATCGAGGAAATTGTAATTTTTATGATTAGATAAGATATAGACATGCGAATTTTAATAGCATTTGTGTTTGACGCTTTAGCATAAAAACTCGACGCACGGCTATTCACGGAAAAAAAATGCCGGAAAAATGCACGTAAAAAAGCCAAAATTAAGTCGTTTCCTGCCCTCGCTGAAGAGCCTCAAACCCGCCAAACCGTAAGTTGCAGTGTGAAAATGTAAAGCTTCGTTGTGGGATGTGGCTGGAGTGACAAGGATACCTCACAAATTAATGTGATCTGGTAAGCTGAAGCCACTCTTTGGGCAATAACGCCACATGGTAGCGGGCATTACCCCTTAAATCTACCAAATGAAAGATTGATCCCAAGCATTAGCAGCCATGGACAGCTGTTTTGGCCTTGTTAGGGCTCATCAGCATGGCATAGCTAATGCTCAGGCTCAAGTACCCACATATCAATAAAACAAGCAATGAAAACGTAAAGCTTGTGGGATGTGGCTGGAGTGACAAGGATACTTCACAAATTAATGTGATCAAGTAAGCTGAAGCCACTCAAAAGGCACTAAGGCCACAAGGTAGCGGGCATTACCCCTTAAATCTACCAAAGCAAAGATTGAGTCCAAGCATTAGCAGCCATGGACAGCTGTTTCGGCCTTGTTAGGCCTCATCAGCATGGCATAGCTAATGCTCAGGCTCAAGTACCCACATATGAATAAAACAAGCAGTGAAAATGTAAAGCTTGTTGGATGTGGCTGGAGTGACAAGGATACCTCACAAATTAATATGATCTGATGAGCTGAAGCCACTATTTAGGCACTAAGGCCACATGGTAGAGGGCATTACCCCTAAAATCTACCAAATTAAAGAGTATTAGCAATGTCATGCTGATGAGGCCTAACAAGGCCGAAACAGCTGTCCATGGCTGCTAATGCTTGGGCTCAGTCTTTGATTTGGTAGATTTAAGGGATAATGCCCGCTACCGTGTGGCCTTAGTACCCAAAGAGTGGCTTCAGCTTACCAGATCACACTAATTCGTAACTTGCTATGGCGGCGTTTGTCGAATATAAATCTATGTTTATTGCACAAGCTTAGGTCAAGATGCCAGCTCTTAAGAGTTTGGCATACAAAGAGACGTACACTTAAACAGTGGTTGAAAATCACAGCTTTTGTGTTTGTGCTTATGCTTGCGTCGCTAGTGAAAACCAGGTTTAACCGTTTACACACCCCGGTATTTCCTTTCCGCTTTCAGACAGACTGTATGAAACAATTAAAACTGAGGATGGATGAACAAAAGAAGCACAAGACAAAAGGAAGCAAGGATTCCTCAGACAAGACGTTCCTGTTTTTAGTAAAAGACTTTTGTGGATACACATCAGCTCATGGCTTTGAAAGAGTAATGTCGGCCAAAGAATGGATTCGGAAGGCGTTTTGGAGTTTACTGTTCATCGTGGCCATCATTGTTCTTGGCATTCAAGTTCACACATTGTGTCATAAATACCAGCAGCGCCCACTTGTTACTCTTGTTACACTGCAATCAGTTACGGTAATGCGCTGCCTTCAAAACCCTTCCTCCACACCCAAATTATCCTCAGCCACTAATTGTGTACCGCGCCCGAGAAATGAGAAATTTAATATTAACCTGGGAGGAGTGGGTAAATTGAACCTGATTCAGGGTTTAGTTTGGCACGTGGTTTTATTTTTAAAGTTAAGAAAGTTAACATAAAGTTAGCATGGCCCACTTTACTTAAAGCGGGCTTTAAAAGACTTTTCGAGAATATTGCTGATATATTCCTGTCCAAAAAAGAATATCCAACAAGCATGAACAAGAACGTGAGCATGGAGATGCCAAATCTGTCACTTTGGATATTTGGCGGCATTCAGAGAGTTAGTGATACAGTATAATGCAATACGCCTTTAAAAGGAAAAAACAACCCTCACCGCCCCGTTTTGCTTCCTTCCTACTTTGTCTTCGTAATTTTTTTTCCCACAGCAACTAATTTTTCTCATATAATTTCCTTCTCAGAGCCTCCCGTTTCCCGTCGTCACTCTGTGCAATTTCAATGCTCTAAAATATCACTCAATTCTGGAAAGCAACTTAACTGCTCTTAAAGACAAGTTTAAAAGGCAAAGTAAGACATAAGTTGAGTTTATGATGCTTATCATGAGAGTAACTGGCACTGGGTGGATAAGCCAGTCAATAAACTGGCGATGATTTGTCAATAATTTTTTTTTGATATTATGTAAAGCGGTATAGAGCTCTGTATATATCTGCTATATAAATGATGTTATTATTATTATTATTATTATTATTATTATTATGTATAATACTTATATCACTAATTTAGTAAATATATCTTTACACTGGTTTTCCGAATCCGTTGCCCTGTAAGATGAAAGTGGAATGTCGCAAAGGAAAATAGGATTTTGAGTGAAAGCTTGTAATATTAAACTTGTTTACACTTACATATTCTAGATGCCTCTTTGATTTCTCCGGAGGAAGAAAAACTCGAGAGAAGACATCGACCAGTCGATAACAAAGATGCATTTGCGGATGATGAAGATTACTCATATGGTTCTGGGTATGGGGAACATGGAAATGAAGAGGTACTGGAAGAGGACCCGGAATATACGGATTTAGATCAAGAATTTATAGAAAGTGAAAAAGTAGCTTTACTCATGGCCGAAGAGGACGAAATTTATCTCTCATCTCTGGGTCACCAGTTTGAAGACTTGGTACTGTCTTGTACTTTCAGAGGCATCTCGTGCAGGTGTGGTACTCTTCTTTCATTATTTATTTATTTATTTATTTATTTTTATTTATTACAATTTAATGGCGGAGTTTGCATAAATGGTGTAAGGGAAAAAAAAGAAACAGCCATAAAGAAGGCCTGTAAAAGAGTCAATGATCCCATAAAAATGACAAGACACGTACTTCACTTCACTTTACTTAAATTTATATGTGCTACCTATTTAGTATATGTAATGTGCACAGCGCACTGAAAAAAACCAATCACACTTGCTTGAATTGACTGCAGCCTCAGAGGCTTCTGTATTGCTGCTAATAGCAATGAT
Organism: Pachyseris speciosa; assembly: GCA_016490735.1. Classification (NCBI taxonomy): domain Eukaryota; kingdom Metazoa; phylum Cnidaria; class Anthozoa; order Scleractinia; family Pachyseridae; genus Pachyseris; species Pachyseris speciosa. The sequence continues at coordinate 1,229,969 of JAEMWC010000116.1, read as the reverse complement.
ACTGTCTGGAAAGCTGTCCCTAGTCAGAAAACTGAACTTATAAATGTTTGTTATTGCGAACGGAACATTAACGTGTTAGTTCATGCATGTGTCGAGATCATTGTCGAGGTTTGGTAAGGCCTTCGAGAGGAAGGTAAGCAAGCAAGCAAGTTCAAAACCAAACTAATATAGGGTGTTGCGACGAAATACCAAACTCTTTAAGTAACCTATTCCTATGAGGATCGATGAGAAATTTATTAAATTGGCAGTCTGTTGTTAGCTTTGGATTTACATGATCGAGTTTACCAAGACGCGTCCGAAGATGGAAGGTTCTTGTCTGAATGCTGAGAATATTAATTTATTCTTGCTATTTCTCAGCGACTACACGGAGAAATTCTGGAACATGTATTGGCATTACAAGTATGGCAATTGTTATGTATTTAACAGAGGGATAACAAGCTCTGGAGCAAAAAAGTCTGTGTTGAAGTCAAACAAAGCAGGCCCATCACACGGTAAATCGCAACTGAAATGATCGGAACTTTAAGAGTCTGACTCGATACTATTATATATGATATGCATTTTTCGATCAGTTGTTTAGTCAGTATAGAGTCATGTAGCATGTCAGTCAGTCGGTCAGTCAGTCAGTAATCAGACAGTCAGTCATTAAGTCAGCCAGTCAGTCATCAGTCAGGCGTCAGTCATCAGTCAGTCAGTGAGTCATCAGTCAGTCAGTCGGGCAGTCAGTCGGGCAGTCAGTCGGTCAGTCAGTCAGTCATCATTCAGGCATCCAGTCAGTCAGTCAGTCATCAGCCAGTCAGTCATCAGTCAGTCAGACTGTCATCAGTCAGGCAGTCAGTCAGTCATCACTCTGTCAGTTAGTCAGTCAGTCAGTCAGTCGGTCATCAGTCAGTCAGTCAGTCAGTCAATCAGTCAGTCATAAGTTAGTCAGTCAGTCAGTCAGTCATCAGCCCGTCAGTTAGTCATCAGCCCGTCAGTCAGTCATCAGTCAGCCACTCAGTTATCTGTCAGTCAGCCAGTTAGTCTTCAGTCAGTCAGCAAGACAGCCGGCCAACCAGCCAGCAAGCCCGTCAGTCATCAGTCAGTCAGCCAGTCAATCCGTCAGTTATCAGTCAGGCATCAGTCAGGCATCAGTCAGTCAGTCAGTCAGCCAGCCAGCCAGCTAGCCAGTCAGCCAGCCAGCCAGCTAGCCAGTCAGTCAGTCAGTCAGCCAGCCAGCCAACCAGTCAGTCAGTCAGTCAGTCAGTCAGCCAGTCAGTCATCGGTCAGTCAGTTAGCCAGTCAATCAGTCAGTCAGTCATTTAGTCAGTCAGTCAGTCAGTCAGTCAGTCATTCAGTCAGTCAGTCAGCCAGCAAGCCAGCCAGTCAGTCAGTTAGTCAGTCAACCAGTCATCACTCAGTCGGTCAGTCCGGCAGTCGTAAGTCAGTCATCTGTCAGTCAGTCATCAGTCAGCCACTAATTTATCTGTCAGCCAGTCAGTTAGCATTCTGTGAGTCAGCCGGCCAGCCAGCCAGCCGGCCAGCCAGCCCGTCAGTCATTTATTCAATCCGTCAGTTATCATTCAGTCAGTCATCAGTCAGCCAGTAAGTTATCTTTCAGTCAGTCAGTTAGCCTTGAGCCATTCAGCCGACTAGCCAGCCAACCAGCCAGCCAGCCAGGCCGTCATTCATTCATTCATTCATTCATTCATTCATTCATTCATTCATTCAGTCAGTCAGTCAGTTATCATTCAGTCTGTTATCGGTCAGCCAGTCAGTCTGTTATCGGTCAGTCAGTCAGCCAGTCAGTCAGTCATCAGTCAGTCAGTAAGTCAATCATTAGTCTCAATGAATGCCACCCACGTTACTTATTCCTGTATTTTAGATGCATCCAGCAACATCTTCAACTTTCTGAGCTTACCAATCAGAGTGAAGCAACTTATTTATTACATTTCCCAAAGACGTTGTACTTGATTTGGTGTAAGTCTTCAGTAGAATCTAAATTTTAACTTATTTTCGCAGGTTTAAACCTCGAGCTGAATATTGAACAAGATAAATACCTTCATTCCTTCACTCCAGAGGCAGGGGCCAGGATCGACATAACGTATCAAGGATACATGCCATTTCCATTGGAAAGTGGTCTGAGTTTGGCTCCAGGGTTTGCAACAGCGATTGGCCTCAGAAAGGTAAATAATCTCTGCGTAAACAGAAAACTTTTTCGTGGAAATTAATATAAAGAAGGAAAAATCCATTTCCGATCATGATGGTGCATGATGACCTAAGATGGTCATCCCAAACCAGCAGCACTGGACTTCAATGCGAGACTACCTACAACTCCTGTCAGTGTGTCAAAGCAGACAAATCCAGAGCCGATAACTACGCTGATGATGATGATGATGATGATGATGACGACAACGACGACGACGATGATGATGATGATGATGGTGATGGTGATGGTGATGGTGATGGTGGCGGTGATGGTGATGATGATAGTGTTGGTAGTAGTAGTGGTGGTGTTGGTGGTGATGATGTCAATAATGAGAACGGTGATTATGATGCGAGTGATAATGATGATGATGATGATAATGACAGCGAATGTGGTGTTGATGATTTAGAAGATTACCTCCTTTAAATTTGAGAAAAGAAAGAATACTTTTATAGAACAAACAGCTTAGGATATTTTAATGTCGTTTTGTGTTTTTATCGTCATAGGTCATAACAGAGCGAAAAGATCCTTTCAATAACAACCGATGTCGTGCAAATACGTCAACACACGAATGGAATCTGTATACAAAAATATACAACGCTACATATTCTGCAACGGTGAGAATTGACTATCAATGCTATACAACATATATCCAAAGGGTCCTATGAAGAAAAATTCCCAAATTTCAATCACATCATCTTTGCTTATTTATGATTTGTTGGGTATCTTTCTATATAGTTTGACAATCCATAGCTGAATAGATCTATTAATAATTTCCGCCTAGTAAATTAATAGGCATTTCAACGAGGATTTAGCTGTTATTTTCGTCAGATTCTTACTTAAATAGCTGGCTCATTCCTCTTAATCACTGAAGTTCACTATCAACCCTCTTCCCTACCCCAGGTAGCAGGGCTCCTCTACCAAAACCCCGTGGCACGGTGAAAGTCCACACCTGTTGGTGGCACTTCTGCCAACTTTGAGGGTTTATCAAAAAGGCTGTTTTTAGAGTTAGCTCGGTAACCCTAAAGGTGCCACGCCGAGAGTGATTAGAAAAGAATCAAAAGGAATCAAAACGAAAAAGAGTAAGCAGCTAGAAGTGCAATCGTGCATGCTGTTCATATGATTGAAAAGCCGATTGAGACCACATCCCCAAGAAGATCGAAGCGCCGTTTAGGGTTCCTTTAAAAATTGCGAGCTATTTAGAGTCATCTAGAAAAAAAAGGACTTTAGTTGTTTTTTTTCTTGCCACTTAAAGGCCTGCAAGGCGTCTTGTCTCGCCAGGAATCAGTACCAGATTTGTGGCTGCATGGAGTACAAATTTCCTGTTGATACAGAACCTGTGTGTAATATAACAAACAGCAGAGTCAGTAAGTTGAAACGATAATTGGTAATCGATCAGCGTACAATAACTGAAGATATATGTATCGTAAAAAAGTATTGTCACTTAAGTAACAAGACATATAAACAATTAAATTTAAACGTTATAACAAAATTAATGCCAGGCCAGTTTGTAGTATATAGATATACTACTAACTGCATGTACGATATACATTACTTTATTTATCACTGCTCCGTTTATAGAGCGGTTTTCAATTGAGTGGCGAAAGTAATTCTGGTTTTGGTTTGGTTTTGTATTGCTTCGCTCTGTGATTGGCTGGCAAAACTCGCGCCACTTTCTCAACCAATGAGAAGCAAAAGCACAAGCAATGGCGACATTCAAGCGCGCATTTCCTCGCGCTTTGCGCTGGTCTAAGTAATTGCTTTGGTTTGGTTTTGGTTTTAATTGAAAATACGTCTAGTTCACTAATGAGGCGTCTGTGTCTAGCTTTACTAGCGAGAGGAGATGATAAAAAAAAAATATTAAGTAAAAACAAAGAAACAAAAACTTAAAGGAATCAATACGATTAAAGATCTTCAGGTTTCCACGTCCAACTAGCTATAGCAGCCTCTGACAGAAAAGCGGTCATATAATCAAAGCTGCTACCCACCGTTGTTTCTTTCAACTGAGGAGATGACAGCACTTACAGGATTCGCGTGTTTGTTTTCGTTTCTTTGCCAGATACCTGTCTAGTCAATGTCGAAAAATTGTTCAGAGACAACAAGTTAAACTGCAGCATCGAGTGTCCCCCACCCTGCAGGTAATGCTTAACTTCATCGACCTAAAATTATGCTAAATTCATTTTAATTCATTTTCAGTTAGATTCCGGTCAGACTATGAATACATAGCACACTCTAGCAGTTGAAATGTCGTGGGCTGCTCCATCTATCTCCAAGACCTCCACGCAAAGCAAACCGAAAGTGGCGCAGCCGGAAACAATTGAAAGGAACTTCATTCTACGTCTATTCCCCTCTCCTCAAAAACCAACATTTGATTTGATTTGATGTTAAGGTTTATTTGATTTAGAGGGCCGCTAAGGAGAATACTTTATAGTAATAGGTGTTACCCTCTTTAAATAAAGGTTATTTATTTTTTTATTTATTTTTTTATTCCGAGTAACCCAAAATGTTGAACACATCAGCTGACACTGAACCTAGTTAGGACCAATTCAAGGAATTCATTTTCGACTTATAATCGATTCATTTTCAGGCAAGAAGAATTTAAGATCAGCTCTTCGTTTGCGGCTTGGCCAGCGGACAATTACGAGGCACGTATTGAATAATTACCATAACAATTGTTACGAATGTTATGTAACATTTCATAAACGAGGGCGAGCGTTTCATCAGGGTTTCCAAACACGAGAAAACTAATGAAAGCACGAGCCCGATGGCCGAGTGCTTTCATCGTTTTCGAGTGTTTGGAAACCCTGACGAAACACGAAGTCCGAGTTTATAAAATGGCTTCTCAAAAGGGCCTATTTTATTAACAATAAACACAAAAACAGAAAGACCACGTAAATAGTCAGTTTTTGTTTTCTTTTGTTTCATTATCGCATGCGCGTAGTTGTTAGTCAGTGTTATGAAAGGTGTTGTGTTTTTTTTTTCACAGTACAACTTCGGCTTTTTAATTAAAAGCAGTCACACTTTGCATGGCGTCCTCATTTGCAATTTTGAGAAATATAAGAAGCAGCTACGGAAAGGCCTTTCCGGTTTCGACCGCCAAAAAGTTGCAAAGAGGAAGTTTCTTCGCTCGAACGTTCAAAGTCTAAAAGTACACACTACAAAGATATATAAAGTGGGCTGTTGATGTTTTCCGAAATTGGCAAGCTGCGCGCGAGAAAAAAGTTCCTTTGTTTCAGCCGTGGAGTGTGTTCAAAGATTATGATTTTCACCATGTACAAAGTCTTGAAGAAAGGTTGGAAGCCCTGGACAGCCTTTCCCTGAACTTCTGGCTTACAAAGTTCGTCCAGGAAGTGGTTAATAAGACGGGTGGTCGCTATCCGCCTCGTTCGAATTGCTTGTGGGTTGAAACGGCATTTGGAGAATGAAAATGGAATGTTAAATCAGTAAACGTTAATGTTAATGTTAACTGCAAAGAATGATTACTGTAATCCTGGAAGTTAATAAACTGGATTCTTTTGCAAATTGATTTCCAAACACACTTGTTTGGATATATCCTAACACGTGTGTTTGGATATCTAATCACGCGTGTTTGGATCTGTTCTTTACCGGGTAAGGGGCATCCATGTGATCCAAATGAGGCCACACAATTGGTTAATTACCTCATGCATCATTAATGAGTTTGAGAAATTAATACCCTGGCCAAACCGAGGTGCAGAGACTATACAAGTCTACATACACAGACTTGTGAAGTCATTTCAGTATTGGCCATGTTCTAAACGAGTGAGGCCCCTGGAAAACAACATTCCAAAATGGCGGTGTTGTGTGGAGGAAATGTGGTTAACGTTGATCCCGGGAACGAGTTGATTACAATCTTGAAGGTAATTTAGCGGTTGCCCTCTCGATTAATAGAAATGGAGAGACATCATGTTACTTTTAACGTTGCTATGTGCGAACGTTTCATTCGAAGAAAGGAGGATTACGTAGGACCACTGAGAGTGTTGGCAGCTAGTTTTGCTGCATTACTGAGTGGACAGCAGTCTATTCAGTGCAGAAACGCTAACGCAAGAGGTTCAGGAACTGTTAACTATCTTGGAAAATCGTATGCAACATTTTTAAAGTGGTCTCCTCGTTTTATAACAGAGAAGCGGCGATTTACCAGCTAGAGCTCCTCAAACGAGCAGAAATAAAGTTAGAAGTCTCTTTCGGAGAAATTTGGTATCTTCTGAGCGCTGGCTTTAAATTAAATGTGACCCTCCACAGGAAAACATAGCACGCTTACAACACGCCTCCACCTAAAAACAATAAAACGTGAGCAGCCGAACAAAGAAGCCTGATATATCGAACAAAAGCGCGTGTGAAGCTTCAAAACAAAACCTGCGTGCGAAATAACGCAACGTAGTTGGTATGCAGAAATGCACGCAAAGCGTGACCATCAACGTACCGTTCTTTATTCCGTCCCAAAATAGTTGAAATACATGCACATTGCAGATAAGCAACCCAAATACGTGTGTGACAATGTTGTTGTTGTTTTTTTATTGCGCTTTGTAGTTGCTTAAGTTGACAAAACATGCGGAATATTTTTGAAGACACGAAGATTTTTTTTACATACCGCAGAGAGAATGGGCCAAGTTCTAAACGAGTCTTCGGCAGTCCATCGCAGGCGATGACGACTGTTTATGTTAGGTGAGGCAGAATCTCTGATGAGCAGCTAGGCCCGCCCGTGAGCGGCAGATCCTGTTACAGCGACTACATGTATAACCTGATGTTGCAGTGGAATGTCTTCTTTCATGAGTACGCTGGTAATCCAGCTGTCGCTTCTCTTCTATGCTTTCCACTGATTGTTTAACAGTGGCTCTCCAGAAACTTCTGTCCAAAGCATCTTGTTGCCAGGTTTCAGACTTGACATTGGCATTTTTCATGTGCCGCTTCAGCACATCCTTGAAGCGTAGCTTCTGTCCACCTTGCTTTCTCTTCCCTTCACTGAGCTCGCCATAGAATACTGCCTTTGGCAGCCTTGAGTCTGGCATTCGCCGTACATAGTTGTGACGCTGTGATGAGAGCTTTGACGCTTGGTGTCTCTGCTCTTCTGAGGACTTCAACATCAGTTACACGATCTTGCCATCGTATCCCTTGTATCTGGCGCAGATGACGGATCTGAGATCTGGACAGCCTTTTGATGTGGCGTTGATACTGAGGGTCATGGACTCAACGGAGTAAGGGCCTGGGAACGAGGTTTTAAAATTTATCGATTGGAAAAAATTGCTTCCACTGCATGAAAGAGCATCTCAAAAATGGTCACCTAACCAACTTTGACACTGTTCAGTTGAATTGGAGCTGAAAAAATGCGTTTGAAAATTGTGAAAATTAGAGACTTCGTATGGTTTGGAGGGACACACTTTCCGAAATAGAGACATTTGTATGGGATTTTTTAAGTTTTAAATCATGTTATCTGGCGGCTTTTCAACCAAACATACTCAAACTTGCTGAAACAGCTTATTTTGAGATACCCTTTCTTGTGAGAATCGATTTAGTTCAATTTCATTGATTTTCAATGAAGTTTGGATTCGTTCCCAGGCCCTTACTCGTTTAGAACATGGCCCATTTCGGTAGTATACATGGAGTACTATGAAACGCTACTTTTTTAAACTTCTGATGAAAGACTTTGTCAAAATCAAAACGCATTTATTTTCATTGAAAGTCAACTACAATTCTTGCGGAATACTTCGAAAGAGGTCTTAAATTATTGAATGGAACGCTCACGGAAATCGGTCTCAGATTTATGTCACGTGCTAGGCAACCGGAATGATTGCGATCATGTTTCATTCGATCACGTTTCTTGCCACAACATTCGGTGGATTTTGATGGATCTTCGATTATCTCAGAGCAATATTTCCAGATTTCTTCCTCAGCGTGGAAGTAAACGTTGTTTACCTTTTCCTACGATGTTAACTGATAACATTAACTAACAGTCTTCAGTTGGTCTTTGTTGACTACGCCTTCATCTGGCATATTGATTTGCGCGCAGACGGTGCGATTTTTCAGGCCCTGGATACTACCTGTAGAATCGATTTGCAATAGTCTAATCGATAAGAAGTTTTATATATGCGGCGCGTCGAGCTGACAAGTCCTATTTGTGTGAATCAAGTCAAATATTTGAACAAGTTTTGTATGTGTTCCTCAAGTTTTATAAATATTCAAAGGAAGGAATATTCAAAGGAAGATGTCGTGTTTATTTGGAAATAAGTTGGATATTTCTACATCGAGTTATATATACATGAAACAAGTATTATATATTAAGAAGAAGTCTTATATATGTCAAGGAAGTATTTTTGTCCGTTTTGGCGCGTCATAGACATTTGTATGGGAGTTTTTAAAGATCTAAATGCATGTCAACTGGCGAATTTTCGACCAAACATAGTCAAACTTGCTGAAAGTACTTATTTTGAGAGGTCCTTTCATATGAGAATCGATTTAGTTCAATGCCATTGATTTTCAATGAAGTTTGGATTCGTTCCCAGGCCCTTACTCGTTTAGAACATGGCCAATTGTGTGCTGCTTGAGCAGCACTGTTTTGTGGGGAAAATACGGAAGAATTCCTCACGTGAACTTTCCTCACGTGTATGTAACTTTTTGTGCTTTGTTCCGGAACTGAAAGAAGTTAAACATGTTTTTAAATAAAGTGCTCAAGATGAGAAACGAAAATGGACCCGGGATTTGGCGCAATTTCTCTTGGCCGCGGGAGGTGGTCATCCCTCCAAATATTTTCGCGCTATTTTTCCGATACATATTTATAAGAAATTCTATCATGTGCAGTGAATTAGATAGTGATGACATGGAGTCATCGAAATGTCGTTCGGTTTCTTTTTATCAACAACGTTCATTGTTAAATGTTTTAGAATGATTATATTTATATTTAATTATCAAAACACGATTTGACCTTATCTATGTTATTTCATTCGCAGTCTTCCTTTAAAACAGAAAAGAGAGGAAAATATGTGTGGACAAACTCTTCCTTAAGGTAAGAGAATATGGACAAATGAACTGCTAACGTTTCCTCTGTGGTTTTAACTGCGTATCGGTGTCCAAGTTGGCAGAGATAGAGAGACAATACAGTATAATCAAAATGAATAAGAATTTAAAACGTTAAGAAGTAAAAATGGGCAGCGCATGAAGGACATGAACTTAGGCAAACAGAGATCCATCTCAGTACAACTAAAAGAAAGACAAAACGCGGTATACATACACTCTACATGAACTTCTTTCTTAGGAACATAATTTTTAAGCCCGACTGGTTTGTTTCTTAGTACTGGACTAGATGAGAATGTAAAACGGGCATTTAAATGAGAACCTTGTTTTAATTCAGATCTATGGCATAATATAACTGGATTTCTTTTCTTTTCTTATTTTTTAGGAAAAATGTTTTAAAGGTTCAAGTTTTCTTTGAAGAACTAAACGTTGAAGTTATATCAGAAAAACGATCTTACGAAGTAGGTTGCTCACTGTTCTCCATTATTTTATTTTGCGTTTATGACTTTTTTTAAATCAAATACTAAACAATTACTGGACGAGGTTGAGCAAAATATCGTGATTTGTCAGTGGCGAGCAGTTCAATTATTTGCGGAAGCCGAAGGCTGACGGGCAAATAATTGATCTGCGAGACACTGGCAAATCACGATATTTTGACAAAACCTAGTTCAATAATAGTTTTATCATTCGATCACCGAGCTTGTTTTTCATAACTATTGTCAGGAAGCGTGAAACGATCTGCCATTTTTCACTGAATTTGAAGAGCTTGGACGCGTGGACACAAGTACGCATGAGCAGAATATTATTTGCAGCAAAATCACAGTTGGACGGTACTGCGCACGAGCAGACCATTATTTGTAGGAAGTTATTTTTAGGTCACGTGGTAGGCTCTGGGCCAATGAAAAGGAAGGGAAAAAAGTATCGAATGATAAATATGTTTATGTTCTCCTAGAATGGCTTCAACGACGTATTACATATTTAGGGTCAAAGATACATGTTAGGTTGGCCTAACTGTAATCTCTTCGAAATAAAAGAAATTAAGAATTCTGCCAATCTATGCGGCGTCATGAGTGCACCCGAAAAATACGTTTTGAAAAGCGAATTAATGCCCATATTAATTTGCTAATAATGATATTTTTCAGTTCTTACCATTTTTGTATCTCGTAAGTACATGTGTAGTTTTGAACCTTAATATCATGCATCAATTAAAATATTAGCCTTCGGTTTTTTATACAGAGAGCTAACTTTCATAGATAGCAGCTCTACTGCTGACTGTGCAAATTTTGTTTAAACAAAATTAATAAAGTCACGCCTTGGATGCTATTTTTTTGCTTTGGTTTAATTCGTCGACGAAATTCCTAACCGTGAAGGAACACATATTTCTACACTACACTGATTTTCGCCAGTTCACCATGAGCTGATTGCCTTGCAATTGAGGTTAAGGACTGTGACAAGAGTCCAATCAAAATACATATTATTCACATGAGGAAGTTGCCATAACAATAACATCTACATATATATCAGTGGCTAATTGAAAAACTAAGGACAGCTGTTTCGGCCTTGTTAGGCCTCATCAGCATGCCTTAGCTAATGCTCAGGCTCAAGTACCCACATATGAATAAAACAAGCCTTGAAAATGTAAAGCGTTGCCTTAGTGTCTAAAGACTGGCTCCAGCTAACCAGATCACATTAATTTAAGAGGTAATCTTGTCACTCCAGCCACATCCCAAAAGCTTTACATTTTCACTAATTGAAAAGCTAAATTGTTTCTTTGTATGTTTCTCCTTAAACAGCTCGCTGATTTTGTTTCTGACATTGGTGGTCAATTGGGACTGTGGATTGGGTTCTCTGTGCTCACCATAGCCGAGTTCCTCGAGTTTGCAATGTTGTTGATTTGTCTCGCGGTGAAAAAATACATATCATGGAACAAAATCAAACCGGCATCGGTAATGAAAATGAAGGAAAGAGACTCCAAATAGACTAGGCCGAATAAGACTGCTTTGTGCTGACTACTAGAACGACGGTGGATTCAAGATTAATTCAAACTGCTCAAAGATCAGAATGATCCTGACGTTTTTTTTTTGCACTTCACTGATGTCTGAAGAACAGAGAAACGACACTGCATAGTATTACCCAGGTCTTCCTTAAGCTGCAGAAGAACGGAAAGTCTATATTGTAGTGAATGATTGAAGTCTGTAAATACTTCATCATTTCCCTTTAATGGGTTAGTGACAAAATTAATATTTTAGCAAAATGGCTTGGCCATGCATTTGGCTTCAAAGAACGCTTGCTTTAAAAATTGCCCATTACATTTTCTCAATGTTAATTTCTCATAGAAAAGCCAAGCTCTCTGGAAAAAGCCTCCTACTTAATTTTAATTTAATTTAATTTAATTTAATTGATTTTAATTTATTCCATTTTCACTGCATTAGTTGAAACAATGGTATCACACATAGAGCATATATAATATGTAAAGAAGAAAACTTAGCTAGATTAAATAAGAGAGAAAAAAAATATTATTGCAGTGGGGAAGGACTACAAGGGAACATACGAACCATTCGAGCTAGTCCACCTAAAAGATTGAATGATCTTGAAACCAATGAAAATTGGTCGAATTTTTTTAGAGCTAACCTTTTTATAAGACGACGGCGATTTTTGAGATTTTGCGGTCCGAGGAAGCGCTTTTGGTTATATAAACTAAAACCTATCAGAAACGGCTAAAACAACCCACTAACTACCTAATTCTTACTTTACATTTAACAGAAAATCGAAGATAGAATTAATTATATACAATGTCACAAAATTTAAGGGAACTGTATTGCCGCAAGAAAATTAAAATAGCCCCATACATCTTACCTCAATATGAACAGGAGGCTTTTAAATCGCTTGGCCGTTCAGAACTGAAAGAAGGTTAGTGAATGAATGAATGAATGAATGAATGACAACTTTGTAAGTCTCAAGTCTTAATAGCCGAGCACAAGTGTTCTACTAATTGAAGAGACTAAAGTATAAAGTAAAATCTATTCAACTAAGATCTAGTACAAGTTAACAATAAAATTAAAATTGAATCTAAAAACTAGTATATTGATAAATGCTCTCACAATGTTATCACCTCATAACTGATTAATGACTAGCTACATAAATGAACAGCAAGAACAACGCATGCATTCGTGGTCCGGCAGAGAGCGAATCATGCCTTTAAAATTGTAAAATTGTTCAAAGTTTTTGCAGAGGGAAAATTGACAAAATTAGTTGCACTAGGAAATTGACATAAAATAATGCAGACCTCGCCTGTGGCTACGGATAATTGATTTATCCAGAAAACTATGATCACCAAAAACGCTGTGCTCTGCGGAATAATGGTTGTTGAGCAGGAGGCGGGGGACGCTTCATTTCTTCGCTGTTGTAAGGTATCGTTGTTCCTATTGAATTTCGAAAGCTCTTTGTAATTCGAACAATGTTTAAAGTGCACCTAAACCCAAAAAAATGTTTTTCGCTAAAATAAATCTTTGCACCTGTTTGAAACACATTGCGCCTTTTTTAGCAAATCTTGACTAGTTATTTTGACTTTTCTAGGGTGTTAAAGTTGCAAAATCTGACCATCGTTTGCCCCACGACCGAGTCAGAAGGGGCTTGGGTCTATTCTCGATTTGACGTCACAAACTGATTTACATCGCATTAAGGTCTTTGTAAACATGCATGCAAAGTAGTTTGTGATGTCAAATCGAGAATAGACCCAAGCCCCTTCTGACTCGGTCGTGGGGCAGACGATGGTCAGATTTTGCAACTTTAACACCCTAGAAAAGTCAAAATAACTAGCCAAGAGTTGGTAGAAAATGTGCAATGCGATTAATCGGGCTCAGCCAGATTCTCAAAATTGCCGCAAACGATGAGGAATTTGCCTCGCGAGGCAAAAAATATCAAACATGTTTGATATTTTCCTCACGGCCTCGCGAGACGAATTTCTCACCAAAATTTCGCCGCACACTTGAGGAAACGGCTGAGCAAACTGCCTCGCGAGGCACTTTGCTCAGCTGTTTCCTCACGTGTGCGGCGGGCTTTACGGCATTTTCAAGCAAATGGTGTCCCTTAGCTTTGATATTCAAAGCCTCACTAAAAGAAATGACACAGTTCCATTATACTATGAAAAATGATACCTTAATTTTAATCAGCGTTTAATAAATTAAAACGATGCATTCATAATATTATAATTAAAGGCGCTTTAAAATACATAAATGGCAGATTTCCCTACCCTTTCGATTCATACACTTCAACTACCTCGTGAAATCCCTACCCTTTTATACCTGACGTCTGAAAAAGGTACCTGTACTCCTTTTGGGAATGAGCCTCCCCGTATGGGCCATTACAGGGAGTACCCCAGGGATTTTATCGTCTTCGTAAAAGTTACTAAATGTTTTTACATTCGGCGGAGCTAAACTGTAAGTGACAGAGGCAAAGAATAAGAATGTAAATATTTTCCTGTTGCCATGAAATGCTCGCGTGCCGCAATGGCATTAATTTAGTCCATTGTTGTAAGCATATATAAGGTTTGTCAGGATGTTATGTATTCATCTCAGCTCTCGAACCTTCAAATTTTATTTTAGGATCATTTCATTTTGTATGTCTGGAAATCCTATATCACCTCTAACCCCCAGAGGTTAGTGCGCCTGCATTTGGTTGGGAATACCCTCCCATTTTTCCCACTGGGTTTTTGGGTTTTCGTATCAGGCGGTTGCACAAGCTTTATAGCCTGAGTGGTATTTACTTTCATGTGTACCTTGTAACTAATATCTAGATAGATAGATAGATAGATAGATAGATAGATAGATAGATAGATAGATAGATAGATAGATAGATAGATAGATAGATAGATAGATAGATAGATGTCTTTAATAAATTCAAAAGATAAAAATACATATCTCGAGTTACAAGCAATCAAATAAGAAAAATATCCGATAAGAAAAAGGTTAGAGCTCTGGAACGATTACACATCTATTTACATCAAGGAATCAATATCGTATCTAAAAATAAGTGAGCTTTGTAACGATACTCGGACGGCATTAAATACTCATGCTCACAGTTCAAGCTGAACACCCATCCCTGTGTACGAGTCATGAATATAAATTGGAATGTACTCTAAAGTTAACGTTGACTATTTAAGGTAAATATTTGTAAAAGACGTTTGGATAATTTGGCGGTTAACACAATACTGTACATGTACGCTCGACCATTAATTCCATAATGATCTATGCCTGAATACACGTACAGCTACAACTAACTAGTATGAAGAAATCGGCGGTGTTTTTCACTCAGCTGTTTGATTTGAGGCTAAAATCATAGCCTTTGTTGGCGATTTTTGACCCAAGGTAAGGAAATTTTAAGGCTTTGGATCGTTTTCAAGAAACGCATTTCTTTTTATTCAGACTGGTATCTTTTATTGGCCCGAACCTAACTAGTAGAACACGGTGTCTTATATTAACAATGCTACAGATTTATATTTTATTTATCATTATTCTTCTTACGATAGTTTCATCGGCTCACCCCATGAAAGTAAAATTCGAGGGCTTGATCATTTGTATGAAATTATAAATTGCTTTTACTTCTTATCAGCAAGCTATTTATAAGTATAAATAATAAGGGCACTTTGTCATGAGCATCACGGCCGAAGATATAGCGGCCTCACTGAAGCACCTACAGCATTCAATCTATTTCAGTCTTGAAATCAAAATTTATCCTAACTTATTGAAGCCCAGACAAATTATTGCATAAGTTGGAAATGCTCTACAGCACGTTTAGCATGCAAGAATATAAACACTTCTCAGTGCTATTGGTTAAATGTAAGGAAAATAATTCATCGCATGATCATAAGGTTTACTGATAAACTTCGAAGTAAAAATATTAAAATTATGCCGTCCGACGTTTCGATGATGAGAAAATAACTCACTTTTTTGTTCACATAAAATTCACTGGTCATTCAAATGACGAGTGACTTGTCTGTATTCGGTATTTGCCGAAAGCGGATTTTTTGTAGTTCGCCTTTAAGAGGCTTCTCTATCTCTCTTCTGCATTTTAGCTCAGGCACCTCCCGTTTCCGAAACCATAGTACTGTCAGTAGTAAAATTGATTTGTTAAATCAATTCGCTTCGAACGCTAGCGTGAGTCAACTTTGAACGGGGTCAGGGGGCATGCTTCCCCGGAAAATTTTAAAATTAAAGTAATCTGAAATGGCTGGAAATGCATTTAAAACTAACATGGTGCGGTGAAACTTATATACTTAAATTTCTGCAACAAAAAAGAGGTTTTAAAACAAGAATAATCAGTTTTCGGTAAAACGTTAAATAAAAAAGTAACTTCGATCTTTTAAAGTATTGTTTGCTTTTTACTTAAGAGAAGTGGGGGCGCTTAAGGACCCCCCCCCCCCCCTCCCCAGCCCCTCCTCCTGCGCGGTGCTTGAATCGTCATACTCCTTTTAATTTCATTCATGCTACTCCCAATGGGATATGTTTTG
Organism: Pachyseris speciosa; assembly: GCA_016490735.1. Lineage (NCBI taxonomy): Eukaryota > Metazoa > Cnidaria > Anthozoa > Scleractinia > Pachyseridae > Pachyseris > Pachyseris speciosa. The sequence goes on along the minus strand of JAEMWC010000116.1, from coordinate 1,214,253 downwards.
ACCTCTAAACGATGGAAAACCACAAGATCTGAGAATTTCAATGGCATTTGTGTTTGGCGCTTTGGCGTAAACACTCAACGCACAACTATTCACGGAAAAATTGTAAAAACACTAAAATTAAGTCGTTTCCTTTTGAAGACAAAGCTACAGTTTCCTGCCCTCGCTGACAAGCATCAAACCAAACCGTAAGTTGCTATGGCGGAGTTTGGCGAATATAAATCTATGTTTATCGCATAAATGTAGGTCAAGATGCCAGCTCTTAAGAGTTTAAATATGTACATGTAACTAACACTGAGAGTCGTAAACTTAAAATCACGATTACAGTCAGGGTCTAGGCACAGCTATCTCACAGAGTAAATACGGTTAAGCCTATTTATTTAGATTTCTTGTGAGGTTTCTTGGTAAGTGCTCAAAACTTCCATATTACTGAAACGTGTCAGAGCACTGAACAAGTCTTTCAAGCGGACGTTACGTATCATGCACGTGCCAGTTGTAGTCAGTTGTTGATGGCTGCACGCTCCGCTAGCCGACGATTTACTGAAATATATATCAGTTTTGCGCTTTCACTGGTGGTGAGTTCTGATAGCGAACAAGAAGGATTCCCACTTTAATTAAAAGCCTCATCATGATTAAAACGAGCGAGTAATTATTAGGCTCGTAAAGACAGTCAAATGCCTCGTTAAGAGATTTTCCCTTAATACGGACTGCGACTGAACGAGAATTTTCTTCGAGAATCACAAATAAGTTAAAAAATAATAATCATAAAAGGTTTTTGTGGCGCATTTAAAGACACCTCAATGCGCTTACAAGGTTAAGCCTAGACCTAAGATCTATGATGTCGTTACCAATTATTCTTCATCTGGCCTGAAATAACGAACCAGTGAAAACTAAGCAAGCTTTATAAGTCGATTAACTGACGGCTATTTATCTTCGGGATAACAGTAAATACCAAAAGCTTCCGGCTTGAATATAAGTAAAACTACTCCTGCTTTTCAACCTGAAGGTTTTTAAAAAAACTTCAATGTTGTTGAAAGGTGGTGAATTGAATGAATCATTAATATGAAATTAAGCGGCGCGCATTGATGTATGTTTCCTCTATTCACCATTGAGCCACATTATTGTAATCTGAATGTCTATTCATTGTCATTACAAGTGAACAAGAGGGGGAGCTTTTAATACATTTTGTACTCCGGAGATCAATAATTTTCGTGTATACGCACGTCTTGTACTAATGAGAGTGACATATCAAAGAGAATTCTTGCAATTATGTTTTAATTTCTTAGCAACCAAACCTACATACAGTTAATAAGCTGCACGGCGATATACGGTACTGATGCAAGCTAGCGATGCCGTTTTAACGAGCTTTAGCGAAGCAATTCAACTGGGACGAAGAAGTCTTGTCTGAGGCAAGCTCCACAGTAATTCAGTGCACGACGGGCGAGCGAAGGCGAATTACTTTATTTTGTAAATTACGTTTGTGTATAAAGCCCCAGGGTTTTTTTTTTTTTTTTTGTCCATGTCGGTCCAGCGGGGGATGTGAATTAGGACAATTCATACTGGTTACATTTCAGTCGGGACGCCTTCAGTTTAGGCCACTCTTTTAGGTTCTCATACTAAAGGGTATAATTCTTGTGTGTGCGATTGTTGTGCTGATTTACCGTAGTTTTTAGCAGTGTCGGGCTAGGGCTCAAATTAGAGTTGACGCCAATGGCATGCCATGTACAAGTGAAATATTGGTCCTTAACAAAACCGCTTATTTGTTAATTCATACTGACAAAACAATTTGTCGAACAAACCGGACGGGGTTTTTTGTCAAACGGATACGTAATTATCCTGCAAGATTTGTTTCTTTGTTTTATTCGTCGTAGGAACTTCTATCTCGAGATAGGATTTGGATCCATCTATCTTGCTTGTACCTGCATGAGTTTACATATTTATCAGTCAAACTTAACTTGTATTGATCGATCTGAAGAGGACAATTTGACCAGAAATTACAACATGCGCAATTTCGGCTTTTTGTCACTAAAACTACAAAAGATTTGTACCTAAATAACAGATAGCCTCGTTTCCGTGGTAACCGCTTTTCTACACTGTTTGAAATTTATTAAGAAAACTTAAGTAAACAAGTGAAAATTTTTGTGAGATATAGATGAATACAGTTCTTAGATTATTACAGCTGTTATATTCTTTAGATTATTACTGTATAAACTTCTCTCGGAGGGTAATTCTGCTACATATAAATTATATAGAAATAAAATCTTGTCATTAACGAGACTAAGTAAAAAGCTTTATTTCCATAATTACTTTCAGGGAAACACAAACAACTTAAAGCGAATGTGGCAAGGCATAAATGATTTAATACATCGTAAAACGAAGTACACGATAGTAATTACGAAAATGAAGCACTCTAAAACCCAAGAGATATCCCATGATCCTTTGGTGAATGCGAACATTCTCAATTCTTATTTTGCTTCTGTAGGTAACAGGCTAGCCTCTGAATTGCCAAATAGTAGTAGGCAATTTTCTGATTATCTACCGAGAACCACTTATTCTGGATCTTTCGTATTTGAAACTGTACTGCCCTCGGAAATCGAACTTGAAATTATCATGGCTCCGTCTAATAAAGCCCACGGACTATACTCTTGTCCTATGCACCTCCTTAAATGCTCACGTCAAATTATTTCAAAGCCTATTGCTAATATAATAAACAAATCAGTGCGCATGGTAATTTTCCCCTCTAAGCTTAAACATGCTAAAATTATTCCGATTTATAAAGACGGCAACGAAGACGAACCTAGTAATTATCGCCCTATCTCTCTTCTTTCAGTTTTCAACAGACTGTTTGAAAAGGTAATGTATAATCGACTAAAATCGTTTCTCAATAAATATAATGTTCTCTATGAGTCACAATATGGTTTCCGTGAGCGTCGGTCGACTAACCATGCCATTTTGGACATTGTTAATAAAATTCAATCGTACATGGACAAGGGTATGTTCTCCTGTGGTGTCTTTATTGATTTACAAAAAGCGTTTGATACTGTTGATCACGCTATTCTTTTACAGAAGCTTTCACACTATGGAGTTCGTGGAATAGTGAATGACTGGTTCTCGTCGTACCTGACAAATCGAGTTCAAACGACACAAATTGGCTCACATGTATCTGAAAAACAAAATACCTTGTGTGGTGTCCCGCAAGGGAGTGTACTAGGGCCCTTGCTCTTTCTCATTTATGTGAATGATATATATAAAGCATCAAACAAATTGGAATTCTTTTTATTCGCTGATGACACTAACCTTTTGTATGCAAATAAAAATCTGAGATCCCTTGAAACTGTAATGAATGATGAGTTACTTAAAATTGTCGATTGGCTAACAGCAAATAAACTATCACTTAATGTCAAGAAAACTAACTATATAATTTTTCATCCTTACCAGAAGCGCTTAAATTACGACGTCAATATTAAAATTCTTGATAGCCGTGTAAATAAATATTTTAACCTTGAACGTAAGGAATACGCCAAATATCTAGGGGTCATGATTGACAACCATCTTTCGTGGAAACATCATATTAACTATGTTGCGCTAAAAATTAGTAGAAACATCGGGATATTAGCTAAACTAAGACATTTTGTTCCTCCCAAAACACTCTTCGGGATTTACAATTCTTTAATCCTTCCTTACCTTTCTTATGGCCTCGTTGCCTGGGGCCAGGCTGCAAAAACTCACTTAGAGAAACTCCTTAAATTACAAAAGAGAGCTGTGCGCCTAATTAACTTCGCACCTTTCCTCTCCCATGCTGTTCCTTACTTTCTCCACTCAAATATTATGCCTGTTACAATGCTTTATTTTAAGCTTTCTTCGATATTAATGTTCGATGTTTACAATAACATTGCCCCTTATAATATTTCCCATCTCTTTAAATCTACTAAGACAATCCACTCTTACAATACTCGCTCCTCCTCTTCTGGAAATTATTACATTAACTACTCTAGACTAAATCAGAAAAATGATTCGTTTTCTACTATGGGAGCCAAAATTTGGAATAGTATACCTGAAAATTTACGAAATTCTTCAAAATCACTCTTTAAGGAAAAAGTTCATTCAACTCTGTTGAAAATATTTGAAGTTCAGGATAGTTATGCTGACCTAAACACAATAATTTCCGACTTTAAAAACTATTAGCCTCCGCTTATCTAAATAGCTGCCTCGATTTTCTTATTACAATTACTCTCGTGACTGACCCTCTTTATTTTAAATATGGTACTTTTTCTTTTTTTTGTTTTCCACCTCAACTATTGTATTTATTCTTAAGCCGTCCTCACACCACCTGCCTCGATTAGCCTTGCTATTTGCAGGTGGTGTGATACTTGTATATTTAATGAATGAAATAAAGATGTTGTTGTTGTTGTTGTTGACTGTTATATTCTACCGCATAGGTCGGTAGAATATCTGGTATCTTTGCGTGAGGGCGAAATGAGTCTGAGAAGGATTTTAGCATTGGGATTTTAGACTCCGCTAAAAAACTGTCTGTTACCAAAATTAAAGCTAGTTTATTTGCGCCGAAAACGTTTTACAGGACACGTTTAATGTCTTCAACAAGTTTTACACTCTTGTATATATGTACTAAAAATATGACAGTTGTTCTCTTGATAAGCTTTCTCGTTTTCTACCGTACATCAGTTAAAAAGTTCGGCGGCGAGGAGCCAACAAAAATCAAGGAATTTAAATAATGACACTGAGCTTCTAACCGTGTACTCTCCCCGGTATTTCCTTTTCGCTTCCAGACAGACTGCATGAAACAATTAAAACCTAGGATGGATGAACAAGAGGAGCACAGGACAAAAGGAAGCAAGAATCAGTCCTCGGACGAGACGTTCATGTTTTTAATTAAAGACTTTTGTGGATACACAACAGCTCATGGCTTTGAAAGAGTAATGTCGGCCAAAGAATGGATTCGGAAAGCGTTTTGGAGTTTGCTGTTCATCGCAGCCATCACTGTTCTTGGCCTTCAAGTTCACACATTGTACCATAAATACCAGCAGCGCCCGCTTGTCACTCTTGTTACACTGGAATCAGATACGGTAATGTGCTGCCTTCAACCCCCTTTATTATTTAACCACTCCCAAATAATCCTCGGCCACTAATTGTGCACCTTGCCCAGGAATAGGTATTTAGTTTTTACGTGGGAGGGGCGGGGAAAGTGAACCTGATTCAGAGTTTGGTCTGGCACTTTGCAGCTTTTTCTTTCAAGTTAAGGAAGTTATTCTCACCTTGCGCGCGCGTCATGTTGCGTCAACACTGTTTCAGTTGTTGTAAAAATTCTTTTTAACGGGTGGTTAAAACTGTTCAGTTAAAACAAGCTGCACTTAGAATTCGTCTCGTCAGTTCTATTTTATGACTGCTATTTTAATCAAGAAGTTTATTTTTTTAATTGTGAAAAATGCCAGATTTGTCAGTAATGATTTTGGAACTGCACGCGGAGACAAATGGCGTCATCTGCGTGCTTATCAACTCTCATAAGGCGCGCTCCGATTTCAATGAAAAGATGCGCGAACTATTATAATATTATTTATTATTATTATAACACAGGATAATGCATGCAATAAGCCTGTAGACGGCGTTAATAAAAATACCACCATTACTTTATCCTTCCTATGCACCCTGGCTACCTTGTCTTCGCAGCTTTTTTTCCCACAGCAACTAATTTTTCTCATATACTTTTGTTTACAGAGCCTCCCGTTTCCCGTCGTCACTCTGTGTAATTTTAATGCTCTAAAATATCACTCACTTCTGGAAAGCAACTTAACTGCTCTTAAAGACAAGTTTAAAAGGCAAAGTAAGTCATTAGCTGAGTCATGCTTATTATGAGAGTAACTGACACTGAGTGGTTAAGCCAGTCAACTGATAAACTGACGATGATTTGTCAGAATTTTTTGCGATATTATGCTCACATGAGGGACATGCTGCATTAATTTAAGAGTAATAAAATGATAATAATCAAAATAACGCCACAGCATTGCGCCAAAACTATTGACACAAAAAATGTATTGAAAAAAGTTATCAGCGGTTATGGGAATTTCTTAATTCTCTCAAATCATGTTCTCTTTCTCTAATGAATTGCTTATTTTAGAATTTTCCTCTTATATCACTAAATTAGTAAATATATCGTTACACTGATTTCCTGAATCCGTTGGCCTGTAAGATGAAAGTGGAATGTCGCAAAGGAAAATAGCATTTTAAGTGAAAGCATGTAATATTAAACATGTTTAAATTTACATATTCTAGATGTCTCTTTGGTTTCTCCGGACGAAGAACAAATCGAGAGAAGACGTCGATCAGCCGATAACAAAGATACATTTGAGGATGATGAAGATTACTCGTATGGTTCTGGGTATTGGGATGAAGAGGACCCGGAATATACGGATTTCGATCACGAATTTATAGAAAATGAAAAAGTAGCTTTGCTCATGGCCGAAGAGGACGAAACTTATCTCTCATCTCTGGGTCACCAGTTTGAAGACTTGGTACTGTCTTGTACTTTTAGAGGCATCTCATGCAGGTGTGGTACTCTTCTTTTATCTATAATTTATTTATTTTTATTTATTACAATTTAATGGCGGAGTTAACATAAATGGTGTAAGAGGAAAAAAAAGGAAACAGCAATAAAGAAGGCCTGTAAAAGAGTCAATGACCCCATACAAGATAGAACACCTTGTAAAAATGACGAGACATATTATATACTGTAGTTCAAAACCCAAATAAGGTGTTGCGACGAAATACCAAACTCTTTAAGTAACCTATTCCTATGAGGATCGATGAGAAATTATTGGAATTGGAAGTTTGTTGTTAGCTTTGGATTTACACGATCGATTTTACCACGAGGCGTTCGACGATGGAAGGTTCTTGTTAAATGTTGAGAATATTAATTTATTATTCCTATTTCTCAGCAACTACACGGAGAAGTTCTGGAACATGTTTTGGCATTACAAGTATGGCAATTGTTATGTATTTAACAGCTGGATAACAAGCTCTGGAGCAAAAAAGTCTGTGTTGAAGTCAAACAAAGCAGGCCCATCACACGGTAAATCGCAAATAAAAAAAAATGATCGGCACTTTAAGGGGGCCTACGGTTGGTTTGGGGAATTTTGGCTGCTTACTAAAAAAATCATATTTAATTGACAATTCATTGAAATTAATTCAACCTTTGTACAGAGTTCATCAAGGTCACTGTCTAGCACATGGGGTAACCAGTGTATAGGATTTGATTATTTTAGGTTAATAATTAATCAGTTTCTGAGAAATCAGTGTTGTTTTGAGGGTTAGATTACGGCCCCTCAGTTTTTGACAAGTAAATATAAATCACTTGATTTTTGGTGCAATAAATGTTTATGAGATGTAGTGCAATCTAATTGAGTGTTTTCGCCTTTTTGACAAGTAAATATAAATCACTTGATTTTTGGTGCAATAATGTTTATGAGATGTAGTGCCATCTAATTGAGTGTTTTCGCCTTCGGACCATTTTGGTCAACTTTTTAGAAGGGAAATTTCTTATAAAACCAGGATTATTGGAGAAAATGAAATTCTAGTCAATAGGGTTGCAGATAAGTACATAAGGAAATTAATGTACCAAATTTTGTGGCAATTGCTTAAATACTCTTTGAAACATATGAGGGGGCCATCCAAATTTTTACGAAAACATCCTTTTTTCGGGAAAATACAATTTATAAGTAACGAAGTCCAAAATAATTATGGGTCGGTTACATTGTAATTTACCATCACGTATAACTGAGTTGTTTACTTTACTCAGCAACAGCAGTTACGTTAAAAACTTAAAATCTATGTACGTGTTTGCCAAAAGGCTCACATTAAAGGCATTTATCTCGGTCATCTCGGTCCACCGACTCACGTTTTTCGAACAGTTGCTACCTTGTGACTCTCGCTTATTGGGTGGATCGCATATTCGCTCTACTTCTTCGAGATTTGACATTTTCGAGCGATTTTCCGGATTGTACACTATTATGTATGTATGTATGCTAATTATTGTTGAATTTTATCTAGACGTAAATCATCACTCCAATTTGTCCGGAAATCACTCAGTGAGCCAGTCAGTGATCAGTCAGTCTTTAGTCAGTCGTCAGTCAGTCAGTCAGTCAGTCAGTCAGTCATCAGTCATCTGTCAGTCAGTCAGTCAGTCAGTCAGTCAGCCAGTCAGTCAGCAAGTCAGCCAGTCAGCCAGTCAGTCAGTCAGTCAGTCAGCCAGTCAGCCAGTCAGCCAGTCAGTCAGTCAGTCAGTCAGTCAGTCATCAGTCATCTGTCAGTCAGTCAGTCAGTCAGTCAGCCAGTCAGTCAGCAAGTCAGCCAGTCAGCCAGTCAGTCAGTCAACCAGTCAGTCAGTCAGTCAGTCAATCAATCAGTCAATCATCAGTCAGTCAGCCAGTCAGCCAGTCAGTCAGCCATCAGTCCGTCAGTCAGTCAGTCATCAGTCAGTCAGTAAGTCAATCATTAGTCTCAATGAATGCCACCCACGTTACTTATTCCTGTATTTTAGATTGTGGCCTGGGTCCTTTCCGTAATCATACATTCAGCAACATCTTTAAATTTCTGAGCTTTCCAATCAGAGTAAAGTCTTCAGTAGAATCTGAATTATTTTCGCAGGATTAAACCTCGAGCTGAACATTGAACAAGATGAATACCTTGAATCCTTCACTCCAGAGGCGGGGGCTAGGATCGGCATAACAAATCAAGGATACATGCCATTTCCTTTGGAAAGTGGTTTGAGTTTGGCTCCAGGGTTTGGAACAGCGATAGGACTCAGAAAGGTAAATAATCTCTGCGTAAAACAGAAAACGTTTTCGTGGAAATGAATATAAAGGAGGAAAAATCAACCTCCGATCATGATGGTGCATGATGACCTAAGATGGCCAAACACCCAAACTAGCAGTAGGCAGATATGTGGGCTATTACCGTGACCAATGTGGGAATACCTACCGAGAAAGAACTCCTATCAATGTGTCAGGGCAGACAAATCCAGAATTATAACTACGCTTCCTCCCTCAGATGATAATGACGATGACGATGACGATGACGATGATGATGATGATGATGATGATGATATTAGTAGTGGTGGTGGTGGTTGCTGATGTTAATAATATCAATAATGAGAATGGAGATTATGATACGAAAGATTATGATGATGACGATGATAATGACAGCGAATATGGTGTTGATGATTCAGAAGATGACCTCCTTTAAATCTAAGAAATCAAAGGATACTTTTATAGGATATTTTGATGTCGTTTTGTTGTTTTATCGTCATAGGTCATAATAGAGCGAAAAGATCCTTTCAATAACAACCGATGTCGTGCAAATACGTCAACACACGAATGGAATCTGTACACAAAAATGTACAACGCTACATATTCTGCAACGGTGAGAATTGACTAGCAATGCTATACAACCTCATTTCCAAGGCTCTTACCTCACCTGGGGTTGGGGCGACGACCACAATGTATGTTAACGCTTTACAGTCACGTTGGCGACAAGGTGAACCAGAGAATTTATAAGTTTTGAATTTTAACTGATCGACTCCCATGCCTATGATTTTGGTTCAAAATTTGAAAATGTTTCTGTTTCTGTGTATGGGTCGAGAAATGATATTTGACCATGTTCTTTAACGTTTTAGAGAGGCGATAAGGTCAACTAGACCATCTATAAGGTTTTGAATTTTAACTCATCGACTGCCATGTTGGACTTTTTCCAAAGGGATAAGCCCATGATTGTGGGTTGAAAGCTATCGTGATTTCCAATTCGGACAAAAAAATTCCCAACTTTCAATCACATCATCTTTGCTCGTTTATGATCTTCTAGGTATCTTTCTGTATAGTTTGACCATCCATAGCCGAATAGATCTATTAATAATTTCCGCCTAATAAATTACTTGTAGCTGGCTCATTCCTCAGTTAATTTGACTATCGTTCACAGTAAGGAACCAGTAAGGAACCACCAGTGTACTCCCCTGCACTCCCCTTGATCTGCCACTGAGGGTGAAAGTCCACACCTGTCAGTAGCATTTCTGCCAGAATTAAGGGTTTATCAAAAAGGCTGTCGTTAGAGTTATCTCGGTCACCCTGAAGGTGCTCTGTTGAGAGTGATTAGAAATTAATAAAGAAACTGGGATGGACGTAAAGAAAAAGAATAAGCAGCTAGAAGTGCATGCAATTCTTATGACTGAAAAGTATTTATACCCCCCAAAAAGATGGAAGCGCCGTTTACGGGTTCCTTTACAAAACTGCGTGCTATTTAGAGTCATCTAGTGAAATAAACTTTCGTTTTTTCTTGCCCCTCAAAGGCCTGCAAGGCGTCTTGTCTCGCCAGGAATCAGTACCAGATTTGTGGCTGCATGGAGTACAAATTTCCTGTTGATACAGAACCTGTGTGTAATATAACAAACAGCAGAGTCAGTAAGTTGAAACGATAATTGGTGTTCGAAAAGCGTATAATAACTGAAGATATATGTATCGTAAAAAGGTATTGTCACTGAAGTAACAAGACATATAAACAATTAAATTTAAACGTTATGACAAAATTAATGCCAGGCCAGTTTGTAGTATATAGATATACTACTAACTGCAGCATGCGCGATATACATCACGTTATTTATCATTGCTCCGTTATTGAGCGGCTTTCAATTGAGTGTCAAAAGTAATTCTTGTTTGCTTAGGTTTTGCTTTACTTCGCTCTGTGATTCGCTGGCAAAACTCGCGCCACTTTCTCAACCAATGAGAAGCAAAACCAAAACCAATCGTGACTTTCAAGCGTGCATTTTCCTGCGTTTTGCACCTGTTAATGTAATTGCTTCGAATTCTGATTGAAAATCCGTCTAGTTCACCACTAATTTCCCTGTGTCTAGCTTTACTAGCATTATGTTTTTCACCCGAGAGGAGATGATGAAAAAATATGAAGTGAAAACTCAAGAAGCAAAACTTATATTACGGGAATCAATATGATCAAAGATCTTCAGGTTTCCACATCCAGCTAGCAGCCTTTAATCTGACAGAAAAGCTGTCACATATAATTAAAGCTAACACCGTTTTTCCTTTCAACCGAGGAGATGACAGTACTTACAGGCTTCCCGTGTTTGTTTCCGTCTCTTTGCCAGATACCTGTCTAAACAAAGTACAAAAACTGTTCAGAGACAACAAGTTAAACTGCAGCATCGAGTGTCCCCCACCCTGCAGGTAATGCTTAACTTCATCGCCCTAAAATTATGCTAAATTCATTTTTAGTTAATATTATATTTGCCTGAGACTATGAATACACAACACACTCTAGCAGTTGAATAACCTGCTTGCATGCGGTAGTCTGTGTTGCGCGAGATTTCGGTCGCGGTAGTATTCCGGTCGCCATATTGGACGTCCCAGATCTCGTCCCAGATCTTCTACCCGTTCCATATGGCGACCGAAATCTCGAGCAACACAGACCACCGCCTCCAAGCAGGCTAGCAGTTGTCGTGGGCTGTTCCATCTATCTCCAAGACGTCCAAGCAAAACAAACCGTGCCTTTAAATAAACTATAGTATTGCCTTGAGTGACCGAAAGAGGCGCAGCCGGAAACAACTGAAAGGAGCTTCATTCTACGTCTATTCCAAGTAAACCAACATGTTGCACACATCAGCTGACACTGAACCCAGTTAGGAACAATTCAAGGCATTTATTTTCGACTTATATTCGATTCATTTTCAGGCAAGAAGAATTTAAGATCAGCTCTTCGTTTGCGGCTTGGCCAGCGGACAATTACGAGGCACGTATTGAGTAATTACCATAACAATTGTTAAGTATGTTATTTTAATACCCTGGCCAAACGGAAGTGCAAGACTATACAAGTCTACATATACACAGACTTGTGAAGTCATTTCAGTATTGTGTGCTGCTTGAGCAGCACTGTATTCTGGGAAAAATACGGAAGAGTTCCTCACGTGAACTAGTAGCTTTTCTCAGTGATGTTCGGCCAAAGTCCAAGAAACACGTGTATGTAACTGTTTGTGCTTTGTTTTAAAATAAAGTGCTCAAGATGAGAAACGAAAATGGACCCGGGATTTGGCGCAATTTTTCTTGGCCGGCGCGGGAGGAGGTTATACCTCCAAATATTTTCGCGCTATTTTTCCTATAGATATTCATAAATCATTATATCATGCACAGTGAATTTGATAATGATGACATGGAGTCATCGAAACGTCGTTCGGTTTCTTTTAATCACCAATGTTCATTCTTAAATGTTTTAGAATGTTTATATTAATTTATATTTAATTATCGAAACTCGGTTAAAATTGAAAACTCATTTACACGATCAAAACACAGTTTTTTTAATACCTATTTTGTTTCATTCGCAGCCTTTCTTTCAAACAGAAGTCGAAAAGAGAGGTAAATATCTGTGGACAGACTCTTCCTTAAGGTAAGAGAATATCGACAAATGAACTGCGAAAATTTCGTCTGTGGTTTTAACGGCGTAATCGATCGGTGTCGACCAAGTTGGCAGAGACAGAGAGACAAATACAGTGTAATCAAAATGAATAAGGATTATAACGTTAAAGAGTAAAAATAGGCATCACAAGTCAGGTGAACAGAGATCCATCTTCAACTTATATAAAAAGGTATACTTACACTCTACATGAACTTTAACCTAAGGCACATAATTTTTAAGCCCGACCGGTTTGTTTACTTAGTATTGGGCTAGATGAGAATTAAAAACGTTCATTTAAACGAGACCGACCTTGTGTTAATTCATATCTATGGCATACTGTAAATGTCTGTTCTTTTCTTATTTTTAGGAAAAATGTTTTAAGGGTTCAAGTTTTCTTTGAAGAACTAAATGTTGAAGTTATATCAGAAAAACGATCTTACGAAGTAGGTTGCTCACTGTTCTTCAATCATTATTTTATTTTGCCTTAATATCACATGTTAGGTTGGCCTAACTTTAACCTCAGCTCTCCCAAATAAAAGAAATTAAGAATCTGCCAATCTATGCAGCGTCATGAGTGCACCAGAAAACTATGTTTTGTAAAGCGAAATAATGCCCATATTAATTTGCTAATAATGATATTTTTCAGTTCTTACTATTTTTGTATCTCGTAAGTACATGTGTAAATTTGAACCTTAATATCGTGCATCAATTAAAATATTAGCCTTTGCTTGGTTATTTATTCAGAGAGCTTTCATAGATATCAGCTCCACTGCTGACTGTGCAAATTCTATTTAAACAAAAGATAATGAAGTCACGCCTTGGAAGCTTTTTTTCTGCTTTGGTTTAATTCATCGACGAAATTCCTAACCGTGAAGGAACACGTATTTCTACACTACACTGATTTTCGTAAGCCGTTCACCATGCGAGCCTTGATTGCCTTGGAATTGAGGTTAAGGACAGGAGTCCAATCAGAATAAATATTTTTCACATGAGGAAGTTGCCATAAAAATAACATCTACACATATATCAGTGGCTATAATTAATTAAAAAGCTAAGCCGGGATATACCTCACAAATTAATGTGATCTGGTAAGCTGAAGCCACTCTTTGGGCACTAAGGCCACATGGTAGTGGGCATTAACCCTTAAATCTACCAAATCAAAGATGAGCCCAAGCATTAGCAGCCAAAAAACAAGCCGTGAAAAATGTAAAGCTTGCCTTAGTGCCTAAAGAGTGGCTCCAGCTTACCAGATCACATTAATTTGTTAGGTATCCTTGTCACTCTTTTTGGACTAGCCACATCCCAAAAGCTTTACATTTTCAATAATTGAAAAGCTAAATTGTTTCTTTGTATTTTTCCCCTTAAACAGCTCGCTGATTTTGCTTCTGACATTGGTGGTCAGTTGGGACTGTGGATTGGGTTCTCTGTGCTCACCATAGCCGAGTTCCTCGAGTTTGCAATGTTGTTGATTTGTCTCGCGGTGAAAAAATGCATGTTATGGAACAAAACCAAACCGGCATCGGTAATGGAAATGAAGGAAAGAGACTCCAGATAGACTAGGTCGAATAAAACTGCTTTGTGCTGACTGCTAGGACGACGGTGGATTCAAAATTAATTCAAACTGCTCAAAGATCAGAATGATCCTGACTTTTTTTGTGCACTTTATGCCTGAAGAACAGAGAAACGACACTGCATAGTATTACCCTGGTCTTCCTTGAGCTGCAGAAGAACGGAAAGTCTATATTGCAGTGAATGATTGAAGTCTGTAAATACTTCATCATTTCCCTTTAATGGATTAGTGACAAAATTAATATTTTAGCAAAATAGCTTGGCCATGCATTTGGCTTCAATGAACGCTTTCTTTAAAGATGGCCCATTGCATTTTCTCAATCTTAATTCCTCATGGAAAATCCAAGCTCTCTGGAAAATGCCTCATAGCTTACTTAACATTGAATGATCTTGAAACCACTGAAAATTGGCCGAATTTTTTTGTAGCTACTGTAGCTTTCTCAGAAGACGACGGCGAGTTTTCAGATTTTGCGGTCCGAGGAAGCGATTTTTGTTATATAAACTCATACCTATCAGAAACAATTCAAAAACATTCTTTCACTAACTGCCTAGAAGATAGAATATCGCAAATTTTAAGGGAATTGTACTGCCGCAAGAAAATTAAAATAGCCCTATACATCTACCTCAATTTGAATAAGAAGCTTTTAAATTGCTTGGCCCTTCACGAAAGAATTTTAAGAAAGATACTTTTTGTACTTTTTATTGATATCTATACGAACACACTGCTGTCATTTGAAGTTGACCGTGACAGATAATGTCTACAATAAAAATGTTTACTTAGACAAGACAAGACTTTTTTTTTACTTGAAACTAAATTGTGATGTATTAATCAGTTTTTTTCTCATCCATGTGATCAAAATACTGATGCATATGCAGACGAAATATCGAGCTGAAAAAACACAAAACATGTTGCATGTCTTATATCAGTTTTTTCTACATTTTCTGACTTCTTAAAGCGATTATTTTAATAAACTAGTATTGAATTCGGATTGATCCTACAGTAAGACAAATGGATTTTCTCGTGTTTTATTTGAACGTGAACTGTTTGTGTCAGTAATGTGTGAAGACCTTGTCGTGTGTTCTGTTTTGTAATAAAGAGGCGAAACAAGGCGTAACTTTATACGTCCGCCTAGGTATATGATGAACGTGCGTATGTCGCACAAAAGAAAGTAACACTGGCAAAAGTAAGAAGTGCGTTGATAGTGATGGTGCATTCCTGTAAGTATAGGTAATCACATGATTTCGAGTGCAATTTGGAATAAATAAGCACGAGTAATTTTTTTCAAAGACTCACAAAATTGCAAGAGCCCGTAGGGCGAGTGCAATTTGTGGTCTTTGAAAAAAATTACAAGTGCTTATTTATTCCAAATTGCACGAGAAAAATCATGTGATTACTTATTAATAATATACATGAAAAAATTGCGAGATAGCTTCTTAACGTTGTAGAAGCAACGCAACGAAGATAAGGTGAACCAAAACAACAGATTTCTCGATGTTTTTAAAGCGTTTTTAGCTGTAAAAACTGGCTAAACAATTACAGGCTATAGCTATAAGGCTACTTTGTTTGCTAAGTGTCTATCAAGCGCTGTAATTATTACCTTCAGGCTTTCTAGTTCGTTATCTTCGCCTTGTTTGTCCTTGTTTGTTTATTAATCTCGGCGTCACTCCATCAACGGACTCGTAATTCCAATTACGTCGGTAATTCCCTTCTCTGGACACCACTGTTTCCAAACAGACAGCTAACATACAGTGCTTTTCGCAGCCGTTTCTCCTTTTTTGAGCTGTTTTGCAGCTTCTCTGCTGTTATTGCGGTCACGAAGAAAGAAAACCTGCTCAAAAAGCCAGCCATTGTTTTGGCTCGCAGAGTCGCTTGCAGCTCTTCAGACTTTGCGCCATTCAGAGGCCGCGTTTGATTGGCTCAATCGCAGCGCCTTTGTTTATCAACCAATCAGAATCCTCAGTTTTTTACCTTGTTTTGCACTGTATTTCCTTTTTTCTGCACCGAATTACCTTTTTTCTGCACTGGTGTTTCCCAAAAACTGCATTTCTCTTAGCCAATCAGAATCGAGAAATTTTTTCATGTATATTATTAGTAACTCAACGGGATGAATTATTATTAGGCCTTCTTAAGTTCCTCTCTATTCAAAGTTGGGGGAAACTGGCGACATTTTAGTCCAACATGTAAAGCTGAACATATTTTGCATGAATGAAGAGTAGGGACGCACCTAAAAATGATTACATCAATTACATCACGAGACGTTTTAAAATCTACAGTTTCGTCAAATTTGGAAAACTTGTCTTGACTTTTTTCAAAATTATTGATGTTCTCTTACTTAGGTCATTGCGACTGAGCTCACCATCGAGACTTTGTTTCATTTATTCGTTATTTGTTTTGTTAAAAGAGATTTCACCGGGTGAAAAAGTCATTTTTATCTCCCAAAAGCTTGCGTAGCAAGCGGAACACTCAAAACACAGCAACAAGCTGCCTTTTTAATACAAGTACGTGGATGGTGTGTGGGGGTCGCAGGATCACCCTTAGCTACATTTAACAACTTCTCGCTAGACACTAAATATCGGTCTAGTTATGTCGAAACAGCGTTATTTAAAATTTTACTTCAATACAGTTGCCTTGCCTAAACAGCGTTGTTTTTATTTTCCACGCAAAAGTCAATATTAATTTGTGTGTGCACCGAAAACCTTTGATTTATAAATAACCCTTACTAATTCTCACAGCTGTTCCAGAAAACATAGAAGTTCAATTTGAAACGAGGCTCATTCTACTGATAATAAAATGAGGAAGCATTAATAAACATTAAAATAAATATATGATATTCCGTGTTTTTACCGGTAGTCCTATTTTGTTATTTGGGTCTTACTTTTCATTGACATTTAGTGGTCTACTGGGCACAGGAGTTTATCAGTTCTTATAACCGTCTTTTAATTTGGCCGTTGCTTTTAAAAGACCTTTCAAACAATTACTACGTCCAAAAATAGATCTGGTTCGGTAAGGGCATTGCATTGAATGGATTATTTTTCTCCTAATAATGAGTGTAAGGCTATATACAGTCAATATACTTGTTGACATTATTTTATTTGTCCGGCTAGTTACAAAGCTTTTCTCAATTCACGTCAATGACCCTTTTTACGTCACTACTCATACTCCACTCAATATATTGGTATCTTTATATACACCTTCATGAAGCTATAAAAAGAGTCTCGCAAAACGAAAACCGGCTTCCAAATTTTGACTAGTCCCATCTCTGGTTACAGGTTCTACAGCTAAAATAAAGGTTCCTCGTGGGTTCCAACTTGATAAATACGATTGGGATCCTGAATTTTATACGCTTTGCCTTTTCACTGCACCGGCACTTCGGCCGGCGATGCATTGTCGTAATTGTGACTGAAATAAATAAAACGTCTCGACAGTTGTTATTAATGCTATATAATATCCTATAATATCCCTTACGCACAAGGTATCCCTTAACAACTGATACTGTTCTCTAGGTGTTAGTTTAAAAGATAAAGTCTCCTTACCAATTTCAACACATTTGTGTTAATGTGAGTTATGAGAAGATAGTGGTGCACCAAAACATTCTGTCGGAGAGTATCCCGGACAATTATAACCAAAACAGCTCGCGTGAGTGCTGTCTATGCCGAAAGCGTCAAAATACTGCGGACTGCGCGCAACTAGCTCAGTAAAATTTTGTCCTTGATTGCAAGCCACAGCAACTTCATAAAGCAAAGGAAGGAGCTCTTGTTTGGTAAGCTTAACCATAAAACGAAAGCAATTAACATCAGAGTAGCCGACTAACGTTAGTGATTTATCGTTAACCGAAGGTTGCACTTCGCTCGTTTTTAAAAATAAATTTTACTTTCAAGGTAAAGTTATCAGTTCAAAACAAAAATTAAGCACGGAAGTCGTTTAAAATTATTTTTATTTAACAGTAATTTAAATGAAATCTACTGAGTGTTTACGGCAACCCGGGATTAGATCAAGATTAATCGTCGTTTCACCAAATGGCGGGGCCATATTGTCTTATACCGCCAGTATTTTTGTGTATTTTTTCTATCTACCAGTTATAACAATTACTGATCAATTATGTGTATTTTTCGGAGCTAGCTAGTATAGTCTGTGGAAATATATACAACAAAACTTGCACACTTTGTGTAACTCTCATTTCATTTTGTAGATTTAATTTTAAATCAATAGAAATTGCATCTTTGTTTCCACTCAATCCATGGTATGAAGTAGAAACCATGCCACGTGACCAATAGCGGACCATTTTATGACTGCCAAGGGTTCTAAACTCATTTACTATGAAGCAGTCATAAAGATAGTCATATTAGTCATTTTGCTTATGGATCGGAGGTAACTGACCTTGCAAGTTAAGTCTTGGTA
The DNA here is from genome assembly GCA_016490735.1 of Pachyseris speciosa. NCBI lineage: Eukaryota > Metazoa > Cnidaria > Anthozoa > Scleractinia > Pachyseridae > Pachyseris > Pachyseris speciosa. Next base: position 1,195,826 of record JAEMWC010000116.1, on the reverse strand, counting down.
TAGTCAAACGGAAAAAAAAATTTCCTCAAGCATGTGGTGTCGTCAAATAATAAGCACCGTCGAGAAACTAAAGTTCTTCTGTCGTTTTTGCACGACAACAAAGCTTCAGTAACTGCAGGATTTAAACTAAACAAAGAGTAAATCGAGCCAGTGAAACGATGACTTGTGAAAAAGAAACTCGATTTCTTTGACTTTTTAATAAAGGATGTCGCGTGATCAACCAATGTATTATTGTGAGTCAGCATATATTGGATCTTCACCGTCATCTTGAATGTATCACGCAGCAGTACTGATCTAATTATTGTGATAGTCAGTTGATCAAAGGAACTAAAAAGGAATTCATAGAGATGTTTTCAGTTTTGGAAAGACGAACAAATCATCCGACAGCTTTGTTTTTGTAAGTAACTATTTTTAGTAAGACATGTTTTTGTCATCTGAAGGATATCGATAAATTTCACCAGGATCTGATGTTGACTCGTGACTTTTGAGTCGGTCAGAGTTTAGCTGCTTTGGCTAGCTGACACAGTACAAAACAAGTTATAACTGGACATGAACTGTGTCTTCTTAGAAAGGTCAAGTATATTTCTATCATAGATTTCAAAACGAGTCAGTTATCTCAATTTTATCTGTTATTGATGCAAAAGTTGTGACGTCATCTAAAAAATCGCGCCACACGTCAATCAGGCATCACAAATGTGGAGTATCACGAGCGAGGTACATATTGGGTCTTAATCTAGATAGATATTAGTGCTGCCTCGTTCATCCGCACTTAGATTTGTTATCGTCGCATGAATTGATTGCCCGAGGTGGTCCTTTCTAGAACAACAAAGCTACATAATTGAAATGAGCTACAAAACAATTTCAACTGGGCAATTAATGGGGCTTTTCATAAAGGACTTATCGAGGCTCGAACGTTATTAAGTGCGTTCTCCAATTCAGCATGAGAAAGTCAAGAGGTTCTATTATCCTCATGTATCAATGCATGATGACTGCTGCCAGCTAGCTTGCCAATGCCAGTACTGAAATCGTTTACCAGTTGAAGGCGGGTCAGTGACTTCATACTTCTTTAAAGTAAGTGCTTGTCAATTGAAATAGACAGAGAATACCTTTGAACGGGAAAGAGAAGTTGTTTTTTGCAGTGGGCGATTCATCCATCTCACATTTTATGCCATAATGCGTTTCATCCATAGATCGTACTCAGTTCGTGACTTAAAGGACATTTTATCCAGCGCGGTATCAAACGAAGTCTTCGGAAATGCATCTTATTTGGTCCTAGGGGCTTGAGCCTTTAATGAAATATCCTTCTAGGATTTTCAGGAAACGTTCTCTTTATGGTGTAGACATTGTCTGAAATCATTGTCGGAAATTTTTGCCGCGCTTTGATTGTCTGGTGCAGTGAGTGGTTCCAAATTTTCCATACTCTGCGGTTTAAATTCTACTAGAGATTATCACCCTTGAGAAGATAACAATACGATACCTTTCCCGCGTGGTCTGTTAATTGTGGTTTGCAGTGTCTTTCTTACTGTTGTGTCTTGGGGTAAAAAAAGATATATGACAATCTAAATAAGTGACTGTTTGGAATTTAGGAGTTCGGTTTCCTTAATAAGCCGCATTGTACTCTCAGAGCCCTTCAGGAAGTCAGTCAGATTTTCCTAGTTTGCGTTTACATTTTCTTTTTTAAATTCCATGATCACATCTCTTTCGCATTTTTTAAAGGTCATTCGGTTGTTCTTAAATTGTAGATATAGTTTGCGTGCTTTTACTCTACCAGAAGCTACATATTTTACGGTATTTGCTGAAGTACATTTCATAAGGAGTTCTTCCTCATGTGCGCATTCTCATACAAAAGAAAAAATTACAATTATTGCGGTACAAGTAATAGTTATGATCAAAATGTGAGTGTTCTTTTGTTAAAATTCAACCCTATATTGAGTATTGATTATTGAGGATTAGAGCACTTAAAAAAAATTGAAATTGTGGAATTTTTTTTCAAGTATCATATTTACTTTAAAGACACGTTTTCAAAGTCCCCTTGTAAAATTCTGAGATATCCAATTAAATCTATATATTTCCAGCCCGTTAGCATAATTCCATAAAATTGCTAACTTAGCCACAATGTGAATGATTGAAATCTGAGTTTTTAATGGATACGTAAGTGGACTGAGCAGCTCCTGATCTTAGATAAGAAAACAATTGCCATAAAAGGCGGGTATTTGGGCGATATGGAATCTCTTCTACAGAGACAAAATATAAAGACAAAAAGCCTAGTATAAAAACCGCATCAATATTGTTTAACTTCTTTGTAACTATCTAAGGAACAAATTAGGCCGTGCATCACATCCACTTTTAAAATTCAATTTTGTGTATCATCAAGGAAATCGGGATTTCGTTTCGTTTCGTTTCGTTTCGTTTCGTTTCGTTTCGTTTCGTTTTGGAGAAAAGTAAAGAAACGCTAAATATGTTTGTGACCGAAAACATCCCAAAATAACTTCAGGAAAGACTTCTTCGCAGCTCCTTTTGTGGTCTTGATACGTTTCCGCTACGCTGTAGTGATACTGTTCTTATCTGGTCCGCTTCGTCTACCGACCGCGGGCAATGTTTTTCCCTGTCGACAACAATTAAAGTATCGAATTCGGACTGTTTACAATGTGATGAGTTTCGTTCCATGGGGTTTCAAGGCTATTCAGAGAAATACCAGAAAGTCTAACACCGCCCGATACTTTTCAGTTCTTGAAGATGCTCAGCCAAAAATTATAGGGAGAATTGTGCTTCATATCGTTTGCATATACAACGAAATTTCATTCGCAACTCGTCTTTTCCTGAGAGTCGATTTTCTTCCACCAACGACCGCGGGAGGGAGGGGTGGGGGTTTGGGTGGGGACCCACGTGTGTATCGGGTCCAAATCATTCGTCTTCAATTTTTAATGATATACGAGAATCTTACTAATTATAATCATTCTCAGTTGTGATTGATCCAGAAAATCCGAGTGCAATCAAGAAATTTCTGTATATGCTGCGCTGCGCAATAATAAAAAATAACAATAAACCTCCCTTCTTCAGCAAGTATCGGTATTAAAATAATATATTCAGTTTCACAAAAATCCAGTGTAGTCTATAGTCTTGGGCTGAAATCGAACCGTCTTCCCTGGATAACATTTACGGTATCGGCCATGCTGCGTTAACATTCATGCCATTTTCACAGTTAAATTGTAAGGATAAATTCGATGATGATCGTGTTCAGGAGCCAACACACCTGTACTTTCCGCCATCGGCTTTAAACCCTTCACCTTGTTTTTCTTCATCACAGCCTAATTATTGAATCAGTTATGAATAGAAGCGTTAATTACAGGGCAGGCAAAAATCTTTTTGATAATTATTTTTACATCTTATAGAAAGTTTCTATATCTATTATTGGATTCATTAGGGCATCGTTTATTTTCTCTTATATGTGAGTAAGGGCACCGCTTCTTTGATGAAGGGTGCTTATGGGACAAAAAGGCCGACAGGGCAAATAACATTTCCCCCACTGAATCGGTTAACAGAAAACTGTTTGGTTAAAATTCTTAATTAAAGGAAACTGTTTGGTTAAAATTCTTTAATCAAAAGAAAACGGTTTGCTTAAAATTCTTACGTAATTGTAAGTGACTATGCTATTTTAAAATTAACTTATTGTTGTTGAATTGCATTTTCTATGAAGACGGTTTGGCTAATGGCAAATGCATGCTGTGCTAACGTGTCGGTATTGAAGTTCTATATTTACGTTGTTTCATTTTTAATTAATTACAGGTATTCTTTAACCAACGAACACGTTGATAATCATTGAAACTATTTTGAAAACATCATTTCGAATTGCATTTGAAAACCCCTTAATTAACTATCAGTACAGTATTGAAAGCTTAGTTTTGAAACTCAAGTACTCCTATTGGTCGCATGAACAAAGCCGCTAACAATTAATAATTACGCTAATTTCAACCTACTACTTCAGTAGTTTCTTTCCGTAACCAGTTCACTATTTAGAGTATCACCGACCAGGACAGGAGGTAAAAATAACAAGGTAGGATATATTTTTCAGGCTATGCTGTATTTTGAGTATACATTTCATCGTCTCTCTGAAGCCTATGATCCCCTAGCACGAACCACCTGTGATATTCCTTCACTTTCATCAGCGTTTCGTCACTTTTTTCAGTTACGTTCAGTCTCGGCCTTCATCTGATCTGGAGATAATAAAAGAGAGAGCTGGACAGGTTCAGTTAATTTGTAATTTTAAATTAACAATTATTTGAATACCCAAGATGCCTTAGTAATGCAACACGAGCCACAAATCTCCATCATCATCATCATCATCATCATCACCATCACCACCACCATCGCCATTACTGCTCTCCGCTGGCATAAGGCCACGGGTTAAGAGAGTCAGCTTGAGGTTTCATGAATCGGACTCAAAACTGGTTTCGAGCTGAATCGTTCGTCTTCTCAGCTTTTGACGTATTTGTATTTTTCGTCGTATTTGTCTCATCTTTCGCCATGCGAAGGAACATGATTATGACCCTTGAGTCATTGTTATTTTTTCTTGGCACACGTGGCAGAAGCCGCAGACCGATACATGAACGTAAATTCAAAATGGAACTAAAGCAGTTGCAAAAGACAAGCTAACGAAAAGGTTGTGACAATCATGAAAGCCTTCCAGTTGATTATAATTTAAAAGTTGAACAGAGATAAATTGCTTATTAAAATACATATTCGCAGAATTAAAAGCTAGTATTTATTTCACCGACACGGCCAAGTTAAATTTGGACTGCGTATGATCGTTTCTCGTATTTGTCGCAATTATAATTTGTTACTGAAAGCTTCCTCCCAAAGACAACCAAAAATAAACAAAATAAACAAGCAAACTTGCAGACAAAAAAGTTCGGCCTCCTGTAGAAATAAATTAGGAATAAATTATTTATCTACCCTATTAAATGCAAGCATGGAAGTTAGAACTGAAATAGAACTGCTATGAAAGGCATATTTAAATGCAAGCCTTGCGTCTTTGTGATAATGGGCCCTTTGCAGCTGATCAATCACGTGATACAAAAAACGCCATGCTGGAGGGCAAGCAACGCACTGGAACAAGACAAACAAAGAAATTAACCATTTTAAATGATGTAAGCTCTTTGTTTTTCAAGTCCCAGTGCGTTCCTTGCCCTCCAGTATGGCGTTTTTCTACCTCGTGACTGACCAGCTGCAAAGGGCCCATTCCTCTTTTCAAAACCTTAATTTTACGAATCGTTGTCAATGTTCGCTTTCGAATTCTTATTGCCGGTTTCAGCTGAAAGAAGCTGATAGAAATCAAGTTAATTTCCAGGCGAGACCTTGTCCGGCCCGCCCGGTAACATATCCAGGTCTGACTGATTTGAACTATTTACATTGAAACAGGTTTACCAGCGGGATGAATTGGTAATGATCTACAGAAATGGAATTACCAGAAAGTATAAATAACAATGGCGAAGAAATAGGTGCAGAAGAACCTTGTACGTCGTTTTGGGATCTCATCAAGGACTTCTGTGACTACACATCTGCACATGGATTTGGGAGAATAAAGGCTTCGACACACTGGACTCGGACTTTGTTCTGGAGCCTGCTGTTCATTGGAGCAGTGGCTATCATGACAGCCCAACTACACACTTTGTACAAAAAATACAAATCAAGACCGCTTACTACTCTGGTTGAGGTGCAAACATCCACGGTACGTGAGAACGAAAATTCAATTAACTGTACAACTAATAAATAGAATCAGGCCTGAGAAACATCAAAATATGCGAAACTATTTTGTAGACTGTCTTTTTTTATTGTTGTTTCCGCATTTTAGAGTTTCAAGTAGAGCCAGCTTGGAACAATTGAATGGAGTACTGCTCTAAAATTTATACGTAACAGAGTTTTCACCCTTTTGTGTTTTCCTTTAACGTTTTCCAATGCCAGCATATGTACAGGGTAGTTCAACGGTGTACTAAATTAGAGAAAACATATAGGGACTGTGTATAACTTTAAAAGTCATCCTGTTATTGGAAATGGTATTTTAAAAGATCACCTAAAAACTGATCAAAAGACAAAGCTAATAACATCGAAACCTCAGGAATCCGTGGAATCCATAATTATGAAGAAGATCAGTACTCCAATACCGAACGCAGATTTGTCAACGCAGCGCCTCCTCTATCTAAATGAATTCAGAGTCTGCCGAAAAGACCAGTAGAGAAAAATGTCGAACCACAACTAATCCGTTCGCTCTTACTGTACACTGTTCAAAGCGCGTGCGTTTCCATAGCAATATGACTGAGCACAAAACAAAACAACCTCTTGCAATTGATCCGGGTCACATAAAAAAAACATCCCCAACTTACTTTGTTAAATTGTTTTTTACAGAGTCTTCCATTTCCAATGGTAACCTTCTGTAACTTCAATGCTATCAGAAATGATTCTCTACAAGAATTGATGGAGAGTGGTAAAATGCCGTATTTCAAACAATTACTCAGTCTTGGTGAGTGTTACATACTAGAAAACCTCCTCTTACAATTGGAAATAATCGGAGTTAATTAAATTAAACTTAAGTTATTATCATTTAATTTTCGAGGAAAGGCTTTATGGTGTGACGACGCACCATGCTTCAGTCGATCAGATTGCGACCACGGCTTTTTTTCTCAAACCACTTATAAAGATTCAATCATCATTGTCAATTAATTCCCCGTTCCAACATAATCATAAGAAAAACACCATGAATTTAAGAATCTCCACGACTCGGCAAATATTTTTGCGGCTTGTGTAACATTATTGCCATGTGATAAGTTTGTGTGCTGTTCCCGATTTATCACTGAACCTCAGTCTTTTAATTACTTCCACCAGCCAAAAATGCATCGCTCAATGTACGAAAACGGCGAGCGGCCGACTGGAACCAAGTTAACACCCCAGGGCCAACCCTTGAGAGCCTCGCTGACGATAATTCCCCGGATGAGGATGACGACCCGTGGGACGATGATGACGACGATGATGAGTATGAAGACGAGTTTGATGATATCTCTAAGAAAGATCCAAGTTTTCTGAAGAGCGAGCAAATGGCCGTTCTAATGGCAAGGGAAGACAGAAGAGTCCTGTCCCTGATGGGTCATCAATTTCAGGACATGGTATTGTCATGTACTTACAGAGGCGTTTCATGCAGGTAAGAGCGAACCTGATACATTCAACGTCGTCATTGTTACACTGATTAAAATATATTTCCACAAAGTTGCAGCCAAGTTCACCGCTGTATACAGATGAGAATGTCTGTTTAGTAACTTTATGATAGAATTCGTGGTCTTGATTCTACCAAGATGAACAGCGATGAAATAGCAAATGTCTCAATATAAAACGAGGAGAAATTTCCACCTACCCAACAGGGTATTCAGACATGTCAGCTTATTTATCATATTTATTATTAGCAAAAATCTTTTTAGTATTATTTTTTGGTAATTCAGCGGCTTTGGTAAGTTCTTGTTTGAGTCAGTTATGTTTGCTAATCATAGCCAGTAAATCGTGGTTTGAAACTCTGGTCTAAACACAACAATCTAAAACATTTCGTCCTCAGTTTGACCAGCTGATTTGCTACACTCAGTTCATCTTTTAAAAATGTTAAATCTTCCAGTTCCTTTAACAAACATCTTTTTGCCTTTTTCAGAAAATATGGATCGAAGTTTTGGAGGCAGTACTGGCACTACAAGTATGGAAATTGTTACATATTTAACAGCGGGAAAACCGACTCCGGAGCAGATGCGCCTGTTCTGAAATCCAACAAACCAGGACCATCACATGGTGCGTGAGAAAAGACAGTCCTTTACATTTATCGCTAAGAGTATACAAAATATTGTTCTTCCCTTGCCCAATTTAACCCCTATCTGAGCTCACGTTTAATTGTTACTTAATTCTTAACTTGTTTTGTCTATTATACGTACAGGACTCACCCTGGAGCTGAACACTGAGCAGGATGAATACGTCGGTCTGTTAACACCAGAAGCTGGAATAAGAATGGCCATCTCTACACAAGGGGAAATGCCATTTCCATTGGAGAGAGGAGTGAGCTTAGCACCAGGATATGCGACAATGGTTGGACTTAGAAAGGTGAGGACAATAGTTCCACAGAGACGAACCACTCAGAACTTCATTTGAATGGTAACACCGTGGTGTAGACTCTCATCCGCGATGTTTAAAAATACAAAAGCTAACCATCTGTCGATGGGAGTCCAAAATTACCAACACGTACTTATAAGATAAGAGGGAGATGATTGCTTGGAGCCATTAAAGTGACTTCATTAGTTGGAAAATGATTTGAAATCCGTTTCTTTTGACGTACCCAAAGCGCCATACCCGAACAATCTCAACGCATTCCTTTTATTCTTTTGAAGGAGATGCTAATCCGAGAGGATCCCTTTGGACTCAATAAACGATGTTTGAAGGACGTTTCCAAAGATGAATCTAATTTGTACACAAAACACTTTGGAGCGGTCTACTCTGCAACGGTAAGTATATACATTTATTTAGCAACCTTAGCGAAAATAAAGATGTTACGCCGGTACTGTATCTACGCCGTATAAGAACCGGTAAAATTCTACCTTGAATTCCTTAGTCCATGACCAGATGTGGAGACAGTCAGAGTCTGTATAGTATAAGGTAATGTGTAATCACAAGAATTAATTTGTGTCTATTTCAAAGGTTCCTAACAGATAAGACTCGGTGACAGAAACGATGCAAATGAACATAAACACAAGACGAAATGTAAAATTATAGCTTCCTATACTACTGTCAAGTCAGACAGATACTATATATACTCGTGTATTGATTGAAATCTCATTTCTTTTAATGATCATTAGGCTTGTAAAGAATCTTGTTTGGCTTACAATCAGCTAAGGGAATGTGGATGCATGGAGTATCGATTTCCAGGAAGTGATAACTACACTTGCAACGCGTTGGACAAATCAACAAGTGAGCACTAAATTGTATTCAATCATGTTCCAAGAGCCCGAGTTACTATTATCCAGCGGAATATGAAATGACTGAGAATGTCCTTCTCCATTCCGCAAAACAAGGGCGCAGGCTCTGCGAACGATATTGATTTGTATCTTCTGATTTTTTTAATATCTTCACAATTCAAGCGTTTAATGAAAGCGCTGTTCGAGTGCGGTCTTTAAAGCGCTCGGCTTTCTAGCTGAAAGCTGCCTGTTTAGATACCAGCAGGTCAGTTTTCAGTATTTTTCAAATCGTGGGGTCCTCTGGAAAACGCCCAGGTAAGCCTGCGGCAGAACAAGCAAAACAGAACAAACTTTCATCCATGCAGCATGTGTGGAAGTAGTGAGCTGCGCTTTCTGCTAGTTGCGTTTACTCAAGGAAGACCCAACTTGGTTGTCCTGTGGTCCAAGTTTGCCTTTTCCTTTTCCCTCTCATGGTTTGGCACGCCTTTTTTTGCTTTATTTAAGTAAAGAACTTTCTGTTCTTGTGTTTCCTTTTTTGTGCATTAAGATGCCTTGACTAACGTTACATGGTTTCTCCCTTGTTTTGACAGTGAAATGTGTCAGTAAAGTCCAGAGGAAGTTCAAAGAAAACAAGTTGAATTGCACCAGATCATGTCCACCGCCCTGCAAGTAAATAGAGATAAATATGATGCTGTAAACGTGCTTATGGACTGATATTACATCTGAGTTTCTTGTACTTGTCAGTCTTAATGAATGGTCAAGGAACGAAATCAGTGATGAATTGATCTAGCACAATAAGGCACAGGAAAAGTTAACAAGGAACCCTGTTTGCATTAACAGGTGCTTTAAGCTGTTGATCACACAAGGAGATTGAATGACTTTACTTGCTCGAAGTCGCACAATAACCTATTAGGGCTGGTGTTTGGTCAGTAAACCAATATTCGACAGTTTATTATAATTGTGCTATGTCAGGCACTTCTTTTGAAACAAGGTTTTCTGGTAAAGAAATTTGATCAATGAGTCAGACAACAATAATGTCAAACTGACACTGCCGGTGGCTTCTGTTTTTTTTTTCCATTACAGCGAAGAGGGTTTCAAGACAAGTTCCTCTTTTGCCATTTGGCCATCGGAAAAACATGAGGTAAGTCAGTCTGACTCCTCAGTGACCTTCGAACTGCAACTTGTTATAAACCCAACTATTGGACCTTTGACCTTTTTCCAGTTCTGGCATTGCTCTTTGTTTTTACGAAAAAGGAATTCAATGGTCTCCTTGAGTCACCATTCTGCCCTTAAAAAAATAAAACAAGCAAAAAAAGTGAAGAAGGGTTTTGCTCGTGCGCTGTTCAGTGTAAGGTGTAATACCACGAACTAAAATTAAATACTAGCGTATTTATAATCTGAGGGAAATTAACAGCTGGGTGGTTCTATTTTTAGACTGGCCCTTATTGTTTCACTATTTCCTTGCAGCCATTCTATACAGCTAGCTTAGAGAAGGAAAACAAATATTTACTCACCAGGGATGGATCTCACAGGTAAAGGATGTTTCAAAACTGCTTTTGTCATCCGGACCAGGTTTTTCAAATTTCGAGGAGCATAATTAATTAAATGACATTTTGTCTTTTGCCATCTTCTCCAGAAAAAATGTTTGCAAGGTGCAGGTTTTCTACGAAGAGCTTAACTTGGAAAAGATAACGGAGCAGCGGTCCTATGAGGTAAGCCTTTTGTATACCTGTATGAGTCATGTGAGTGGTTCATCACCCCTTTCACGCACCTATACCTGTGAAATTGTGTGATTATCTGTCTCATGGTTTTTGCGTATCCGTTGATACCATCAATACACATATATATGTGTCAGGACATCAACTTCGAGAAGCTCCAAGGTGTAAAAGTGGTTCTATAAGTGGCATCACTCCAGCCTGTCAAGTTCGTTCAGCTTTTTACCAATCATGTAAAAGGTGACTGCGTCCTGGACTTGTCGTTTGTTTCAAACGAAACTGTGCCGGTTCTAAGTCGGGAAGATTAAAACCAATTTCATTATACACGAGTCAGTTTGGTGGAAAAGAAAAAGGTATGTCTTAATTTACTTTTTCACTTTTTTTGTTTTTCCGTCCGCAGCTTGAGGATTTTGTATCCGACATTGGCGGTCAGTTGGGTCTGTGGATTGGGTTCTCTGTGCTAACTGCGGCCGAATTTTTGGAACTTTTTATGCTCCTTTCACACGTTGCATTCAGAAACTGCAGAATTAAAAGACCCTTCAAACAAAGACACGAGCCGGAGCAACGGATTTAAAGCTACAATACTCAGAGAACGTAAAGATGATTGTGTTAATTTGCCTTATATGTCTTTAATTTATTTTGGAAACATTCTATGTGTCAATTTGACGGAGTTTATCTGTAAATGGAAATTCAACAACTATATAAAGAATGAATTATTTATTTGAAGAAGAAGTACGGCAAGAGGAGTGCAAAGTATTGTAGAAAGCAGAGAAAGCTAAATTTAAAATGTCCATGGTTTAAATTAAGTCTTAAAGGAACAAATGAATAAAATCTGCCAGAAACATTTTGCGGTTAAGCAGTAAATTGAGAGCTTAATTGAATGTTTACAGGCTAAAGAGGGGGGCAGTTAACAGTACATGCACTGAACAAAGAAATAATCTGAATATCCCCCCCCCCCCCCCCAAAGAAATTGACTGAACCCATTATCTTCTGGACACTAATTGGTTGCTCTTTCATGGACGTTGCCTCCCAATATACAGAGGTATTTTTATGCTGCTTTTGACTGTGCCTAAACAGATCTTAGCAAGGGCTATTTGAATTAAAAAAGTATTCAAGGGCTATTTGAATTCAAATTTAAGGGAAAACGCGTGGTACGCAAATCCCAGTAACCATAAAGTTCCATGTCAAGACCTGTTTATCTCTCATATTTATAAACTGGACAAAAATTACTTTGTTTTAGGAGGCACTGCCATTAACGTACGAACCTTATTATCTCGGGTGAACTTGAGCTGCGGAGAAACTATGCGCGTGCGGTAACAATAGGAGACAAATTTCTTAGAAACCATATTCGTTTTCTTGGTATTTAACTGGATCTAGCATGAAGTGGAGGCTCAGGCGGGTGAATTTACACCTGAAAATATTCCCTCGTTTAAGCTTCGTGTGCAAACTAGTTCCAGCTCATTACAGAGAAAACAAGTAAGGTCCATTCATAATCAATCTTTTAAAAAGTTCGTCATCTTTGTTAATCTATTCGCACATCAATCTTCTAAAATCTAATTCCAGCGCTAGGGTTATAAGACTTGTGCAGAAAAGATACAGTACTACTTTTTCAAACCTACCATTCATGAAGACCGTAAATACTCGAATTAGCGCCCAGCTTCCAATAAGCGCCCCCTTTCGAATTAGCGTCCCTCCTAAGGTTTAAAATATTTTATTAGCGCCCCCCTTTCAATAAGCCAGCATTTACGGTATTCCCGTTATTCATTCCATAGTAGATAAGTAGTGATTACATTTTGAACTATAAACGTTAAAGTTTTTCAATATCTTTCACGTGGTATTCTGTCTAAGCCAAATGGCATCATGATTTTTTAACCTGCGCATAAGCGTTGAGTGTAGAACAAAGAGATGGATTCGTCTTAATTGCTCACAGTCCCCACGACTCTGGGAACGAGTTTACAAACTCCCTTAATTTTGTACAGCTCGCTGCTGCTGCAAGCTGTGTGATAACTACATAGGTATTCCACATGCTCAGCCAGCGTCTTGTGTATGTCTTTTTACTCACCCTACATATGAACTAAACAGTTTCCTTGGGATTTATTCAGAAGGCATTTGATATTGATTTATCTCGACGAGGAACTAGAAGTGATGACAGTGAATCAAAATTTTGGTGAAGGTTATCAAGATCTCGCACGGAATTTTGGCACTAAGTTGATTATTAAGGCGACTCAACTAATTAAACCCGGAGCAGCTGTCACAGTACAGCTTGATTAATAGAAAACACTTACTCTTTTCAAGACGTTTTGTCCAGAAAATATGTCTGAATGAAAAAAGCAGTTCATTATATTGCCTTTCGGTCCATCTATATATACAGATATACAGAAACCATAACAATATCTTACGTTTAAATCAGGGTCAGGGGATTAAGCATTAAGGACTTCGTGACACTCCCCAATACTTGGATTCTGTTCGATTTTAGGCCTTGTTTTGCCCAAATATGAATAAGGAGAAGAGTTTTCAAAGCTACAAACATATTTTGATAAGGTCAGTGGGCGTTCTGGTTGTAACTACAGAGCTATTTGCATGTATGCAAAAATCATAAAACAAAAACTGTGGAAAAACACTTTTATTCCCCAGCACCTGATGAAATCTATTACCAAGCAATATTTGACACCACAGGAAGACCAACACTGAGGTTAACAGTAATTATAAGAATGTTGGTCAATGTTAAAGAAAAGTGTTACTTTAATTTGTGTTATTAAAAATTACTGTCTGTCCAAAGACTGTTTCTTTCATACGAACTCGAATCAGTTAGTAGGCAACATTAGGTCTCAACAGGAGCTGCTGCTGGTGTTGACGATCACGAAAACAAGAATCAAAACAATAATGGTATATCGATTATAAAAAGCAATATTTGAATTATTTATAGCAAGAAGTTGCTAAGTTGCCAAACGAACGACGCGCTTCCTGATCTGAAATATGGGGGGAGGGGAGAGTGGGTGTATCATTTGGGAACTGGATTTTAATTCTTTAATTGAAGTTACGAAGAACCACTATTAATATAAAGACAACATGCCTAGTATCCTTTGAGTTAACCGCATCAATATTGTTTAACTTCTCCTAAGGAGCAAATTAGGCCGTGCATACATCCACTTTTAAAATTCAATTTTGTGTATCATCAAGGAAATCGGCATTTCGTTTCGTTTTGGAGAAAATAAAAGAAGCGCTAAATATTTTTGTGACCGAAAACATCCCAAAATAACTTCAGGAAAGACTTCTTCGCAGCTCCTTTTGTGGTCTAGATACGTTTCCGCTACGCTGTAGTGATACTGTTCTTATCTTTCAATGAAAGGCCCGCTTCCTCTACCGACCGCGGGCGATGTTTTTCCCTGTCGACAACAATTAAAGTATCGAACTCGGACTGTTTACAATGTGATAAGTTTCGTTCCATGGTGTTTCAAGGCTATTCAGAGAAATACTAGAAAGTCTAACACCGCCTCAATACGTTTCAGTTCTTGAAGATGTTCAGCCGAAATTATAGGGAGAATTGTGCTTCATATCGTTTGCATATACGCATATACAACGAAATTTCATTCGCAGGTCGTCTTTTCCTGAGAGTCGATTTTCTTCCACCAAGGAGCGCAGGGGGAAGGGGTGGGGGCCTTGGGTGGGGACCCACGTGCGTATCGGGCCCAAATCACTCGTCTTCAATTTTTAATGACATACGAGAATCTTACTAATTATAATCATTCTCAATTGTGATTGATCCAGAAGACCCGAGTGCAATCAAGAAATTTCTGTTTATGCTCCGCAATAAAAGCAAGTATTATAAAAATAATATATTCAGTTTCAAAAAAATCCAAAGTAGTCTATAGTCTTGGGCTGAAATCGAATCGTCTTCCCTGGATAATATTTACGGTATCGGCCATGCTGTGTTAAAATTCATGCTATTTTCACAGTTAAATCATAAGGATAAATTCGATGATGATCGTATTCAGGAGCCAACACACCTGTACCTTCCGCCATCGGCTTTAAACACTTCACCTTGTTTTTCTTCATCACAGCCTAATTATTGAATCAGTTATGAATAGAAGCGTTAATTACAGCGCAGGCAAAAATCTTTTTGATAATTATTTTTACATCTTTTAGAAATATTTCTGTATCTATTATTGGATTCATTAGGGCATCGTTTATTTTAACTCTTGATCTTATATATGAGTAAGGGCACCGCTTCTTTGATGAAGGGTGTTTCAGACACAAAAAGGCCGAAAGTGCAAATAACATTTCCCCCACTGAATCGGTTAACAGAAAACTGTTAGGTTAAAATTCTTTAATCAAAAGAAAACTGTTTGCTTAAAATTCTTACGCAATTGTAAGTGACCGTACTATTTTATAATTAAAATAACTTGTTGTTGAATTGCATTTTCTATGAAGACGGTTTGGCTAATGCATATATGGCAGATGCATGTTGTGCTAACGTGCTGTGCTAACGTGTCGGTTCTTTATTTACGTTGTTTAATTTTTAATTAATTACAGGTATTCTTTAACCAACGAACACGTTGATAATCATTGAAACTATTATTTTTAAAAACATCATTTCGAATTGCATTTGAAAACCCCTTTATTAACTATCAGTACAGTATTGAAAGTACCTTTTTGAAACTCAAGTACTCCTATTCGTCGCATGAACAAAGCCGCTAACAATTAAAAATTACGCTAATTTCAACCTACTACTTCAGTAATTTCTTTCCGTCAACCTCGTTCCCAGGGTCTCTCCTCTGACCGCCCCCTGGAGCTCCAGGGGGCGGGAAGAGGAGAGACCCTGGGAACGAGGTTGTCTTTCCGTAACCAGTTCACTAGTTAGAGTATCACCGACCAGGACAGGAGGTAAAATTAACAAGGTAGGATAAATTTTTCAGGCTATGCTGTATTTTGAGTATACATTTCATCGTCTCTCTGAAGCCTATGATCCCCTAGCACGATCCACCTGTGATATTCCTCCACTTTCATCAGCGTTTCGTCACTTTTTTTCTCTTACGTTCAGTCTCGGCCTTCAACTGATCTGGAGATAATAAAAGAGAGAGCTGGACAGGTTTTTTAAGTTGTAATTTTAAATTAACAATTATTTGAATACCCAAGATTCCTTAGTAGAGGCCTTCCAAGGGGCAGAAGTGACAGCGACATGTTTCCGAAAACAGACCACAATCTTCTCCTAAAACACCGACAACCGACAAAAATTGACAGAAACTGCACGACAGTTTGCGACAGCGGCAGTTCACTTTCCATTCTTCTTTGTTTTCTTTGGGACAGCGACATTTGTTCTTAACAAGCGAGAGGCAGAGTCGTAAACGAACGACAAAGCGACACCAGACCTACCCTTAAAAGACGTTTTAATAATGCAACGCGAGACACAAATCTCCATCATCATCATCATCACCATCACCACCACCATCGCCATTACTACTCTTCGCACGAGAAGGCTGGCATAAGGCCACGGCAGTAAAAGAGTCCGGCTTGAGGTTTCATGAATCGGACTCAAAACTGGTTTCGAGCTGAATCGTTTGTATTCTTAGATAATGATATAACTTTATTTAACGAGGCCAGTAAAGACATTGATTACTGGTCACCCAGTAGTTTTCATCATGGCCCTCCTACAATTAAAGTAATAAAATGTATCGATTAATTAATTAACTACCTATATAATCTACCAACTAAATTTACGTAATGAACTACTAGTAATACAATATTGATTAATAGGCTGCTAATGAAACTAAACTTTGACGTATTTGTTTTTGTCGTCGTATTTGTCTCATCTTTCGCGATGCGAAGGAACATGATTATGACCCCTTTTTTTCTTGGCACACGTGACAGAAGCCGCAGGCATACATGAGCATAAATTCAAAATGGAACTCAAGCAGCTGCAAAGGACAAGCTGACGTAAAGGTTGTGACAATCTTGAAAGACTTTCAGTTGATTATAATTTAAAAGTTGAACAGAGAAAAATTGCTTATTAAAATGCATATTCGCATAATTGAAAGCTGGAATTTATTTCACCGACACGGTCAAGTTAGGTTTGGATTGCATATGATCGTTTCTCGCTTTTATCGCAATTTTAATTTGTTAAAGCTTCCTCCCAAAGACAAGCAAAAGTAAACAAAATAAACAAGCAAACATACAGACATGAACGTTCGGCCTCCTGTAGACATAAATTTAGGAATAAATTATTTATCTACCCTATTTAATGCAGGCATGGAAGTTAGAACTCAAATAGAACTACCGTATGGAAGGCATATTTAAATGCAAGCCATGCGTCTTTGTGATGATTGATTTCCCTTTTAAAAGCCTTTGAAGGTAGCTGGTACCGGTTTTCAGCTTTTTCACTACGCAAACTTTGAGAGAAACGGACGCAAAGGCAAACCGAGGCGGTAAGGAATTTTTTGCAAGATTAAATTATAAATTTAGTTGTTGACCGAAAATAACTATTATTAAGTCATCAGCTGTTACCATGGCAACGGTACTTGAGGGTTATTCAGAGCTTCATTTAAGCTTCTGGCACTTATAATTTGAAAACTAACCCGGTGACCCCCTATTTTTTTCACGTGATTACTTTAAACATTTGAAAAGGAAACTGCAAAATGTTTTTAAAAATTTTCTATCAAGCGGATTTTTTATAAACGCGAGAAAAGGCAATTTATGAGTAGTGTAAAATTTCTCTGATAGAATTTTCTTGAATTTTGTGTGACGTTTCCTCTTTACAAGACAAAAATGTTGAAACAATAAAAAGAGGGGGTCACCAGGCTCGCTTTCTTGCAAAAACCTTCGCGAGTTGAGCAATTTCCACGCGCGTTTTGGCGCATTTCAAAATCTGGATATCTAAAAGATCGATATTTGCTCATACGCTTTGCTGACTGCCACTAACTATTACGCGTACACGCGCGGGCACCTACCGAAGCCTTGTTTGCAGTCCACGCGCTGAGTTGATGTCAGTACGGTGGAATTTAATAGTCCACAGTTGTTGTTTTTACTGTTTGGCCGAGCGTTTGGGCTCACTTAAAACAATTTCTCCACAACTTGTGGCATGACTAAGCATTTTTATTTTAAATAACGCCAAGCGAAAGCGTGGAATTGACTTAATTGCCCGCAGAACACCTGACAACACATGTCAACTGCATGCAATTCTGACACAAATGCGGATATGATTCGAGGCAAACAACAGGAGGTGGTGAGGCATAGAAATAATAGAATGTTGAGAGGTATTACCTGTAAGTAAAATTGAAGTGCTATCCCACTTTTGCAATTACTTTCCGGCTACTTCTCCTCATGGTTCCCGACACGATCGATCGCAGTAGAGGTGGGAATTATCTCTTTGGAACTTTAATATGCATTATCATTCTCCAGAAACAAATTTTCCTATGTAAATTGAATTAACTTAAGTCGATCGAGTACATACGGCCTCAGATATAGGCGAATTTCTTTTTGAACAGGACAAACGTAGCCTTGCTCGAAGAAGGCCTCGCGCCGCCATATTGGGTTTTGTTTTTCCCGTTCTTCAAATCTCGCGCGTATAAAGTGTGACGCTCGCGCTAGTGGCCAGACTATCCACGCGAGTAAAACCGGTACCAGCCACCTTAAACTTTGTGAATTGTTGTCAGCGTTCGCTTACCAATTCCTATCGCCGGTTTCAGCTGAAAGAAGCTCCGGTTTGAAATCAATTTAATTTCTAGGCGAGACCTTGTCCGGCCCGCCCGATAACATATCAAGGCCTGACTGATTTGATCTATTTACCGCTGAAACAGGTTTACCAGCGGAATGAATTGGTAATGATCTACAGAAATGGAATTACCAGAAAGGATATTAAATAACAATGGCGAAGAAATAGGTGCAGAAGAACCTTGTACTAGAGAATGTAATAATTAACTGGATGTTTTTTGTAGAGCGCATGCGCGAACTAAATTTCCATAACGAAACAGCCGTGATTCAACAACTATATAAAGAATGAATTATTTATTTGAAGAAGAAGTACGGCAAGAGGAGTGCAAAGTATTGTAGAAAGCAGAGAAAGCTAAATTTAAAATGTCCATGGTTTAAATTAAGTCTTAAAGGAACAAATGAATAAAATCTGCCAGAAACATTTTGCGGTTAAGCAGTAAATTGAGAGCTTAATTGAATGTTTACAGGCTAAAGAGGGGGGCAGTTAACAGTACATGCACTGAACAAAGAAATAATCTGAAAATCCCCCCCAAAGAAATTGACTGAACCCATTATCTTCTGGACACTAATTGGTTGCTCTTTCATGGACGTTGCCTCCCAATATACTGAATCGGTTAACAGAAAACTGTTAGGTTAAAATTCTTTAATCAAAAGATAACTGTTTGCTTAAAATTCTTACGCAATTGTAAGTGACCGTACTATTTTATAATTAAAATAACTTATTGTTGTTGAATTGCATTTTCTATGAAGACGGTTTGGCTAATGCATATATGGCAGATGCATGTTGTGCTAACGTGCTGTGCTAACGTGTCGGTTCTTTATTTACGTTGTTTAATTTTTAATTAATTACAGGTATTCTTTAACCAACAAACACGTTGATAATCATTGAAACTATTTTAAAAACATCATTTCGAATTGCATTTGAAAACCCCTTTATTAACTATCAGTACAGTATTGAAAGTACCTTTTTGAAACTCAAGTACTCCTATTCGTCGCATGAACAAAGCCGCTAACAATTAAAAATTACGCTAATTTCAACCTACTACTTCAGTAATTTCTTTCCGTCAACCTCGTTCCCAGGGTCTCTCCTCTGACCGCCCCCTGGAGCTCCAGGGGGCGGGAAGAGGAGAGACCCTGGGAACGAGGTTGTCTTTCCGTAACCAGTTCACTATTTAGAGTATCACCGACCAGGACAGGAGGTAAAATTGACAAGGTAGGATAAATTTTTCAGGCTATGCTGTATTTTGAGTATACATTTCATCGTCTCTCTGAAGCCTATGATCCCCTAGCACGATCCACCTGTGATATTCCTCCACTTTCATCAGCGTTTCGTCACTTTTTTTCCCTTACGTTCAGTCTCGGCCTTCAACTGATCTGGAGATAATAAAAGAGAGAGCTGGACAGGTTTTTTAAGTTGTAATTTTAAATTAACAATTATTTGAATACCCAAGATTCCTTAGTAGAGGCCTTCCAAGGGGCAGAAGTGACAGCGACATGTTTCCGAAAACAGACCACAATCTTCTCCTTAAACACCGACAACCGACAAAAATTGACAGAAACTGCACGACAGTTTGCGACAGCGGCAGTTCACTTTCCATTCTTCTTTGTTTTCTTTGGGACAGCGACATTTGTTCTTAACAAGCGAGAGGCAGAGTCGTAAACGAACGACAAAGCGACACCAGACCTACCCTTAAAAGACGTTTTAATAATGCAACGCGAGACACAAATCTCCATCATCATCATCATCACCATCACCACCACCATCGCCATTACTACTCTTCGCACGAGAAGGCTGGCATAAGGCCACGGCAGTAAAAGAGTCCGGCTTGAGGTTTCATGAATCGGACTCAAAACTGGTTTCGAGCTGAATCGTTTGTATTCTTAGATAATGATATAACTTTATTTAACGAGGCCAGTAAAGACATTGATTACTGGTCACCCAGTAGTTTTCATCATGGCCCTCCTACAATTAAAGTAATAAAATGTATCGATTAATTAATTAACTACCTATATAATCTACCAACTAAATTTACGTAATGAACTACTAGTAATACAATATTGATTAATAGGCTGCTATGAAACTAAACTTTGACGTATTTGTTTTTGTCGTCGTATTTGTCTCATCTTTCGCGATGCGAAGGAACATGATTATGACCCCTTTTTTTCTTGGCACACGTGACAGAAGCCGCAGGCATACATGAGCATAAATTCAAAATGGAACTCAAGCAGCTGCAAAGGACAAGCTGACGTAAAGGTTGTGACAATCTTGAAAGACTTTCAGTTGATTATAATTTAAAAGTTGAACAGAGAAAAATTGCTTATTAAAATGCATATTCGCATAATTGAAAGCTGGAATTTATTTCACCGACACGGTCAAGTTAGGTTTGGATTGCATATGATCGTTTCTCGCTTTTATCGCAATTTTAATTTGTTAAAGCTTCCTCCCAAAGACAAGCAAAAGTAAACAAAATAAACAAGCAAACATACAGACATGAACGTTCGGCCTCCTGTAGACATAAATTTAGGAATAAATTATTTATCTACCCTATTTAATGCAGGCATGGAAGTTAGAACTCAAATAGAACTACCGTATGGAAGGCATATTTAAATACAAGCCATGCGTCTTTGTGATGATTGATTTCCCTTTTAAAAGCCTTTGAAGGTGGCTGGTACCAGTTTTCAGCTTTTTCACTACGCAAACTTTGAGAGAAACGGACGCAAAGGCAAACCGAGGCCGTAAGGAAGATTAAATTATAAATTTAGTTGTTGACCGAAAATAACTATTATAAAGTCATCAGCTGTTACCATGGCAACGGTACTTGAGGGTTATTCAGAGCTTCATTTAAGCTTCTGGCACTTATAATTTGAAAACTAACCCGGTGACCCCCTATTTTTTTCACGTGATTACTTTAAACATTTGAAAAGGAAACTGCAAAATGTTTTTAAAAATTTTCTATCAAGCGGATTTTTTATAAACGCGAGAAAAGGCAATTTATGAGTAGTGTAAAATTTCTCTGATAGAATTTTCTTGAATTTTGTGTGACGTTTCCTCTTTACAAGACAAAAATGTTGAAACAATAAAAAGAGGGGGTCACCAGGCTCGCTTTCTTGCAAAAACCTTCGCGAGTTGAGCAATTTCCACGCGCGTTTTGGCGCATTTCAAAATCTGGATATCTAAAAGATCGATATTTGCTCATACGCTTTGCTGACTGCCACTAACCATTACGCGTACACGCGCGGGCACCTACCGAAGCCTTGTTTGCAGTCCACGCGCTGAGTTGATGTCAGTACGGTGGAGTTTAATAGTCCACAGTTGTTGTTTTTACTGTTTGGCCGAGCGTTTGGGCTCACTTAAAACAATTTCTCCACAACTTGTGGCATGACTAAGCATTTTTATTTTAAATAACGCCAAGCGAAAGCGTGGAATTGACTTAATTGCCCGCAGAACACCTGACAACACATGTCAGCTGCTTGCAATTCTGACACAAATGCGGATATGATTCGAGGCAAACAACAGGAGGTGGTGAGGCATAGAAATAATAGAATGTTGAGAGGTATTACCTGTAAGTAAAATTGAAGTGCTATCCCACTTTTGCAATTACTTTCCGGCTACTTCTCCTCATGGTTCCCGACACGATCGATCGCAGTAGAGGTGGGAATTATCTCTTTGGAACTTTAATATGCATTATCATTCTCCAGAAACAAATTTTCCTATGTAAATTGAATTAACTTAAGTCGATCGAGTACATACGGCCTCAGATATAGGCGAATTTCTTTTTGAACAGGACAAACGTAGCCTTGCTCGAAGAAGGCCTCGCGCCGCCGTATTGGGTTTTGTTTTTCCCGTTCTTCAAATCTCGCGCGTATAAAGTGTGACGCTCGCGCTAGTGGCCAGACTATCCACGCGAGTAAAACCGGTACCAGCCACCTTAAACTTTGTGAATTGTTGTCAGCGTTCGCTTACCAATTCCTATCGCCGGTTTCAGCTGAAAGAAGCTCCGGTTTGAAATCAATTTAATTTCTAGGCGAGACCTTGTCCGGCCCGCCCGATAACATATCAAGGCCTGACTGATTTGATCTATTTACCGCTGAAACAGGTTTACCAGCGGAATGAATTGGTAATGATCTACAGAAATGGAATTACCAGAAAGGATATTAAATAACAATGGCGAAGAAATAGGTGCAGAAGAACCTTGTACGTCGTTTTGGGATCTCATCAAGGACTTCTGTGACTACACATCTGCACATGGACTTGGGAGAATAAAGGCTTCGACACACTGGATTCGGACTTTGTTCTGGAGCCTGCTGTTCTTTGGAGTAGTGGCTATCATGACAGTGCAACTACACACTTTGTACAAAAAATACAAATCAAGACCGCTTACTACTCTGGTTGAGGTGCAAACATCCACGGTACGTGAGGAAGAAAATTCAATTGACTGTACAATTAATAAATAGAATCAGGCCTTAGAAACTTAAAAATATGCGAAACTATCATCATGTAGAGTGTCTTTTTTATTGCTAATACCGAGTTTTAGAGTTTCATGTATGGCCAGCTATGTATACTTGAATGGAGTACTGCTCCAAAACTGAAGTAACAGAGTTTCCACTCTTTTGTCTTTTCCCTTAACGTTTTCCAATGCCAGCATATGTACAGGGTTGTTCAACGGTGTACTAAATTAGAGAAAACATATAGGGACTGTGTATAACTTTAAAAGTGATCCTGTTATCAGATTGGAAATGGTATTTCAAAAGATCAGATCACGTAAAAAATAGATCAAAAGACAGAGCTAATAACGTCGAAACCTCAGGAATCCGTGGAATTTAAAATTAGGAAGAAGATCAGTACTCCATTACAGAACGTAGATTTGTCAAAGCAGCGCCGCGCCTCTATCTAACGGAATTCAGAGCCTGCCGAAAAAGACCGGTAGAGAAAAATGTCGAACCACTACTAATCCGAACTGATCCGTTCGCTCTTGGCATACGTTTCCATAGCAATATGACTACGAACAAAACAAAACAACCTCCTGATACGGGTCACATAAAAAAAACACCCCCAACTTACTTTCTTTTTGACAGAGTCTTCCATTTCCAATGGTAACCTTCTGTAACTTCAATGCTATCAGAAATGAATCTCTACAAACACTGATGGAGAGTGGTGATCATGAACTGCCGTATTTAAAGCAATTACTCAGTCTTGGTGAGTATTACGTAGAAAATCTCCTCTTACAATTGGAAATAATGGGATTTAATTAAATTCAATATAGTTCCTTAAGTCTAAACTTAAGCTATTGTTATTTAGCTTTCGAGGAAAGGCTTTATTGCGTGGCGACTTACCATACTTCAGTCTATCAGACTGCGGTCACGATTTTTTTTTTCTCAAACCACTTATAAAGATTCATTTTCAAGTAATTCCACGTTCCAACAAAGTAATCATAAGAAAAACACCATGAATTTAAGAATCTCCACGACTCGAAAAACGTTTTTGCGGCTTGTGTAACATTAATGCCATGTGATATGTTTGTGTGCTTAGTTCCTGATTTATCACTGATCCTCAGTCTTTTAATTACTTTCACCGGCGCGGCCAGCCAAAAATGATTATGACGATGATGATGATGATGATGATGATGATGATGATGATGATGCAGATGATGATGATGATGATGATGATGATGATGATGATGATGATGCAGATGATGATGATGATGATGATGACGATGGGTATGACGACTATTTTGATGATATCTCTAACAAAGATCCAAGTTTTCTGAATAGCGAGCAAATGGCCGTTCTAATGGCCAAGGAAAACAGAAGTGTCCTGTCCTTGATGGGTCATCAATTTAAGGACATGGTATTGTCATGTACTTACAGAGGCGTTTCATGCAGGTAAGAGCGAAATTAACGTGATATATTCAACGTCGTCATTGTTACACTCAGGAAAATATATTTCCACAAAGTTGCAGCCAAGTTCACCGCTGTATACAGATGAGAATGTCTCTTCAGTAACTTTATGATAGAATTCGTGGTCTTGATTTTACCAAGCAGAACAGCGATGAAATCGAAAATGTCTCAAGACTCTCTCAATATAAAACGAAGAGAAATTTCCATCTGCCCAACAGGGTATTCAGTCATTTCATATTATGTATCATATTTATTATTGGCAGAAATCTGTTTGGGCATTACCAGAAATCCGCATCACGTTTATCAGGAGATAATTTATTCTTGCGTCAAGCGGCCTTTAAAATGGCCGCCGGAGTTACTAAAGAATGTATGAATTTCAACAGAAAATTTCAAATAAATTTACCGGTGGCAATGCTGCTTATTTTCCGCACATCGCATATAAAAACTAAACCGTTAACGGAGTGTTCTATCTTGTCTTTTAGACTGAAAACGTTAAAAAGCTTCAGACAATTGTTAATTGAAAAACTTCCGTTACTGACTGCTATACAGTCGCGATTTTAGTCAGATTTTAGTAAAATTAGTAGCCTTTAATACAAATTTTGCAATGCATTTCCTCGTTCTGACAATTTTCCGCACGTCCAAGCAATATTACAAGGGAATGAGCTTTCCAAAATAGCTGCTTTTAAGCGGTTCTGTGAAGGATACGTCCAGACAAAATCACAACGAAAAAGTGCAAAATTCGCAGCCAGTCGATGTTAGGCTTCATCGAGCAAAGCGGTAGCTTCTGCACGTACCGGAGCTCCAAAGAAACGCCTATCACGAAACCTCAAAAACGATAATAACAACAATGTGCTCCTGTGCCTATATGCTCCGGTACATGCAGAAGCACCCAGCAAAGCACTCCCCTGAGACTGATCGAAGGCCAGAAATAAAGTTAGAGTTTCTGCTCGTTCTCAATACTCGCTAGCCATTACAATCTCGTACCCAGAGTCCTCAGGCTCTTTGGCCAGCGGTTAGTCGCCAGGAGAGACTCTGGGATAATGGACTGCCGTTTTCCCAGAAAATCTGGGGTTAAACAATGGAAGCCGTTACGGGCCAGCCAATCAAAACATTTCATTTTTTCCATTATCCCAGAGTCTCTCTTGGCGACTAACCGCTGGCCAAAGAGCCTGAGGACTCTGGGTACGAGATTGTAGCCATTATTGACATTATTCAGTTTGACTTAGAAACCAAGCCTTTTCTGCAGAAGTCCGCTGGTGTATAGAATTGCTTTAATTAGTCGCTCTTAACGCCTTCGCGCAAAAGCCGCCATCTTGGAAACTCGCGTGTCTAGCGTGCAATCGCGCGGGAGCAAAATGTAGCCGATTTCTGGTAATCACTATGTTTTGGAAATTCAGCGGCTTTGGTGAATTCTTGTTTGAGTCAGTTATGTTTGCTGATCATAACCAATAAATCGTGGTTCGAAAACTCTGGTTTAAACACAAAAATATATAATATTTCGTCCTCACTTTTACCAGCTGATTTGCTACATTCATTTCATCTTTTAAAATTGTTGAATTATCCAGTTCCTTTACTAAACAAACATCGTTTTGCCTTTTTCAGAAAAAATGGATCGAAGTTTTGGAGGCAGTACTGGCACTATAAGTATGGAAATTGTTACATGTTTAACAGCGGGAAAACAGACTCGGGAGCAGATGCGCCTGTTCTAAAATCCAACAAACCAGGTCCATCACATGGTGCGTGAGAAAAGATAGTCCTTTAGATATAGATTTATCGCTAAGAGTATACAAAATATTGTTCTTCCCTTGCCCAATTTATTCCCTATCTGAACTCACGTTTAATTATTACTTAATTCTAGATCTTAACTTGTTTTGTCTATTATACGTACAGGACTCACCCTGGAGTTGAACATTGAGCAGGATGAATACATCGGTCTGTTGACACCAGAAGCTGGAATAAGAATGGCCATCTCTACACAAGGGGAAATGCCATTTCCAATGGAGAGAGGAGTGAGCTTAGCACCAGGATATGCGACCATGGTTGGACTTAGAAAGGTGAGGACAATATTCCACAGAGACGTACCACTCAGAACTTTCGTTTGAATGGCAACACCGTGGTGTAGAGTCTCATCCGCGATGTTTAAAAATACAAAAACTAACCATCCGTCGATGGGAGTCCAAAATTACCAACACGTACTTATAAGATAAGAGGGAGATGATTGCTAGGAGCCATTTAAGTGACTTCATTACTTGGAAAATGATTTGAAATCCATTTCTTTTCACGTACCCAAAGCGCCATACCCGAACAATCTCAACGCATTCCTTTTTATTCTTTTGAAGGAGATGCTAATCCGAGAGGATCCCTTTGGACTTAATAAACGATGTTTGAAGGACGTTTCCAAAGATGGATCTAATTTGTACACAAAACACTTTGGAGCGGTCTACTCTGCAACGGTAAGTATATACATTAGCAACCTTAGCGAAAATAAAGTGTTACGCCGGTACTGTATCTACGCCGGATGAGAACCGTTAAAATTCTATCTTGAATTCCTTAGTCCATGACCAGATGTGGAAACAGTCAGAGTCTGTATAGTATAAGGTAATGTGTAATCACACGAATTAATTTTAAAAGGTACCTAACAGATAAGACTCGGTGACAGAAACGTCGATGCAAAAGAACATAAACACAAGACGAGATGTAAAATTATAGCTTCCTATACTACTGTCAAGTCAGACAGATACTATATATATTCGTGTATTGATTGAAATCTCATTTCTTTTAATGATCATTAGGCTTGTAAAGAATCTTGTTTGGCTTACAATCAGCTAAGGGAATGTGGATGCATGGAGTATCGATTTCCAGGAAGTGATAACTGCACTTGCAAAGTGTTGGACAAATCAACAAGTGAGCACTAAATTGTATCCAATCATGTTCTAAGAGCCCGAGTTACTATTATCCAGCGGAATATGAAATGAATGAGAATGTCCTTCTCCATTCCGCTAGACATGGGCGCAGGCTCTGCGAACGATATTGATTTGTATATTCTAACTTTTTTAATATCTTCACAATTCAAGTGTTTAATGAAAGCGTTGTTCGAGTGCGGTGGAATAAGTCTTTAAAACGCTCGGCTTTCTAGCTGAAAGCTGCCTGTTTAGATACCAGCAGTTCAGTCTTCAGTTTTTTTCAAATCGTGGGGTCCTTTGGAAAACGCCCAGGTAATCCTGCGGCGGAACAAGCAAAACAGAACAAACTTTCATCCATCAGGTGTGGAAGTAGTGAGCTGAGCTTTCTAGTTGCGTTTACTCAAGGAAGACCCAACTTGGTTGTCCTGTGGTCCAAGTATGCCTTTTCCTTTTCCCTCTCATGCTTTGGCACGTCTTTCTTTTATTTAAGTAAAGAACTTTCTGTTCTTCTGTTTACTTTTTTGTGCATTAAGATGCCTTGACTAACGTTACATAGTTTCTCCCTTGTTTTGACAGTGAAATGTGTCAGTAAAGTCCAGAGGAAGTTCAAAAAAAACAAGTTGAATTGCACCAGTTCATGTCCACCGCCCTGCAAGTAAATAGAGATAAATATGATGCTGTAAACGTGCTTATGGACTGATATTACATCTGAGTTTCTTGTACTTGTCAGTCTTAATGAATGGTCGCGGAACGAAATCAGTGATGAATTGATCTAGCACAATAAGGCACAGGAAAAGTTAACGAGGGACCCTGTTTGCATTAAGAGGTGCTTTAAGCTGTTGATCACACAAGGAGATTGAATGACTTTACTTGCTCGAAGTCGCACAATAACCTGTTAGGGCTGGTGTTTGGTCAGTAGACAAAACCATCTGCTAACGAAACAATTTCACCAAAAATATTCGACAGTTTATTAGAATTGTTCTGTGTCAGGCACTTCTTTTGAAACAAGGTTTTCTGGTAAAGAACTTCGATCAGTCAGACAACAATAATGTCAAACTGACACTGCCGGTGGCTTCTGTTTTTTTTTTCCATTACAGCGAAGAGGGTTTCAAGACAAGTTCCTCTTTTGGCATTTGGCCATCGGAAAAACATGAGGTAAGTCTGCGTGACTCCTCAGTGACCTTCGAACTGCAACTTGAGGTTATATACCCTACTACTGGACCTTTGACCTTTTTCCAGTTCTGGTATTGCTCTTTGTTTTTACGAAAAAGGGATTCAACGGTGTCCTTGAGTCACCATTCTGCCCTTAAAAAAATAAAACAAGCAAAAAAAGTAAAGAAGGGTTTTGCTCGTGCGCTGTTCAGTGTAAGGTGTAATACCACGAACTAAAATTAAATACTAGCGTATTTATAATCTGAGGGAAATCAACAGCTGGGTGGTTCTATTTTTAGACTGGCCCTTATTGTTTCACGATTTTCTTTCCAGCCATTCTATACAGCTAGCTTAGAGAAGGAAAACAAATATTTACTCACCAGGAATGGATCTCACAGGTAAAGGATGTTTCAAAACTGCTTTTGTCATCCGGACCAGGTTTTTAAAATTTCAAGGAGCATAATTAATTAAATGACATTTTGTCTTTTGCCATCTTCTCCAGAAAAAATGTTTGCAAGGTGCAGGTTTTCTACGAAGATCTTAACTTGGAAAAGATAACAGAGCAGCGGTCCTATGAGGTAAGCCTTTTGTATACCTGCATGAGTCATGTGAGTGGTTCATCGCCCCTTTTACGCACCTACACCTGTGAAATTGTGTGATTATAGGTCTCATCGCTTATGCGTATCCATCGATACCATCAATACACATATATATGCGTCAAGACATTAACTTCGAGAAGCTCCAAGGTGTAAAATGGTTCTATAAGTGGCATCAACCCAGCCTTTCAAGTTCATTTAGCGTTTTACCAATCATGTAAAAGGTGACTGCGTCCTGGACTTGTCGTTTGTTTCAAACGAAACTGTGCCGGTTCTAAGTCCGGTGTCAGTTTGGTTGAAAAGAAAAAGGTATGTCTTAATTTACTTTTTCACTTTTTTTTTTCCCTCCGCAGCTTGAGGATTTTGTATCCGACATGGGTGGTCAGTTGGATCTGTGGATTGGGTTTTCTGTGCTAACTGCGGCCGAATTTTTGGAACTTTTTATACTCCTTTCACACGTTGCATTCAGAAGCTGCAGAATTAAAAGACCCTTCAAACAAAGAAACGAGCCGGAGCAACGGATTTAAAGCTACAATACTCAGAGAACGTAAAGAAGACTGTGTTAATTTGCCTTAATGTCTTTAATTTAATTTGGAACGAAATGTCAATTTGACGGAGTTTATCTGTAAATGGAAATTCAACAACTATATAAAGAATGAATTATTTATTTGAAGAAGAAGTACGGCAAGAGGAGTGCAAAGTTTTTTAGAAAGCAGAGAAAGCTAAATTTAAAATTTTCATGTTTCAGATTAAGTCTTAAACGAACAAATAATGAATAAAATCTGCCAGAAACATTTTGCGGTTTAGCAGTAAATTGAGAGCTTAATTGAATGTTTACAGACTTAAGAGGGAGGCAGTTTACAGTACGTGCACTGAACAAAGAAATAATCTTAAGATCCCCCCCCCCCCCAAAGAATTTGACTGAAACCGTTATCTTCTGGACACTAATTGGTTGCTCTTTCATGGGCGTTGCCTCCCAATATACAGAGGTATTTTTATGCTGTTTTTGACTGTGCCTAAAGCAGATCTTAGCAAGGGCTATTTGAATTAAAAAAGTATTCAAGGGCTATTTGAATTCAAATTTATGGGAAAACGCGTACGCGTGGTACACAAATCCCAGTAACCATAAAGTTCCATGTCAAGACCTGTTTATCTCTCATATTTATAAACCGGACAAAAATTACTTTGTTTTAGGAGGCACTGCCATTAACGTACAAACCTTATTATCTCGGGTGAACTCGAGCTGCGGAGAAACTATGCGCGCGCGGTAACAATAGGAGACAAATTTCTTAGAAACCATATTCGTTTTCTTGGTATTTAACTGGATCGAGCATGAAGTGGAGGCTCAGGCGGGAATATTCCCCCGTTTAAGCTTCGTGTGCAAACTAGTTCCAGCTCATTACCGAGAATACAAGTAAGGTCCATAGTAGTATAGTACATGGGTGATCAAGCACATTTTTCACAACACATTTTTTCAATTTTGTGTCGTAAAATTTTAACAGCACATTTTCCATAAAATGTGTTGGTTTTTGAAAAAACTAGCACACTTTTTGTCAAGGTCACCAAAATTACCAAGGTCAAGGTCATCGAATCAGTTGGTTCAATTTCTCGGAAAATTACCATGTGTAACTTTCTCGGAAAAATAGTACATGGGTGATCAAGCACATATTTCACAACACATTTTGTGTCGTAAATTTAACAGCACATTCTCCATAAAATGTGTTGGTTTTTGAAAAAACTAGCACACTTTTTGTCAAGGTCAAGGTCATGTGATCCAAAGGTCAAACTAGCACACTTTTTTCCCAAGGTCAAGGTCATGTGATCTAGCACACTTTTTTCCCAAGGTCAAAAATTTTCTATTTAAGTACCTTTATGATATAAAAACACTTAAAGAAATGTCGCTATAGGTTATTATGGAGAATGAAGAAAGAAATCTCCGGGCCTTGGAAAAGCCCTCTCAAATCAGGTCAGGTAGCCAGATGGTAAATGGCCTAAGTCAGAAAAATATTGGATCAGGTAGCCAGATGGTAAATGATCCGAGTCAAAAAATTATATATCCTAATAGTATAGACATGGAAAATAGAAATAGTATTTTCAAAGAATTATTGAAAAGATTAGGCCGTATGGATGTTGGCGAGATGAGGCGATTAGTTAGTCTCGCTGATAACATCAAAAAGCAGAAGCCAATTCCAGCACCTCGCAAGGGTGTGAAGCAGATGGTTAAAGATTATGAAGACAACATAATTCTTCCACCACCACAATTTAGAGATAGACCAGTACCAGCACCAAGAACTAAAAAACTAGCCCCAATACCAGAACCAAGGACTAAGATAGAGCAAACAGATAAAGCTCTCAAAGGATACACCAAATCATTTCAAATAGATATCAAAAATTACAAAGACCCGCTATTACAACTGCAAAACACAAGAAAGGCTGTAGCGTACCGTCTTGTAAGTTTACTAAAATCAATGAAAGGACTGAAATTCGTTGAAACACTAAAGGTAACATTTAGAAAAATGTCTGATGGTGAAATAATACATAAAACAGCCTTTTTCAACAGTCCACCTCAAACAATTATAAATAATCTCCAGATCAGTGAATCACTTCAAGCGTCAAAACAAAATATATTAAATAAGATTGCAGTTTGGATTTCAGAAGGATCTGGCTGGGTTGTAGAATCAGTCGACAAGCATTTTCTAAATGTTGTAATATATCAGCCAATGAAAGGCTCATCATATATTAAACTACCCCCAGAATTAATGAATGCAATGAAGGGATTGATTAACATAAAGAATGATGACAATGAATGTTTCAGATGGTGTCATATCAGGCACTTGAATCCACAAGAGAAGAACCCTCAGAGAATAAAAAAATCTGATAGACAACATATTAATACGTTAGATTATTCGGGGGTTGAATTTCCAGTCACAACTAAACAGTATAACAAGATAGAAAAACAAAATGAGATCAACATCAATGTATTTGGTTATGAAAACAAACAACCATATCCAATTTACGTTTCAAAAGAAAAGTATGAAGACTGTTTGAATCTTCTATTGATTACAGAAAATGAAAACAAACACTACGTTTTAATCAAAGATTTCAACAGATTCATGCGCAACAAAACAAAGCACAATGAAAGAAAACACTTTTGCATGCACTGTCTACAATGTTTCAGCTCAGAAAGAGTCTTGAATGATCATGTGGACAACTGCATACTGGTTAATGGCACACAAGCAATAAAGATGCCAAACAAAGACAATAATATTCTAAAATTCATCAACTTCCATAAACAACAGCAAGTACCATTTGTAATCTATGCTGATTTTGAGGCTATAACTGAGAAAATACACGGTTGTCAACCCAACAATGATAAATCATATACTGAAGCCTATCAGAAGCATACTGATTGTGGATATGGTTACAAGGTTGTTTGTTGTTATGATGATAAATACAGCAAGCCAATACAAATATACAGGGGTGAAAAGGCTGTATACAAATTCATGGAAGCTATGTTAGAGGAAGTTAAATATTGCAAGAAGATTGTAAAAGAATTCAACAAACCATTGAAAATGACTGAGGATGATGAAGAGAAATTCCAAAAAGCCAAAGAATGTCACATTTGTGATAAAAAATACACTGAAAAGGATATTAGAGTCCGAGATCATTGTCACATCACTGGTAAATACAGAGGATCAGCTCACCAAGATTGTAATCTGAAACTCAGAGTGAACCCAGAAGAAATAAAAATACCTGTTATATTTCACAATCTAAGAGGTTATGACAGTCATTTTATTATGCAGGAGATTGGAGCTATTGTCAAGAAACACACATTCACAAATAAAAAAGGTGAAGTCTGCCAAATGAACATCAATGCTATCCCAAATAACATGGAGAAGTATATGGCTTTCATGCTTGACAATCACCTAACATTTCTTGATAGTTTCCAGTTCATGAGCTCTAGTTTGGAAAAACTTGTAGGCAATCTACCAAAAGAAGCTTTAAAATTCACCTCACAAGAGTTTAAGGGAAAGGATCTTAATCTGATAGCACAGAAAGGTGTTTATCCATACGACTACATGGACAGTTTTGATAAATTTAATCAGAAGCTGCCCTCAAAAGAAGAATTCTATAGCATACTGAGTGATACGCATATATCAGATGAAGACTACACACATGCTCAGACTGTTTGGAATATATTCTCTTTGAAAAACATGGGTGAGTATCATGATCTGTACCTTAAAACAGATGTACTCCTGTTGGCTGATGTATTTGAGAACTTCAGAAGAACATGTCTCGAGTACTACAAACTGGATCCGTGTCACTATTTCACATCTCCTGGTTTATCATGGGATGCTATGCTGAAGATGACTGATATCAAACTGGAATTGATGACTGACATTGATATGTTCCAGTTCATTGAAAAGGGTATGAGAGGTGGTATCAGCTATATTGCAAATCGTTACGGTAAAGCTAATAATAAATACATGAAGAAGTATGATGAGAAGGCGCCCTCAAAGTACATTATGTATCTTGATGCAAACAATCTATACGGATGGGCAATGAGTCAATACCTTCCAATAGGCGGATTCAGATGGATGACTGAGAATAAAATTAATAATCTCAACCTGGCTAAATACAAAGAAGACAGCAATAAGGGTTTGATTCTGGAAGTTGATCTGGAATACCCTCAGGAGTTGCATGATCTGCATAATGATTACCCACTTGGACCAGAGAAGGTGAAAGTAACTGAAGACATGCTTTCAGATTACTGTAAAGACATAGCAGAGAAATACAATATATCGACTGGTTTGGTACATAAACTGATGCCAACATTAAGCAACAAAGAGAAGTATGTTCTGCATTACAGGAACCTCCAATTATACACAGACTTAGGTTTAAAGGTAACAAAAATCCACAGAGTGCTAGAGTTCAAACAATCACCTTGGCTGAGACAGTACATTGATTTCAATACACAGAAAAGAACTAATGCCAAGAATGCGTTTGAGAAAGATTTCTTCAAGTTGATGAATAACTCAGTATTCGGCAAAACTATGGAAAATCTCAGAAAGAGAGTAGATGTCAGATTGGTGACTGATGAGAAGAAGCTATTGAAATTAGCCAGTAAACCAACTTATGTTAGCAGTAAGATATTCAATGAAAATCTGGTAGCAGTGCATAAGATCAAAGAAACACTAACTCTAAACAGGCCGGCATATGTAGGAATGTGTATTCTTGATCTCAGTAAGACGCTTATGTATGATTTCCATTACAACTACATTAAACAAAAGTACGGTAATAAGGCCAAGCTGCTCTTCACTGACACGGACAGTTTGACATATGAAATTGAAGCTGAAGATGTCTACAGGGATTTCTGGAATGATAAAGATAAATTCGATAACAGTGACTATCCTGAAAGCTCGCCATTCTCCGATAAGACCAATAAGAAAGTGATTGGTAAGATGAAAGATGAGGCTGCTGGAGTCCCAATATGTGAATTCGTAGGGCTGAGATCAAAGATGTATAGCTATATTAAAGATGATCAGAAAGGAGGAAAAACAGCAAAAGGAATCAAAAAGAACACAATCAAAAATGAAATCAAGCATGAAAATTATAAAGACACTCTATTCAATGACAAACAAATGTATCATCAAATGAAAACAATCAGAAGTGAAAACCATCAATTAGGAAGCTATGAAATCAACAAAGTATCACTCAGCTGCTTCGATGACAAAAGATATTTATCAAAAGACGGAATCAACAGTTATGCTTATGGCCATCACAAAATAAATAGCCAGGAATAAAAATATTCTTGGCTACCAAAATAGCAAAAACAGTATAATACTGACCTCTCTCACATATATAGGTTAGATAAAAGTTAGTCTTTTCTTATACGTGATAAATACAATTTGCTTTCTTCCATGTGTTTGGTTATTTCAAAAATTAAATCTTCAAAACAATTGCTCATAATGTATTTGCACTTGTTTTTCTCATACATTTGCTTCATATTTGTTTGTTTTTCCGACACTTGGTATACACCAGTGGGACTTTTGAATTCAAGACAAAGAGCATTGTATTCTTTTGTTGGATTCATTAACATTAAATCACATTGTCCGGACATATATCCTTTGTTGTAACTTTTAATTCTCATGTTTGAGCTTATTTGATTCTCACCTAAGCCGGCTATCATTAATGCGTCTTCATATTTCTTTCTGATGAATGAAACAATCTTGCAGTGTAAATCATTTTCATTTTCAATCAATAGCATGTTATTGTTTCTGTCATTGAACTGTTTTTGATATATTCGTTTTCTGACTAATGGTAAGACCTTTTTAGTAACCCAATGTTTAATTTCTTTGGCTTCTTGTTTTTTGGATGAGAATAAAAGTGAATGAAATCCTGTTTCATTTATAAAAAAACATTTGAAAGTTTTTTCGATTGCATCAGCGAAAATTGACTTTGTTTTGGAATTTATGGACAGTTTGAAGTCCAATAAGATTTTATCTTCAGAATCAACATGATTTCTGATTGCTCTTTGCGGATTTTTATAGCCAAGAATTTTAGCAATGTCTCTTCCTCTGAACCATATTTCGTTTTTATCATCGAGATAACAATCTATTGAAACGTCTAATTCTTTATTATCGTAAGAATATTTTTGCATCTACATGTATGTTAGATAATTTTCTTTAAATCCTTGATCGGTATCCAGCTGTTGAAGTCGTCACTATAACCCTTCCACTTCACCAAAGCTTGTTTCTTCTTGTAATCTCTGCGAATGACTTTATCAATACGGAATACATCCTGTTTAGCCTTTAATAATTCAGGTTCATAAAAACTCCCTTCAATTTCTTCATCGTTGTGATCTTTTAGTTTGTATGTTATTGGATTAGTGTATTGGATTTTATCAACTATAAACACTTCTTCTGTCCAATTTGGTGTATAGCCCTTGTCGAACACAATCCGTTTATATTTGGATATTCGGACCTTATCACCTATTTTAAATTTTAGTTTCTGTTTTAATGGCTCCATATCACCATAAAGATTGAAGTAAACAGTTCCTTCATTCCTCTTATCAGATGCTTCAACGGGTGTCATCTTCGTGCTTGAATGTTTGGTATTATTATACTGTTTCACTAATTTTGGTAACATGTCTAAATACTGTGTATTACCTCGAACAGTGAACTGCTTCCACATTTTGGATTTAATTGTCCTATTCCATCTTTCAACTACTGATGATTTCTCTTCATTCTCAGTTGAGTACATCTGTACACTATGTTTCTCTAGCAAGTCCTTCAAGTGTTTGTTGTAAAACTCTTTTCCCTTGTCGACCCATAAATATTGTGGTTTTCTACCTTCCTTGAATATTGATTTGAATGCTTCAGTGACAGATTCACCTTTCTTATCCTTCAATGGGACAATCCAACCATATTTGCTGAAGACATCAATAACCATAAGAAGATATCGATAACCTTTATTCCATTTACTGAACTGTTGCATTTCAACTAGATCACTTGCCCATATTTCATCAATTTTATTTACAATCACACGCCGCCGAGTGAAATTTCGTTTTATGGGTGCATGTAATTCATCAGCTAGTTTTTCTTGCCAGTTTTCTTCACTCGACGGCTTATTCCGTTTTTTGAAACACCAAGACCAAGTTTCTGTTTTTTGTCAATTAAGAATCTAGCTGTTTGACCCCATTTTGGCATCTCACCATATGGTATTTGATCTAGTGACTCGACCATTGTTCTATCACATTCACCTTTATTTTTCCCCATATCATAACAAATATCATGGTAAGCTGCTATTTCATCTACTTTATTGTAAGGTTGTACATTCCATTTCAAGACCTCACCTGTGTTTTTATCATACTCTAACTGTTTATCGAGGGGATTATAAGGTCCCATGTATTTATACTTTCCGGGTGTCCATCCACTTTTCGGTTTAGGAAGCTTGCCAATAACCTTATGAATGTCAATAGCACCGCCATAATCTAATCCTTTGATGTCTGTTTTGTAACGAATATTTGGTCTCACTTTTGTTGAGAGTTGTTTCAAAGCTTCTGACCCAACCTTTGTGATTGCAGGCTTTGCGAGGGAAAGTCCTTTGTCAATTAATTTCTTTTGCAGCTTTGGATTTCTCATTGCTTCAGAAGCATAATATCTACCCATTTCAACACCCTTCTTCGCTAAATAAGGGACTCCATGTTCTAAGAATCCTGTTAGCGCCATATCTGCGGCTGAATCTAGTATGCCCGCCCCTTCAGACGGGCTATTCAGTTTCCCCGATTTCTGACAAATTTAGTCTTTGTGATTCCACATTCAGCACAAGTACATTTCATCACAGTTCGACCATTTTTAGTCTTTTGATATCTTTCACTTCCTGGCACACATTCAGTGACTTTCTTCTGTTTAACACAATATGATTTCACCATTATACATATAAGTTAGATATTTTCTTTAAAAACTTGTTTCACTTCACATATTATTATAACATCTTCGCCGAATTGGTTCTTGAGTACTATCATTATCTTGTCATTACGAACTACAACAGGCGTTCCAACAACTTGCACAATAATTGTTTCCATATAATTTTGGTTAGATATTTTTGAAATAATTTATGATGAACCTGTGATTGACTCTTGTGTCTGTTGGATCAAATTCAGCATTATGTATGGTATTAAGAATGGATCTGCCTTTTTGTCTCTCAAGAAGATAGTACAAACACCAATATCCACATAATACTGATTCCCTTTCTTGTATCTCATCACCAGAGTATTCAAGTTGTTTACCGCTTGCAGCCATATACATTTGAACTTCTGTTGGCATCATTAAACCAAATGAGTCGAAGTATTCACAGTATTTATCATTTTTGAAATTCCTATAACAAACCCAATGAGTACCAGGTCCAATCTTACTGTCGAGATTGACTATCCCACATTCATTCTTTTTTATTTGTCTAGGAAGATTGTCTCTTGAAAATACTCCTCTAAAATGTTTTATTCCAAGTTGTTTCACCCAATTGATTAAATCAAAGTTGGATAAGGGTTTATTTACAAAATGGTTCCTAGTATGGGGATTGAATTGAATGGACTGTTTTTGCCTAGTAGAAGTCCTTTTCCTTTGGTTTTTTTTTTCATTCCATAACCGATTGGGTTATTCCATGTACCAAAAACAGGAGGAGATTGCCATGGAATCATA
Organism: Pachyseris speciosa; assembly: GCA_016490735.1. NCBI lineage: Eukaryota > Metazoa > Cnidaria > Anthozoa > Scleractinia > Pachyseridae > Pachyseris > Pachyseris speciosa. Next base: position 1,157,680 of record JAEMWC010000116.1, on the reverse strand, counting down.
GCATGTTTCCCACCTTTCTTTCTGGGTACAATGTCATCTGGAACATGAACAGGTATTGACCGTCTTGGACGGCTGCTTTCAACATGCAAACCTTTTCCAGTTAATTTTCTGATTGCTTCTATAGCCAAAGGAATTCCAATGCTGGCGAGTATTGTTCCAATACCCTTTCCAGTCTGCGCTTTTGTTGGTTTTATAACAACGTCTCCACCATACTGCATTTTTTGGATAACATCAGCCATCTGTCTCGTATTCAATAAATTTCCTACATTAAATAATTGGGATAAATTGGCATTAGGAATAAGAAATCCTCCTTTTTGTTTCTTTCCAAATAGTTTATCAATGCCGAGACTTGCTAATGAAGAAAGAGCACCTGTAGCCAATGCTGGAGCCGCTTTAGCTACTGCTTTACCTGCATAAGGCAATAGTCTTGTTCCAAGTGAAAAAAGACTGGACCAAAGAGAACCTCCTTCTTGGACTGATTTTCTGATCTGTGCTTTGGATATCTTTACATCAGCACCTGTTCCATTTCTCTGTGATTTGGCTAATTTTTTTATCTGTGTTTTTGTCAACATCATTTGATCACCTCCAGTGAGATCTCCATGTGCGAGTCTCAATGTTACCGGTGAATTTGTTTGTATAGCTTTTGCAAGCCTTTGCTTCTGACTGTTTGAAAGTCTTACTCCATGAGGATGATAAGTAGTCATATAATATATGTTTATACTAAATTATATTTAATACAAACAATCATTTAATTTACATTGATCTCAGAATTAATTTTCCATCAGTCTTTCTCATCTCAATATCCTGCTCATACAGCACAAGTGCATACACACTGTAATCAGCATTTGTTGCAGCACTCAAAGTGTATTTGAAAGTCAGTTTTGTCATTCCATCTTTAATATCCTGTTTCTGTTTTGTCAGATCGAAATAAATGAAAGGGAATATTGTACCGAAATTGCCCCTGTTAAGAAGGGTACTTTCACTGAAATCGTTTACAGCTTGAACATATTTCAAAACATCTCTAAATACTCTTGTTGGTTCTGTTGATGGTTTATAATGAACCTCTGGATAATCATTACCGTTACCAACCTCAAGATAACAATCAGTCAAAGTTTGGTTATTTGCAACTGAAAAGGTGTTATAGAGAAATTTATTGGCTATCTGAGATGCATCACTTGCATCATTGATGATGAATACAAAGACATGCCTGGGTTTGTTTATTCCTGTGGAAATACGGAAATTGGCAGTCTGCTGTCTTGTTGAATTGCCTCTCTCGACCATTTCTCTCATGTAAGTCCACTTTCTGTTGTCAAGATACTTGCTCATGTATAAGGACTTTCCCGCAGAATTGAAAATAATACGAGGAACAATTAGCTGGAATTTAGTTAGTATCACACGACATTCATCAGTAGCTTGCCAAATCATATTGGCATCACTCTCAAGTGTCAATTTCACCTCTATTTTTGAGTTAGGCATGAGTTCATCCCAAAAGCTCTTGAAAAAACCGTATCTGTTCAATGCTATCTCTGCATTTACTTCACCACCACCATTAAGTAAAGCTTTACGATCTGTGAATCCTTTGTTATAAGCAGCTTGTGCTACTCTGTTTTCAGCGCCTCTACTGGTGTCAAGATAGAAGAACTCATTGGTTCCCTGACTTACAGCATAACCCTGTGAATACTCAAGCAATGACTTAATATTTGTGGCTTGGTTGGCATCTCTGCACTCATAAACATCGATTCCATTCATTTTCACATTAATGGTGTTAATAAGAGCGTGAACTGAATTAACAATACCATTTCGATCTGCACCAGCAATGTCAGCTCCATCTGCAAGCTTATTTTCTTTGAAAATAACATTAAAACGGGCATTATACCAGTCAAATGGTGTAGTCTCTCCACTGTTATCAACAACGAAACGGTAACCTGTTTTCCTCTGATGAGCATTATTTGCTACTACAGTAATAAGTGCTGTCTCTAGTTCGAACACTACATCTTCATATCTTTCGATATATTTTGAGTCACGATAGTTTGACATATATTATTGTGTTAGATAAAAGTTATTTTACGCGGTCGGCCTCTCTTTCTTCTGATTAAACCACCAGTCTGGCTCGCACTCTCAGTTCCACTCTTTCTCTTTTTCAAAAGTTCTATGATTTTGTCACCAGCTTTTTTGCCAGCATGCTCACCAATTGTTGTGGCTGCTTTTTTTCCAGCTGTTTTGATCATATCAGTCACAATACCTTCACCATGTTGTTCATATTTTTTAAACTCAAACCGTTTCATATACTATTAGGTTTTATAATTCTGTCTCTCTCAAGAATAACTCAATATACCAATCTATCCCATTTAAATCGACTGGAGCTCTAGAAGAGTCTGTGACATAAAAACGTATTGAGCTGATTGTATGTGTTGAGACAGGATTCCATGAAAGAAAACGAGGTTTGTAAGTGAAAGGTAAACTTCTAACGAGATCTGTGACAGGAATAACAGCGATTGTATTTGTGCTATTTCCATCAACAATGCTATCTGTCACCAAATCACAATTGATATAAATTTCATCTACACTTCTTGTGATATCAGGTAAATATGTTCCATATTCATCAGCTTCAATCAATTTTGAATCGAAACCGATAAGTTTTCTGAAATCATTATTTCTGAGATCCACACGATAATTTTCATTGAGTTCAATCAAAATGCGATATGTTGACAAAACGAAAGTTATATTAATACCATACTTGTATTTTTTTTCATCTGTTTCATCTGGATTAAGTCTTTGGTTTTTTTTTTCCATGAATTTATGAATGTAATCATCGATATCGTCATATGAATACATACCATTGACGAATGTTATTGTGAACCAGTTTGCACCTCCATCAACACTGTATTTTATTTGATTATTCCCAAAAATATCTCTGATATTGTACCAACTGTATGTCATATTGATGACATTCACAGCCATTTCATATTTCAAATCATTCGTTAATTTAAGAGGTGTATTGAATCTTTTTTCAAAATCATGACTCTTGCTGACACCAATTTTGTCTCTGTTTTTACTGTTGAATCGTAATGAAATTTCTGTCATATACTTTTACATTAGATATTTCATCATTATTTTATTCAACTCACCGGTTTTCAGGATTCCCAGTCTGTTCAATGTATGCAATATTTTTGTGAATTCATTTTGAACATTTTTGCTGTTGTTGCCGGCTGAAATAGATCCACCAAGTAACTGTAGTCTTGAAAGCATGTCACCCATCATCATGCCTGAACCAATAGTTTGTGCACCTTCCTCAACGACGTTAATTCTTTTTCGGTACTTTTGTAGTAATTTGATCTCTTCGGTCAATTTATCTATCTTTTCTTTATTTTTATCCCTCATAGTTTTGGTTCTTGATAGAGTAGCTTTTTTTCTTCCAACATCTTGGGTTAATTTACCAATCATTTTGCCATACTCATTGATGTCGACTTCACCATCCATATATGATTTTAATATCTGTGATGGAGGAAGCAATTTATGTTCCACCAATTTTTGAATTTCCTCAAGTGAAAAACCTTTGTCAAGATTTGACTTGTATGGTGCTTCTGTTTCAGTCATCATTTTAGGTTTGTAATCAATTGGTAATGTTGTTTTCATTTGTACTGATTCAGGTAACGTGTTCATCAGCATAAGATCTTCGAAACCAGATGACAAGGCTTTTTGATTCTTTTTCAACTGTTCGATGACTTCATCCTGTTTTTTGTCGACACTCTTCTGGACATCAATAGAGGGTTTCAGTAATTCTGATGTTGTATCATATGCATCCTGTTTTCCGTATTCAAAAGTCTTGATAACATCACGAACTTCTCTAGTTTTATTTCCAGCTTCAATTCCACTTTTAAGAAGCCTTTTCATTCGTTCTATATCCATATACAATTGTGTTAGACTAATCTAAACTATTTACATATGGAAATCCCTAATTATGATATTCAGGGTTTAAAGAATTCATTCAGACAGTTGTATCCGTATATGCCAAAAGACACTTTCAGGATGCTGCTGGCTGGTAATTCTGGATCTGGAAAGACAACATTGTTCATGCATCTGATTATGGAACCGTTGGTTTATTATGATCAGATACATCTTTATGCAAAAAATTTGGATCAAGACAAGTACAAATATCTTCGGAAAGTAATGGATGAAATAAGCAGTCACATTGGATATCCTGCCTTGGTTTGCAGTCAAGAAGAGATATTGCCAGTTGAACAAATAAAAGACACAGATTTGCAGCGATTGGTTGTTTTTGATGATTTTGTCACTGATAAAAAACAAGATCAAATCATAAGCTATTTCATTCAGGGGAGACACAAGAACTGTTCAGTCATATATCTCACACAATCATTCTATGGCTGTCCAAAATCAATCAGACTCAATTGCAGTCACTTCTGCCTTTATGATTTCCCATCCTCAAGAGAAAGGAACTTGATTGCACAAGAACTTGGAATAGACAAGAAGAAATACATTGAAGCCACCAAGAAACCTTATTCCTTCTGTTATGTTGACAAGCCGATGAAGACAATCAAGAGAAATTTTTATGGTGCTGTTTAATCTAATCTAATATTATATGGCAATCAACAATTGGAAGATTAATCTAACAAGATGATATAATGGGAGTTTTTAATGCTCAAATAAATCAAGATAAAACAGAAACTGGAACTGGTGAAAGAGGTCCAGCTGGTCCAATTGGTCCCAAAGGTGAAAAAGGTGAAAAAGGTGATAGAGGTGCAATTGGTCCACAAGGAGCTACTGGAGCTGTTGGTCCCAAAGGTGATGGATTCAAATTAACACAAGATGGTAATTATGACATTGAAAACAAAAAAATTAGTAATGTAGCAGACCCAACTTCTAACAAAGATGCCACCAATATGAGATATGTTAATGATGCTGTGTTGTCAATTGAAGGAACACGTGTTAATCCATTTAAATTTCTTCTTGAAGATATATCAAAAACAACTATTCTTAGAAATGCGAATAATCTACAATTAGAAGTCTATAATAAAAGCCCTTACTCAATAAATAAAAAAGCCTTGTCTTTTGTTATTCCTTCTGCTGGTCTTACAACTGTTCTTCGTTTTGATTTGTCACAATTGGAAGTTTCAAAGTACACTTTAGTTGTTGAGTTTTATACTGATGGTAATCCTAACAATGCAACAGTTGATGATGATGTTTTGTCATCAAATTTAATTGAAAGAAAAGATTCGATAAAAAGAGCATTTCCAAAGACTCATCTTGTTGATGGTTATCTTAAGAGAATATTCTTCCTTGAAAAAACGAGAGTTGGTCAGACATCAATGGAGTTATTGTTGATTTCACCATATTTACAAAATAATGCCAAACATCATGTCATAGTTTATGGTGTTTATGGATTTTCTAATATCATTTTATCACATATTCACGACCCAGCTTTTGAAATAGAAGAAGGAAGAATTGTATTTGATCGTGAGCTTAAAATGAGTTTTAATAGAATAGTCAATGTTGGACGCCCTATACTTCCACAAGACTGCGCAACTAGAAAATACGTTGATGATGGTATAATAGGTAAAGCGGATAAAACATATCTCAATAATAACTTTGTGAAAAAAGATGGAAGCGTTGCAATGACTTCTGATTTGAATCTTGGAGGTAACAAATTGACTAATATAGCAGCGCCAACAGCAAACAATGATTCAGCCACAAAGGGGTATGTTGATACTGAAATTGCTGGAATTACTGGCATTGATGTTTCACCATTTCTTAAAAAAGATGGAAGTGTTGCAATGACTGGAGATTTTGACATGGGTGACAATAAAATAACAAATGTTGGATCTCCAAACTCTGATAAAGATTCTGCCAACAAAAAGTATGTTGATGACCTTGTTTTATCAGCATCAGGTACCCAACGCAACCCATTCGCTTTTCTGTTAAAAGACATATCCAAGTCTTCTGCAGTCAGTGGTGTGGAAAACCTTCAAATTGAGAATTTTGACAGATCACCATACCACATAAACAAGTCGTCATTGTCTTTTTTCATCAAACGAAGAGGCAACTTTACATCTAAAATTCGTTTTGATGTTTCATCATTGAGTAATGGACGGTACACATTTGTTACTGAGTTTTACTCACCATCAGATCCAAGAAGTGCTGCAATCAGTTTAACCCTTCCAACAATTAATATGCGTGACGCTGGACTGTCATTTCAAAAAGCTTTTACTAGAACTCCACACGTTGATGGTTATATTAAAATTCTTTTCCAGATAGAAAAAAGAAGTGGTGGTCAAGCGATAATGCAGGCGGAACTTTCCAGCACAGCTCCTGCGTCTAACACCAAAACACATATCATCGTTTATGGGGCCTATGGCTATCATACCAATTTGTCTTACTTTCTCCATGACCCAGCTTATGAAATTGAAAACGGCCATGTTGCGTTTGGTAGTAATATTGACATGAAACTAAACAAAATCCTCAACCTGCAGGATAACCCCTCAAACCCACAAGACGCTGTTAACAAAAGTTATGTTGATAATAAAACAGCTGATTTCCTTAATATAAATACAGGTGGTGTAATTTATGCACCTGTTAGCATGAATAGAAATGATCTATTTGGCATACCAGATAACCCAAGATTTGGTTATTCAGCTGTTAACAGAAACTATGTGAATAATAATTTTTTGAAACTCGATGGAAGTATTCCAATGGCGGGTGATCTAAACATGGCTGGAAATAAATTGACGAATTTAGCGGATGTGGTGAATGAAACTGATGCTGTAAACTTTAGAGTTTTAAATCAAGCTTCACAAACTATCAGAGCAAACACTTTATTATTGAATGGAACAAATGCGATGGCAGCAGATATGAAACTTGGAGGGCATAAAATCATTAACTTAAAAGAAGGAACAAATAAAACCGATGCTGTAAATTTAGATCAATTAGAAAAAAGTCATATTTCATCTGCTTCTCATCCAAAGAATGCTTTCAAATATTTGATGAATGATATTGATGAAGTCAGTACTGAATATGGCTTGAAAGTCAATGGATATGTCAATTTACCTCGTTCACCACATTTGATTTCAAAAAAGGTCATTGATATAGACTTGAATAAAGAAGCTAATCATATTTACAGAGCCAGAATTGGATTTAATATGTACACGATAAAAGATGGAAAATACACTTTCATTCTTGAATGGCTATTTCCTGATTATGAAGGAATGAATCTTAGTAGTGTAACATTCAGTGCAACTGGTGGAATTACAATTCATAAAACTGTAGGGAGAAAATTTGATAACAGAAATGAAGATCATTCGAGATATTTATTATGGATTGAAAAACCATCAGCAAGTTCACCACCTGAATATTTATATTGTACGATTCATATTAATGCTAACCCAACTTATCCAAATAAGTACAAAGTTCATTGTGTTGCATATGGTATTGATTTTGAAGCTGTAGACGTTCCATCAAGTGTTTACGACTTCGCTGAAGCTTATAAAATCGTGAATGAAAAAATGCAATTACAAACTGATTTAGATTTGAATGGACATGCCTTGATTAATAATTCATCAAACTTATTCGACGGTCAAAATGGTGAATTGACAATGCTAAATAACATTAATATGAACAGCTTTCTTATAAGTGAGGCTAAACTTGGTGGTGATTTAAATCTGAATGGCTATAGAATTCATAACGGTGCTTTGAATCTATTTCGTTCAAGCGTTACAGGTGTAATTATGGAAACGGCTTTCGATTTGGGTGGATTTGCTCTTTACAGGCCAAAATTAGGAGGTGATCTAGATTTGAATGGGAATGGAATAATCGGTCAAATACAATATTTAAATTGCTTTGTCAAAGCCAATCGAGGACATAATAAGAATGTTTTAAAGCCTGTATTGATAAATGGCTCTGATTTTTTAGTCATTCATAACAATAACTTTCATATTAAGAAAATGTATATCATACAAGGAACAGCCCCCGGAATATTTTATTTCAAGACAAAAGCTGAAGGTGGTGGGCCTTTGCCATTACCAGCAACTATTTATGAACATAGACAATCTTCTTTAAGTAGAAACATCACAACGGTCAACATCAACAAATCATTATCGAGAGGCTATTTAATCATTGATTATTCACATCCTAATACAGGTGCATTTGATACAACATTCACACTTGAAGTGGTCATGAATTAATCTAAATTAATATTATAATGGGAGTTTTCAATTCTCCACAAAATCAAGATAATAAAGGTGATACTGGTGCAATTGGTCCTAAAGGTGATAAAGGTGATGGATTTACATTAACACAAGATGGTCACTATGATCTTGGAAACAATAAGAAATTGATAAATGTTGATGAAGGAACTGATGATAATGATTGTGTCACAAAAAAACAACTTGATCTGAAGTTAGATAGAGCTACTTTTGTTATTTCCAACTCTCTTCCTGGTGTACCAGTCCTTGATGGAATTTCTATTGCTCTCATCCCAGCTCTCTCTGTTTTAACATCTGATACAAACGATAGAGTCTCAAGATGGGTTGATCCTGTCAATAATATATCTTTCACACAAACTGATAATTCCAAAAAACCTCTGCTGTTGAGAGATTCAAATAAAAAGAGATTCTTTCTGCGATTCGATGGGACTGATGACTACTTGAGAATAAATTCATTTGATGTATCCAAAGTTGCTGGACCAAATGGGAATACATGCACAGTAATTATGGTTGTTAATACAAAACAAGTGAAGAATCAATCTCAATTTCAATGGGGGCAGGCTAATATTCGATTTGGTGTTCATTTTCCTTGGGGTACTGGGACTGTTTGGGTTGATTTTGGTACTCTCTCAGGCGGAAGACTTACTGCTCTTTCTTTGTCTGATCTGACTGGTAATATTGAGGTTTGGACAATAAGAGTGAATGGACAAAATATGGAACTATTTAGAGGTATTTCATCAATGACTCCTGTTGGAACAGAAACAATCTCAGCAACACTGTCAGGAAATCCACAAAAAATGTTCGTTGGATGTCAAGTTGATAATGATGATGGTACTGCAGTCAATTTTTCTGAAATGGATCTGTACGCTTTTTCTGTTTGGCAGAAATCTCTGTCTAATGATGAATTAAAAAATATGTTCCGTTTCCTTGAAGATTATTTCGATCTTTGAATTATGTAATCAATTATTATGAAGCAGATTATAAGATTTGTACGATGGTTCATTCGGGATGCTGAACGGAAAAACCCTGGTGTTGATAAGAGGATTTTGAAATCAGCTTTGGTTTACCAGTTTCTATATCACAAACATTTCAACAAATATATTGAAGTGAGAGATATTATCCAGGAGCATATAGGCATTGGATTAATCGGTCCCGGTGAAGGCTGCTTAACACATTTTTTGGAGCATACTCTTGGTTGGATTGATACATTACAGACACATGGTATATTACACGATGCCTTCGGTAGGTTTTATGTCAAACATGCACTTGACAGAGGATATTCTTATGCTCTACCGTCTTTCTTGACGACTAAAATTAGTAAGTTATCACCTCTAAGTGGGCAATTGTCTGGTTTGTGGTACTGTGTGTTGAACAGAATCGTTATATAAGCAATAAATATGAAAGAGCGAAAAAGCATATTCAGCTGGAACCATATTTCAGGTGAATTAACAGAAGATCAGGTAAATGAATTAAAAGCCTATTACCACACATATCACAGAAAGTGTTGGGCTCATAAACAAGCTGTTAAACGGTTCAAAAAATGGAAATTACTGGGGAATTCAGCATCCATTATATTTGCAACTGGTGGTCTTGCCGCAAGTATTTCGACTGGTGGTGTTAGTTTAGTTGCCATCAGTACAGTATCACTTTTAATACAAGGTTGGATGAAACACAAGAACCTTGACATGAAAATACAGAATTGTACATATGCTTATCAAAGCTACCAGCATCTTCTCAATACAATAAAAGAAACCATGAGAAGCGGTAATTTTGATAATTCCAGCATACACAATACAATGAAGAACATAGACGATTATGTTGTTGATAATAGTCCAATTATTGATAAGTACCTACTGAAATATAATGAAAAATTCACTGCTTGATAATACGAATAATCTTATCAAATATCAACAATAGAATCTCAACCCAATATTGATTATAAAATTTTAGTGTTTTCTTTGTGTTGGTTAATATGATATACTCGTAAGGCAGATCCAACATTATAAACAATTGTTTCATAATGAATTTGGTGTTTATCATTCTTTTACGATTCTTATTCACTGAATTGATGATAGTGTCTATCTCCTTGAATATTCTTAATATTTTATCTTTATCTTTTACTGAAATTTGAAATCCATTCTTACAACATATACCATTCATCACATTTTCAATATGGTACTTTCGATGATATATAGATTTCCGCTTTATTTTATACATATTATAATGAAAGTCAACGAACTCCTTACAATAATCATAACCATGGACTGAACCACAATTTGTACAAACATTTTCACCATTGTCATTAATCATTTTCTGATTATCACAACATGGTTCATTTTTGACACTATGTTCTGCTATCTTCTGATCACATAAAGGACATGTTAGATATTTTTCTACTTCACTAAAATATTCGTGAATATCCGGATTGCAAGGATCATTTACCATCTGGCTACCTGATTTGCTCAGGCCATTTACCATCTGGCTACCTGACCTGATTTGAGAGGGCTTTTCCAAGGCCCGGAGATTTCTTTCTTTCGTCATTCTCCATTTGACTTATAGCGATATTTCTTTAAGTGTTTTTATATCATAAAGGTACTTAAATAGAAAAAAGTTGACCTTTGAAAATTCCGTTCTACCTGAATACTAATAATCGCTTAGAATATTGAAATTAGATGTTTTCTCGACGGATACTGCTCAAATATACTAATTATCGCTTAGAATATTGAAATCAGCCGTTTCTAGACGGATACTACTCAATTCTTTCATTCATTCATCATCCTAATTTTAGACTTGGAAAATTTAACCTTGACCTTGACCTTGGGAATTTTGGTGACCTTGACAAAAAGTGTGCTAGTTTTTTCAAAAACCAACACATTTTATGGAAAATGTGCTGTTAAAATTTTACGACACAAAATTGAAAAATGTGTTGTGAAAAATGTGCTTGATCACCCATGTACTATTTTTCCGAGAAAGTTACACATGGTAATTTTCCGAGAAATTGAACCAACTGATTCGATGACCTTGACCTTGGTAATTTTGGTGACCTTGACAAAAAGTGTGCTAGTTTTTTCAAAAACCAACACATTTTATGGAAAATGTGCTGTTAAAATTTTACGACACAAAATTGAAAAAATGTGTTGTGAAAAATGTGCTTGATCACCCATGTACTATACTACTGTCCATTCATAATCAGTCTTTTAAAAAGTTCGTCATCATTGTGAATCTATTCGCACATCAATCTTCTAAAATCTAATTCCAGCGCTAGGGTTACAAGACTTGTGCAGAAAAGATACAGTACTACTTTTTCAAACCTACCTTTTTTGAATATCGTAAATACTCGAATTAGCGCCCGGCTTCCAATAAGCGCCCCTCTTCGAATTAGCGTCCCTCCTAAGGTTTAAAATATTTTATTAGCGCCCCCTTTAAATAAGCGAGCATTTACGGTATTCCCGTCATTCATTCCATAATAGATAAATAGTGATTACATTTTGAACTATAAACGTTAAAGTTTTTCAATATCTTTCACGTGGTATTCTGTCTAAGCCAAATGGCATCATGATTTTTTTAACCTGCGCATGAGCGTTGAGTGTAGAACAAAGAGATGGATTCGTCTTGCTCACAGTCCCCAGGACTCTGGGAACGAGATTACAAACTCCCTTAATTTTGTACAGCTCGCTGCTGCTGCAAGCTGTGTGATACTGAACTACATAGGTATTCCACATCTTCAGCCAGCGTCTTGTGTATGTCTTTTTACTCACCCTACATATGAACTAAACAGTTTCCTTGGGATTTATTCAGAAGGCATTTGATATTGATTTATCTCGACGAGGAACTAGAAGTGATGACAGTGAATCAAAATTTTGGTGAAGGTTATCAAGATCTCGCACGGAATTTTGGCACTAAGTTGATTATTAAGGCGACTCAACTAAACCCGGAACAGCTGTCACAGTACAGCTTGATTAATAGAAAACATTTACTCTTTTCAAGACGTTTTGTCCAGAAAATATGTCTGAATGAAAAAAGCAGTTCATTAGATTGCCTTTCGGTCCATCTATAGAAAGATATACAGAAACCGTAACAATATCTTACGTTTAAATCAGGGTCTGGGGATTAAGCATTAAGGACTTCGTGACACTCCCCAATACTTGGATTCTTTTCGATTTTAGTCCTTGTTTTGCCCAAATATGAGTAAGGAGAAGAGTTTTCAAAGCTACAAACATATTTTGATAAGGTCAGTGGGCGTTCTGGTTGTAACTACAGAGCTATTTGCATGTATGCAAAAATCATAAGACAAAAACTGTGGAAAAACACTTTTATTCCCCAGCACCTGATGAAATCTATTACCAAGCAATATTTGACACCACAGGAAGACCAACACTGAGGTTAACAGTAATTATAAGAATGTTGGTCAATGTTAAAGAAAAGTGTTACTTTAATTTGTGTTATTAAAAATTACTGTCTGTCCAAAGACTGTTTCTTTCATACGAACTCGAATCAGTTAGTAGGCAGCACTAGGTCTCAACAGGAGCTGCTGCTGGTCTTGACGATCACGAAAACAAGAATCAAAACAATAATGGCATATCGATTATAAAAAGCATATTTGAATTATTTATAGCAAGAAGTTGCTAAGTTGCCAAACGAACGACGCGCTTCCTGATCTGAAATATGGGGGGAGGGAAGAGTGGGTGTATCATTTGGGAACTGGATTTTCATTCTTTAATTGAAGTTACGAAGAACCACTATTAACTTTACACTGATAAGTGAAGTATCCCCATTGATTGCTATTATTGCTCTTCGGCTCTCACAGAACTTTGCTGTGCTGAGACATCCAGGAAAACTTGATCTCCAGTTACTATATTGGGTATTAATTATTGAGGATTAGAGCACTTAAAAAAATTAGAAATTATGGAAATTTTATCAAGTATCATATTTACTTTAAAGACACGTTTTGAAAGTCCCCTTGTAAAATTCTGAGATATCCAATTAAATCTATACATTTCCAGCCCGTTAGCATTATTCCATAAAATTGGTAACTTAGCCACAATGTGAATGATTAAAATCTGAGTTTTTAATGGAGTGAACTGAGTAGGTCCTGATCCAAGGTAAGAAAACAACTGTCATAAAAGGCGGGTATTTGGGCTGAGTCGATATGGAATCTCTTGTACAGAGACAAAATATAAAGACAACAAGCCTAGTATCCTTTGTGTTAACCGCATCAATATTGTTTAACTTCTTTGTAACTATCTAAGTAACAAATTTGGCCGTGCATCACATCCACTATTAAAATTCAATTTAGTGTATCATCAAGGAAATCGGCATTTCGTTTCGTTTCGTTTCGTTTCGTTTCGTTTTGGAGAAAAGAAAAGAAACGCTAAATATGTTTGTGACCGAAAACATCCCAAAATAACTTTAGGAAAGACTTCTTGGCAGCTCCTTTTGTGGTCTTGATAATTTTCCGCTACGCTGTGGTGATACTGTTCTTATCTTTCAATGAAAGGCCGGCTTCCTCTACCGACCGCGGGCGATGTTTTTCCCTGTCGACAACAATTAAAGTATCGAATTCGGACTGTTTACAATGTGATAAGTTTCGTTCCATGGTGTTTCAAGGCTATTCACAGGGGCACCCAACGAGCCAAGTTAACCAAAAGCTGAAGAAAGGCATTTTTAAGTACCTTGTGATGTTTGAAGTCTGTTTAAAGCGATGTTTTCATGAGCTAGAAGAAGTTCATCCGTTCGGATTCCCTAGCTGTAAGTTTAATTGCCCGAAAATGTTGGGAAACAAAATCCTCCTTTGAGAAAATGCAAGCTGAAATTAACTTTCCACGAACTTCCTAGGGAACTATTTTCTTTCCGAAAATGCTAGCTGACGTTTTTGACTGCCAAAAAGAGCAATTACGACCTTTCCGAAAACCTGAGGGGCTATGATTTCCCAATTTTGAATCTTTTAGGCCACGTTTTAGTTACGAAAATCCGAGTGCACTCTTTAATCGACGCCGAAAGCCCAAGGCGATTTACCCTCTACCAAACAGATATCTACCGAAACTTGTCGTTGGGTGCCCCTGTATTCAGGGAAATACTAGTAAGTCTAACACCGCCTCAATACGTTTAAGTTCTTGAAGATGTTCAGCCGAAATTATAGGGAGAAACGTGCTTCATATCGTTTGCATATACAACGAAATTTCATTCGCAGGTCGTCTTTTCCTGAGAGTCGATTTTCTTCCACCAACGACCGCGGGAGGGAGGGGTGGGGGTTTGGGTGGGGACCCACGTGCGTATCGGGTCCAAATCACTCGTCTTCAATTTTTAATGACACCGAAAATCTTACTAATTACAATCATTCTCAATTGTGATTGATCCAGAAGACCCGAGTGCAATCAAGAAATTTCTATATGTGCTCCGCAATAAAAAAAAACCTCCATTCTTTCAGCAAGTAATATATATAATGTATTAAGTTTCACAAAAATCCAGTGTAGTCTAGATCTATTGTCTTGGGCTGAAATCAAATCGTCTTCCCTGGATAACATTTACGGCATCGGCCATGCTGTATTAATATTCGTGCCATTTTCACAGTTAAATCGTAAGGATAATTTCGATGATGATCGTGTTCAGGAACCAACACACCTGTGCCTTACGCCATCGCAGCCTAGTTACTGAATCGGTTATGAATAGAAGCGTTAATTACAGCTCAGGCAAAAATCTCTTTGATAATTATTTTCACATCTCATCGAAATATTTCTATATCTATTATTGGATTCATTAGGGCATCTTTTATTATTCTCTTTTATATATGAGTAAGGGCACCGCTTCTTTGATGAAGGATGTTTATGAGACAAAAAAGCCGACAGGGCAAATAACATTTCCCCCACTGAATCGGTTAATAGAAAACTGTTTGGTTAAAATTCTTAATTAAAAGAAAACTCAAATGAAGAATGATCCTCGCAGTTGTGAACGCAATTTATGCAATTGCGAAAAGAAGCCTGAAAAAAAAATTCAGGACTTCAACGAGGTTTGAACCCGTGACCTCGCGATTACCGGTGCGATGCTCTAACCAACTGAGCTATGAAGCCACTGACGTTGGGAGCAGGTCAATTGTGGGTTCATATGTTCCCGTGAAAGAAATGAGTGTGAATGATATATGAAATGAATCATATATGAACTGCCGAAATGAAATCAAATGAAGAATGATCCTCGCAGTTGTGAGGTCACGGGTTCAAACCCCGTTGAAGTCCTGAATTTTTTTTCAGGCTTCTTTTCGCAATTGCATAAATTGCGTTCACAACTGCGAGGATCATTCTTCATTTGATTTCATTTCCGCAGTTCATATATGATTCATTTCATATATCATTCACACTAAAAGAAAACTGTTTGATTAAAATCCTTACGTAATTGAAAGTGACTGTGCTATTTTATAATTAAAATAAGTTATTGTTGTTGACTGCATTTTCTGTGAAGACGGTTTGGCTAATGGCAAAGGCATGCTGTGCTAACGTGTCGGTGTAGAAGTTCTATATTTACGTTGCTTAATTTTTAATTAATTACAGGTATCCTTAAACCAATTGCAACGAAGATATTGTTAATCATTGAAACTACTGAACATTATTTCGGATTGCTTTTCTAAACCCCTTAATTAACTATCAGTACAGTATTGAAAGTACCTTTTTGAAACTCAAGTACTCCTATTGGTCGCATGAACAAAGCCACTAACAATTTAATAATTACGCTAATTTCAACCTACTACTTCAGTAGTTTCTTTCCGTAACCAGTTCACTACTTAGAATATCACCGACCAGGACAGGAGGTAAAAATAACAAGGTAAGATATATTTTTCAGGCTATGCTGCATTTTGAGTATATGAAGCCTATGATCCCCTAGCACAATCCACCTGTGATATTCCTCCACTTTCATCAGCGTTTCGTCACTTTTTTCTCTTACGTTCAGTCTCGGCTTTCAACTGATCTGGAGATAATAAAAGTGAGAGCTGGACAGGTTTTTTAAGTTGTAATTTTAAATTAACAATTATTTGAATACCCAAGATGCCTTAGTAATGCAACACGAGCCACAAATCTCTATCATCATCATCATCACCATCACCACCACCATCGCCATTACTGCTCTTCGCGCGAGAAGGCTGGCATAAGGCAACGGCAGTAAAAGAGTCCTGCTTGAGGTTTCATGAATCGAACTCAAACCTGGTTTCGAGCTGAATCGTTTGTCTTCTTAGCTTTTGACTTATTTGTTTTTGTCGTCGTATTTGTCTCATCTTTCGCGATGCGAAGGAACATGATTATGACCCTTGCGTCATTGTTATTTTTTTCTTGGCACACGTGACAGAAGCCGCAGGCATACATGAGCATAAATTCAAAATGGAACTCAAGCAGCTGCAAAAGACAAGCTGACGTAAAGGTTGTGACAATCATGAAAGACTTTCAGTTGATTATAATTTAAAAGTTGAACAGAGAAAAATTGCTTATTAAAATGCATATTCGCATAATTGAAAGCTAGAATTTATTTCACCGACACGGTCAAGTTAGGTTTGGACTGCATATGATCGTTTCTCGCTTTTATCGCAATTTTAATTTGTTAAAGCTTCCTCCCAAAGACAAGCAGAAGTAAACAAAATAAACAAGCAAACATACAGACATAAACGTTCAGCCTCCTGTAATCATAAATTTAGGAATAAATTATTTATCTACCCTATTAAATGCAGGCATGGAAGTTAGAACTCAAATAGAACTACCATATGGAAGGCATATTTAAATGCAAACCATGCGTCTTTGTGATGATTTCCCTTTTAAAACCCTTTTAAGGTGGCTGGTATCAGTTTTCAGCTTTTTCACTACGCAAACTTTGATAGAAACGGACGCAAAGGCAAACCGAGGCCGTAAGGAAACTTTTGCAAGATTAAATTATAAATTTTGTTGTTGACCGAAAATAACTATTATAAAGTCATCAGCTGTTACCATGGAAACGGTACTTGAGGGTTATTCAGAGCTTCATTTAAGCTTCTGGCACTTATAATTTGAAAACTAACTCGGTGACCCCCTATTTTTTTCACGTGATTACTTTTACCATCCGAAAAGGAAACTGCAAAATGTTTTCAAAAATTTTCTATCAAGCGGATTTTTTATAAACGCGAGAAAAGGCAATTTATGAGTAGTGTAAAATTTCTCTGATAGAATTTTCTTGAATTTTGTGTGACGTTTCCTCTTTACAAGACAAAAATGTTGAAACAATAAAAAGAGGGGGTCACCGGGCTCGCTTTCTTGCAAAAACCTTCGTAAGTTGAGCTATTTCCATGTGCGTTTTCGCGCATTTCAAAATCTGGATATCTAAAAGATCGATATTTGCTCATGCGCTTTGCTGACTGCCGCTAACCATTACGCGTACACGCGCGGGCACCTACCGAAGCCGTCCACGCGCTGACTTGATGTCAGTAGGGTGGAGTTCAATAGTCCACAGTTGTTGTTTTTACTGTTTGGTTGAGCGTTTGGGCTCACTTAAAACAATTTCTCCACAACTTGTGGCATGACTAAGCATTTTTATTTTAAATAACGCCAAGCGAAAGCGTGGAATTGACTAAATTGCTCGCAGAACACCTGAGAAGACATGTCAACTGCATGCAATTCTGACACAAATGCGGATATGATTCGAGGCAAACAACAGGAGGTGGTGAGGCATAGAAATAATAGAATGTTGAGAGGTATTACCTGTAAGTAAAATTGAAGTGCCATCCCACTTTTGCAATTACTTTCCGGCTACTTCTCCTCATGGTTCCCGACACGATCGATCGCAGTAGAGGTGGGAATTATCTCTTTGGAACTTTAATATGCATTATCAATCTCCAGAAACAAATTTTCCTATGTAAATTGAATTAACTTAAGTCGATCGAGTACATACGGCCTCAGATATAGGCGAATTTCTTTTTGAACAGGACAAACGTAGCCTTGCTCGTAGAAAGCCTCGCGCCGCCATATTTGTTTTTGTTTTTCCCGTTCTTCAAATCTCGCACGTATAAAGTGTAACGCGCGCGCTAGTGGCCAGACTATTCACGCGAGTAAAACCAGTACCAGCCACCTTAAACTTTGTGAATTGTTGTCAGCGTTTGCTTTCCAATTCCTATCGCCGGTTTCAGCTGAAAGAAGCTCCGGGTAGAAATCAATTTAATTTCCATACGAGACCTTGTCCGGCCCGCCCGATAACATATCCAGGTCTGACTGATTTGAACTATTTACATTGAAACAGGTTTACCAGCGGAATAAATTGGTAATGATCTACAGAAATGGAATTACCAGAAAGTATAAATAACAATGGCGAAGAAACAGGTGCAGAAGAACCTTGTACGTCGTTTTGGGATCTCATCAAGGACTTCTGTGATTACACATCTGCACATGGATTTGGGAGAATAAAGGCTTCGACACATTGGACTCGGACTTTGTTCTGGAGCCTGCTGTTCATTGGAGCAGTGGCTATCATGACAGCGCAACTACACACTTTGTACGAAAAATACAAATCAAGACCGCTTACTACACTGGTTGAGGTGCAAACATCCACGGTACGTGAGGAAGAAAATTCAATTGACTGTACAATTAATAAATAGAATCAGGCCTGAGAAACTTAAAAATATGCGAAACTATCATCGTGTAAAGTGTCTTTTTTATTGTTATTTCCGCGTTTTAGAGTTTCAAGTAGGGCCAGCTATGTACACTTGAATGGAGTACTGCTCCAAAACAAGTAACAGAGTTTCCGCTCTTTTGTCTTTTCCCTTAACGTTTTCCAATGCCAGCATATCTACAGGGTTGTTCAACGGTGTACTAAATTAGAGAAAACATATAGGTACTGTGTATAACTTTAAAAGTGATCCTATTATCAGATTGGAAATGGTATTTCAAAAGATCAGATCACATAAAAAATAGATCAAAAGACAGAGCTAATAACGTCGAAACCTCAGGAATCCGTGGAATCCAAAATTAGGAAGAAGATCAGTACTCCATTACAGAACGTAGATTTGTCAACGCAGCGCCGCGCCTCTATCTAACGGAATTCAGAGCCCGCCGAAAAAGACCGGTAGAGAAAAATGTCGAACCACTACTAATCCGACTGATCCGTTCGCTCTTGGCATACGTTTCCATAGCAATATGACTAAGAACAAAACAAAACAACCTCCTGATCCGGGTCACATAAAAAAAACACCCCCAACTTAGTTTCTTTTTTACAGAGTCTTCCATTTCCAATGGTAACCTTCTGTAACTTCAATGCTATCAGAAATGATTCTCTACAAAAACTGGAGAGTGGTGAACTGCCGTATTTAAAGCAATTACTCAGTCTTGGTGAGTATTGCGTAGAAAATCTCCTCTTACAATTGGAAATAATGGGATTTAATTAAATTCAGTATAGTTCCTTAAGTCTAAACTTAAGCTATTGCTATTTAGCTTTCGAGGAAAGGCTTTATTGCGTGGCGACTTACCATACTTCAGTCTATCAGATTGCGATCACGATTTTTTTTTTCTCAAACCACTTATAAAGATTCATTTTCAAGTAATTCCACGTTCCAACAAAGTAATCATAAGAAAAACACCATAAAAGCGCATTTCTACCTTCTACAGGAGACGTACAGCGATGACAAATTAATACCGATTTGGGAAGCTGAGTGGGGTGGAAAAATCTTCTGTAGCCATGGAACGAAACACAGCAAAGGTGCTATGATTTTACTAAACC
This sequence comes from Pachyseris speciosa, assembly GCA_016490735.1. Taxonomy (NCBI): domain Eukaryota; kingdom Metazoa; phylum Cnidaria; class Anthozoa; order Scleractinia; family Pachyseridae; genus Pachyseris; species Pachyseris speciosa. The sequence goes on along the minus strand of JAEMWC010000116.1, from coordinate 1,137,749 downwards.
GGCCCAGAATGTGATATTAAAGTGGAAAAGTGCGAAAAAGACAAACAAGGAAGATTACTTATTCTTGACGCAAAAATCAATGGCACTAAACTCGTTTTAATAAACATTTACGCTCGAAACGACGCTTCACAACAGGTAGAATTCTTTGATAGAATCACAAACAGACTCTCTGATTATGCGGATGAAAACATCATTATCGGTGGCGACTTTAATTGTCCTCTTACTGTTTGCGACAAGATGGGGGGGGCGACCGGTATAAAACAAAGAAGTGTGTAATAGACAAAATTAACAAACTCCGCTCTCTTTATTCTCTACAAGACGTGTGGCGAGAACAAAATTATGATAAGAAACAGTTTACTTGGCGAGATAAAGCGTATAAAGTACAATGCAGGTTGGATTACTTCCTAGTAACGCCAAATCTCACCTATCTCGCTAGGGAATGTGACATTATTCATGCTCCGGGCTCTGATCACTGCGCTGTTAAGTTATTTATTCAATCAGATTCGATGAAAAGGAAGACCGGACCAGGCTTTTGGAAATTCAATTCATCATTATTGGAAGATGAACGATACACTAGTGAGCTCAAAGAAAATATTCAAAGCTATAGAAATAAATACAATTATTTAGAAGACAAAGGTCTCGCGTGGGACCTCATGAAAATGGAAATGAGAGGATTCACAATAGCATACGCCAAAAGAAAAGCTAAAAACAGGAGAAATGAGGAACAAAAGCTACAAAAGCAATTAAACGAGCTGTTGTCTCAGCCGGAACACTTTAAAAGCAACCCATTGCTCCGAAAAAACATACAGATTACACAATCGAGATTAAAACGAATAACGGAACAAAAAGTGAAGGGTGCAATGGTACGCAGTAAAGCAAGGTCAGGGGTCGAGCACGGAGAAAAAAACTCTAGGTATTTCCTCAACTTAGAAAAAAGAAAGTACGAAAAGAAGAATATTATTAAGCTGAAATTAAATGATTGAACCGAAACCGAAGATCAGGGAGCCATTCTAAGAGAAGAAGAAAAATTCTACAAGACTTTGTACGAGGCGGGTAGTATTAACACAGAGAGTCCGGGGAGTAACGTATTTTTTCAAAACAAATTAATCAAACCCCCAAGTGATGAGGGCGCAAACGTATGTGAAGGTGAAATAAGTAACGAAGAGTGCCTGAAAGCCTTAAGTGAAATGAAAAATGATAAATCTCCTGGTTCGGACGGCTTTACATCGGAATTTTACAAGTGTTTCTGGGATGAAATTGGAGACGATGTAGTCCATAGCATTAATAACGCTTTTAATAAAGGTGAATTGTCAATCTGTCAAAAGAGAGGCATAATCACACTCTTACCTAAGAAAGACAAACCTACCGATGCTCTTAATAACTTACGTCCAGTTACACTGCTAAATGTGGATTATAAAATAGGACCAAAGGCAATTGCAAACGGGTTGGCAAAAGTACTCCCGGAGATCGTAAGTCCGAACCAAACTGGTTATGTAAGAGGTAGGTATATTGGTGAAAATGTTAGACTTATAAGTGATGTTATCGAATACACTAGCGCAAAGAAAACAAGTGGAGTTGCAATTTTCCTCGACTTTAAGAAAGCCTTTGATTCAATCGAGTGGGAGTATTTAAGCAAAGTTTTGGAGGTTTTCAATTTCAAGGAAGACTTTAAAAAATGGGTTAAAGTTTTTTATACTGATATCTCAAGTTGGGTCACCAATAATGGCTATACGTCCTCTTTTTTCAATCTCAAACGAGGAGTTAGGCAAGGCTGCCCACTCTCAGGTCTTCTGTTTGTCTTAGGAATAGAGCTGCTTAATCTCGCAATCCAGACGAGTAGTAGCATAAAAGGAATAAAGGTAGATAAATCAGAAATAAAAAACACTCTATACGCAGACGACATCACGGTCTTGCTTAACGACCTTGATTCAGTGCAGGCGCTACTCGAAATGTTAGGAAATTTCAAAAGGTGTTCAGGGTTAGAACTGAACAACTCCAAAACGGAGGCAATGTGGTTAGGTTCTTGGACGGACAGGAAAGACACACCGTTCGGATTTCGTTGGCCGGAAGAATCTGTATACGCACTAGGCATTCATTTCTCTAACGACAAAAGAACAAGTGATAGACTTAATTTTGAAAAGAAATTAGAAGACCTTCAAAGAATGCTTAACTCCTGGAAAAGAAGAAAATTAACGCTACTTGGGAAAATAAATGTTGTCAAGTCACTTGGTTCGTCCAAACTAATTTATAATGCTTCTGTACTGACGGTACCAGAAGGGTTCTCAAAACAAGTGGATAAGAGCACATTTGATTTTATCTGGGATAACAAACCTCATAAAATTAAAAAACTTACGTTAATTGGTCGCAAAAAAAAAAGGGAGGTTTAAATATGATCGAGTTTGAATCCATGAATAAAGCCTTAAAAGCGTCATGGGTTAAAAGATTAATCAATGACACAGACTCACCATGGAAAATTATTCCAAATTGCACGAGCCAGCAGTATGGAGGTTTGAAATTTTTGTTGGCTTGTAATTATAGCACGAAAGAACTTAAGCTGAACAGTGTCCCTCCTTTTTACAGAGAAGTTTTAAAGATTTGTGAAGAGATCAAAAGAAAGAAGTTAGAAGTCTACCAAGATAGCATCGATCCACATGATATTATAATTTGGAACAACAGCGATATAAAAGTTGAAGCAAAATCTGTTTTCTATAAGTCGTGGCATGACGCAGGCGTTGAGAAAGTGAGAGATCTTTTAGATCCCAGTAATGGAAATTTTTATACCTATCAAGAGTTTACAACGAAATTCAAAGTTAAGGGCAGTTTCATCACATATTACGGTCTTCTTAATGCAATAAGAAGCAAATGGAAAGTATTGGCACAACCAATACCAAGTGAAACAAGAAACCAAAACTGGTTCTGGCGATGATGTAGAAAATCTTACAACTTCTGCTCTCCACAAAATTATTGTTGAAAATAAATTCCAACCATCCATCAATGAAAACAAAATAATCAGCCTTGGGGTAGCCCGACCTGATATGCATAAAATTTATAACTGGCCTTTTAAAATTACCAAAGACACAAAGCTGATAATGTTCCAATTTAAGATAAATCACGACATTATTTACACTAAAGACAAACTTAAGAAGGCTAACTTAATATCTGATGATACGTGCCACCTCTGTAAAAAAGAAAAGCACACAATCAAGCACATGTTTCTACAGTGCGTCCATGTAGTCTCTTTCTGGAATAAATTTAAGGCCTGGTGGCACTATAACACCAAAGAAATTATTAATTTGAACGACTTAACCCTTCTTTATGGACTTGTCAAGCCCCAAAAGCACCAGAAAGCTTTAAGTCTAGTCTTGTTAGTAGCAAAATACTTTATCTACAAAAGCAATCTAGTCGAAGAATCGTTGCTCTTTTCGCTTTTCAAACTGCAACTAAAAGAAACTTTAATGACCGAAAGGTATATCGCAATAAAAAACAAAACCGCCAAGTTTTTTAATAATAAATGGAATTGCCTTATTTCAAGCAATTTTATTCGAGCTATTCCAGTAGGTGTAACTTACTAAGGCAAAATTAAATTAAGCGTAAGCCAATGTAGCTAATTTGTGTATATTAGGGTTTGTTAGCATAGCTTATAATGCAATTGTATTTATTTATGTATTTTTTTTTATTTCGTCCCTCCTGTCTCTTTTAGTTTGATTATATGTACACGTATTTTTTTGTTTTGTTTTTGTTTTGCTAGTTGTATAATCAATAAAGCATTAAAAAAAAAAAAAAAAAAAAAATAAGAAAAATACCATGAATTTAAGAATCTCCACGACTCGAAAAACATTTTTGCGGCTTGTGTAACATTAATGCCATGTGATATGTTTGTGTGGTTAGTTCCTGATTTATCACTGATCCTCAGTCTTTTAATTACTTCCACCGGCGCGGCCAGCCAAAAATGCATCCCTGAATGCACGAAAAGGGCGAGCGGCTGACTGGGACCAAGTTAGCACTCCCGGGCTAACCCTTGAGAGTCTCGCTAATGATAATTCCCCGGATGAAGATGATGAACATGATTATGATGATGATGATGATGATGATGATGATGATGCAGATTATGATGATGATGATGACGATGGGTATGACGACTATTTTGATGATATCTCTAACAAAGATCCAAGTTTTCTGAATAGCGAGCAAATGGCCGTTCTAATGGCCAAGGAAAACAGAAGTGTCCTGTCCTTGATGGGTCATCAATTTAAGGACATGGTATTGTCATGTACTTACAGAGGCGTTTTATGCAGGTAAGAGCGAAATTAACGTGATATATTCAACGTCGTCATTGGTACACTCAGGAAAATATATTTCCACAAAGTTGCAGCCAAGTTCACCGCTGTATACAGATGAGAATGTCTCTTCAGTAACTTTATGATAGAATTCGTGGTCTTGATTTTACCAAGCAGAACAGCGATGAAATCGAAAATGTCTCAAGACTCTCTCAATATAAAACGAAGAGAAATTTCCATCTGCCCAACAGGGTATTCAGTCATTTCATATTATGTATCATTTTTATTATTGGCAAAAATCTGTTTAGGCATTACCAGATATCCGCATCACGTTTATCAGGAGATAATTTATTCTTGCGTCAAGCGGCCTTTAAAATGGCCGCCGGAGTTACTAAAGAATGTATGAATTTCAACAGAAAATTTCAGATAAATTTACCGTTGGCAATGCTGCTTATTTTCCGCACGTCGCATATAAAAACTAAACCGTTAACGGAGTGTTCTATCTTGTCTTTTAGACTGAAAACGTTAAAAAGCTTCAGACAATTGTTAATTGAAAAACTTCCGTTACTGACTGCTATACAGTCGCGATTTTAGTCAGATTTTAGAAAAATTAGTAACCTTTAATACAAATTTTGCAATGCATTTCCTCGTTCTGACAATCTTCCGCACGTCCAAGCAATATTACAAGGGAATGAGCTTTCCAAAATAGCCGCTTTTAAGCGGTTCTGTGAAGGATACGTCCAGACAAAATCACAACGAAAAAGTGCAAAATTCGCAGCCAGTCGATGTTAGGCTTCATCGAGCAAAGCGGTAGCTTCTGCACGTACCGGAGCTCCAAAGAAACGCCTATCACGAAACCTCAAAAACGATAGTAACAAAAATGTGCTCCTGTGCCTATATGCTCCGGTACATGCAGAAGCACCCAGCAAAGCACTCCCCTGAAACTGATCGAAGGCCAGAAATAAAGTTAGAGTTTCTGCTCGTTCTCAATACTCGCTAGCCATTACAATCTCGTACCCAGAGTCCTCAGGCTCTTTGGCCAGCGGTTAGTCGCCAGGAGAGACTCTGGGATAATGGACTGCCGTTTTCCCAAAAAATCTGGGGTTAAACAATGGAAGCCGTTACGGGCCAGCCAATCAAAAAATTTCATTTTTGCCATTATCCTAGAGTCTCTCTTGGCGACTAACCACTGGCCAAAGAGCCTGAGGACTCTGGGTACGAGATTGTAGCCATTATTGACATTATTCAGTTTGACTTAGAAACCAAGCCTTTTTTTGCAGAAGTCCGCTGGTGTCTAGAATTGCTTTAATTAGTCGCTCTTAACGCCTTCGCGCAAAAGCCGCCATCTTGGAAACTCGCGTGTCTAGCGTGCAATCGCGCGGGAGCAAAATGTAGCCGATTTCTGGTAATGACTATGTTTTGGAAATTCAGCGGCTTTGGTGAGTTCTTCAGCGGTTCTTGGTGAGTCAGTTATGTTTGCTGATCATAACCAATAAATCGTGGTTCGAAAACTCCGGTCTAAACACAAAAATATATAATATTTCGTCCTCACTTTTACCAGCTGATTTGCTACATTCATTTCATCTTTTAAAATTGTTGGATTATCCAGTTCCTTTACTAAACAAACATCGTTTTGCCTTTTCCAGAAAAAATGGATCGAAGTTTTGGAGGCAGTACTGGCACTATAAGTATGGAAATTGTTACATGTTTAACAGCGGGAAAACAGACTCGGGAGCAGATGCGCCTGTTCTAAAATCCAACAAACCAGGACCATCACATGGTGCGTGAGAAAAGATAGTCCTTTAGATATAGATTTATCGCTAAGAGTATACAAAATATTGTTCTTCCCTTGCCCAATTTATTCCCTATCTGAACTCACGTTTAATTATTACTTAATTGTAGATCTTAACTTGTTTTGTCTATAATACGTACAGGACTCACCCTGGAGTTGAACATTGAGCAGGATGAATACATCGGTCTGTTGACACCAGAAGCTGGAATAAGAATGGACATCTCTACACAAGGGGAAATGCCATTTCCAATGGAGAGAGGAGTCAGCTTAGCACCAGGATATGCGACCATGGTTGGACTTAGAAAGGTGAGGACAATATTCCACAGAGACGTACCACTCAGAACTTTCGTTTGAATGGCAACACCGTGGTGTAGAGTCTCATCCGCGATGTTTAAAAACTAACCATCCGTCGATGGGAGTCCAAAATTACCAACACGTACTTATAAGATAAGAGGGAGATGATTGCTAGGAGCCATTTAAGTGACTTCATTACTTGGAAAATGATTTGAAATCCATTTCTTTTCACGTACCCATAGCGCCATACCCGAACAATCTCAACGCATTCCTTTTTATTCTTTTAAAGGAGATGCTAATCCGAGAGGATCCCTTTGGACTTAATAAACGATGTTTGAAGGACGTTTCCAAAGATGGATCTAATTTGTACTCAAAACACTTTGGAGCGGTCTACTCTGCAACGGTAAGTATATACATTAGCAACCTTAGCGAAAATAAAGATGTTACGCCGGTACTGTATCTACGCCGGATGAGAACCGTTAAAATTCTATCTTGAATTCCTTAGTCCATGACCAGATGTGGAGACAGTCAGAGTCTGTATAGTATAAGGTAATGTGTAATCACACGAATTAATTTGTGTCTATTTCAAAGGTTCCTAACAGATAAGACTCGGTGACAAAAACGATGCAAAAGAACATAAACACAAGACGAAATGTAAAATTATAGCTTCCTATACTACTGTCAATTCAGACAGATACTATATATACTCGTGTATTGATTGAAAACTCATTTCTTTTAATGATCATTAGGCTTGTAAAGAATCTTGTTTGGCTTACAATCAGCTACGGGGATGTGGATGCATGGAGTATCGATTTCCAGGAAGTGATAACCACACTTGCAACGTGTTGGACAAATCAACGAGTAAGCACTAAATTGTATCCAATCATGTTCCAAGAGCCCGAGTTACTATTATCCAGCGGAGTATGAAATGACTGAGAATGTCCTTCTCCATTCCGCTAGACAAGGGCGCAGGCTCTGCGAACGATATTGATTTGTATCTTCTACCTTTTTTAATATCTTCACAATTCAAGTGTTTTTGAAAGCGCTGTTCGAGTGCGGTGGAATAAGTCTTTAAAACGCTCGGCTTTCTAGTTAAAAGCTGCCTGTTTAGATACCAGCAGTTCAGTCTTCAGTTTTTTTCAAATCGTGGGGTCCCCTGGCAAACGCCCAGGTAAGTCTGCGGCGGAACAAGCAAAACAGAACAAACTTTCATCCATCAGGTGTGGAAGTATTGAGCTGTTCTTTCTAGTTGCGTTTACTCAAGGAAGACGTAACTTTGGCACGTCTTTCTTTTATTTAAGTAAAGAACTTTCTGTTCTTGTGTTTCCTTTTTTGTGCATTGAGATGCCTCGACTAACTTTACATGGTTTCTCCCTTGTTTTGACAGTGAAATGTGTCAGTAAAGTCCAGAGGAAGTTCAAAAAAAACAAGTTGAATTGCACCAGTTCATGTCCACCGCCCTGCAAGTAAATAGAGATAAATATGATGCTGTAAACGGGCTTATAAGAATTGATATTACATCTGAGTTTCTTGTACTTGTCAGTCTTAATGAATGGTCACGGAACGAAATCAGTGATGAATTGATCTAGTACAGTAAGGAACAGGAAAAGTTAAAGAGAAACCCTGTTTACATTAACAGGTGCTTTAAGCTGTTGATCACACAAGGAGATTGAATGACTTTACTTGCTCGAAGAAGCGCAATAACCTATTAGGGCTGGTGGTTGGTCAGTAGACAAAACCATCTGCTAACGAAACAATTTCACCAAAAATATTCGACAGTTTATTATAATTGTTCTGTGTCTAGCCTGCATAACAGGCGCTTATTTAGCCGAGCGCGAGGCGGGAAACATTGAGCGCGAAGCGCGACACGCGAGCGCGGAGCGCGAGACGAGGGAAAGAGAAAAATAAGCGCCTGTCGCCAGTCTATTGTTCATGCTCTTCCAACCGATCGCCTGATGATCGGAAAACGCTGATTGGCCAATTCATCCCACGTGATACTAATGTGAGAAAATACACCACAAACAACTTTCTGAAGCAATTGTACACAGTGTTCGAGACTATTATCGTAAAAGTGTTTGTAGCCTGCCACGGTTTCCTTTGAAAAATCGATAGCGTTATCTACTTCCATGTCATCTTCGCCTAATTCAGGTACTTGAGCTGTTTTCACCTCCTGTAGGAGGAGGATTTTCTGCTTATTATCTTCGATGGCTTCTTTCCACTGGATAACATCTTCGTCAAATTTGAACGCGAATAGATGTATTGTGGCTGCTGCAAATACCCACCCGATTCAAACGACAAATATCAGGCGCCTTACATCCACCATGCTGAAGAATCACTGTGTTTCTAGTTAAATAGGCCGACGACTTCACTCTCGTTGAAAGTTAGGAGGCAGCGCCCAGCGCTATCTTGTTGTAATCCAGAGCATTCTTTACAGCACCTTGCAAAGCGGAGTAGAAGAATGGTGTTTTCTCCTCAACTTCTTTCACAAATGCTGAGTTTCTAAACTCAGCATTCAGTGCTGGATCCGTGGTGTTTAGCGAATTCTTTGAATTAGCAAACTTTCCACACTCAGTTGAAATTTTTACCTTTAACGCCTCACGTGCAAGCGCTTCGGTATCCGTCGAATTCATGATAGTAAACAACACACTCTTGTAATTTCTTTCTGCCGCTCGCTGAACTATCGATGCCTGAAGTCCGTCGCACTTGATTTCTTTAACCTTCGCACTATTAGGGTACGCCAAAAACATCTTAGGTATCAGAAACAAAAGAACAAATAAGCAATAAAAACATTTACAATCAATCAATTGATCGATCATTCAATTTATACGATGAACAACAAAACCAAAACGAAGCTCATTTTTAGGTTAATCACAAATATTACCTTTGTGATTGTTTGCGTTTCCTCCACTGGAATGCTCATCAAACTTTGAATTTCCTCTTCCAAACGAGCATTTTGATCTATGGTTTCTTTTTCGTTTGGAGGAAGGTTTTCTTTATCCCACGACAATTTCTTCCTTGATCTTCCTTGCACACTGGATGTATCACCAGCATCACCAGTGGCGTTTGGTGCGGCTGATGGGGAACTGTTCGCAAGTCTTTTCACTGAAAGTTGCCTTGACATTGACTTCAGACCTTCCTTGATTTCTGACAAAATTTTACATGAAGAAAAAATACGCCTGGCGCATGTAAGGCAAGACCTACTAGACATCGCGTCCTTTTCCACAAAAATACCAAATCCCGAAAGAACAGACGATAATTCGTATCCTTTCCTTTGGGTCGTAGAAAAAACTGGGACTGTACTTGAATTTGAATGAAAAGGGATTCTACAAAATCTACAGGACGAGTTGCAACTTTCTGATCTATAAATTTTAGTCGGAGTTCGGGAAGACATTGCTGACGTACATCGCTGGACCTTCTCGTTTATATGGACTTCCTTGGCGCGAGAAATCTGATATTTCCCGCGAATGATTGAAAGCTTTTTGATTGGTCAATTCAATACTGACTGTCAGTTCAATTTTGTGGGTGTGTCGTGGGGCGGAAGAGCATGAACAATAGACTGGCGACAGGCGCTTACTTTTCTCTTTCCCTCGTCTCGCGCTCCGCGCTCGCGTGTCGCGCTCAATGTTTCCCGCCTCGCGCTCGGCTAAATAAGCGCCTGTTATGCAGGCTATTCTGTGTCAGGCTCTTCTTTTGAAACAAGGTTTGCTGGTAAAGAAATTTGATCAATTAGTCAGAGAACAATAACGTCAAACTGACACTGCCGGTGGTCTCTGCTTTTTTTTTTTTTTTTTCTGTTCATTACAGCGAGGAAGGTTTCAAGAGAAGTTCCTCTTTTGCCATTTGGCCGTCGGAAAAACATGAGCCAGTAAGTTTGCCTGATCCTCAGTGACCTTCGAACTGCAACTTGAGGTTATATACTCAACTACTGGACCTTTGAAAATTGCTTTTTCCAATTCTGGCATTGTTCCTTGAAAAAGGGATTCAAAGGTCTCCTTGAGTCAACATTCTGCCCTTTAAAAAAGAAGGTAAAGAAGGGTTTTGCTCGTGCGTTGTTCAGTGTAAGGTGAATTTTCTAATAACACTAACTAAAATTAAATAGGAGCGCATTTATAATCTGAGGGAAATTAACAGCTGGGTGGTTCTATTTGTTAGACTGGCTCTAATTGTTCTCACTATTTCCTTGCAGCCATTCTATACAGCTAGCTTAAAGAAGGAAAACAAATATTTACTCACCAGGGATGGATCTCACAGGTAAAGGATGTTTCAAAACTGCTTTTGTCATCCGGACCAGGTTTTTAAAATTTCGAGGAGCATAATAAATTAAATGACATTTTGTCTTTTGCCATCTTTTCCAGAAAAAATGCTTGCAAGGTGCAGGTTTTCTACGAAGGGCTTAACTTGGAAAAGATAACAGAGCAGCGTTCCTATGAGGTAAGCCTTTTGTATACCTGCATGAGTCATGTGAGGTTCTTCGCCCCTTTTACGCACCTACACGCGCGAAATTGTGTGATTATAGGTCTCATCGCTTATGCGTATCCGTTGATACCATCAATACACATATATATGCGTCAAGACATCAACTTCGAGAAGCTCCAAGGTGTAAAAGTGGTTCTATAAGTGGCATCACTCCAGCCTGTCAAGTTCGTTTAGCTTTTTACCAATCATGTAAAAGGTGACTGCGTCCTGGACTTGCCGTTTGTTTCAAACGAAACTGTGCCGGTTCTAAGTCCGGGAGATTAAAACCAATTTCATTATACGCGACTCAGTTTGGTTGAAAAAGGAAAAAGGTATGTCTTAATTTACTTTTTCACTTTTTTTGTTTTTCCCTCCGCAGCTTGAGGATTTTGTATCCGACATTGGTGGTCAGTTGGGTCTGTGGATTGGTTTCTCTGTGTTAACTGCGGCCGAATTTTTGGAACTTTTTATGCTCCTTTCACACGTTGCATTCAGAAATTGCAGAATTAAAAGACCCTTCAAACAAAGACACGAGACGGAGCAACGGATTTAAAGCTACAATACTTAGAGAACTTAAGATGATTGTGTTAATTTGCCTTATATGTCTTTAATTTATTTTGGAAAACATTCTATGTGTCAATTTGACGGAGTTTATCTGTAAATGGAAATTCAACAACTATATAAAGAATGAATTATTTATTTGAAGAAGAAGTACAGCAAGAGGAGTGCAAAGTATTGTAGAAAGCAGAGAAAGCTAAATTTAAAATGTTCATGAAAGTAGCACTTTAATTTACACTTCAGAGTTAATTCTCTGTTCCACTATTTGAGTTCCTAGTGCTACGCGGCACAACATTCATATGTACCCTTACTTTCTCTTTGCCGCGATTCACCATCTAAAATCGTCCCCGACTTTCTCTGTGCGACCTTGTAGTTCAGTCGGCAGAGTAACGGTAGATAATCCGGAGGTCGTGGGTTCGATTCCCACCGAGGTCAAAAGATTTTTTCTTTGCCTCGTGTGGTTCCCTGTTTCCCTTTACTAGGGCTAACGCCCAGTGGGTTATTCATGGGTTTAAGTAGCACTTTAATTTACACTTCAGAGTTAATTCTCTGTTCCACTATTTAAAATGTTCATGGTTTAAATTAAGTCTTAAAGGAACAATTGAATAAAATCTGCCAGAAACATTTTGCGGTTTAGCCATAAATTGAGAGCTTTATTGAATGTTTACAGGCTTAAGAGGGAGGCAGTTTACAGGACATGCACTGAATACAGGCTTAAGAGGGAGGCAGTGTACAGTACATGCACTGAATAAAGAAATAATCTGAATAACCCCCAAAGAAATTGACTGAACCCATTCCCTTCTGCACACCAATTGGTTGCTCTTTCGTTGTTGTTGCCTCCGAATATACAGATGACTGTGCGTAAAGCAGATCTTAGCAAGGGCTATTTTAATTCAAAACGTATTCAAGGGCTATTTGAATTCAATTTTATGGGAAAACGCGTGGTAACTCAAATCCCGGTAACCATCAAATTCCTTGTCAAGATCTTTTTAACTCTCATATTTATAAACCGGACAAAAATTACTTTGTTTTAGGAGGCACTGCCATTAAGATACCTTATTACATCGGGTGAACTCGAGCTGCGGAGAAAGTATGCGCAGTAAAAATAGGAGGCGAATTTCTTAATAGACCATATTCGTGTTCTTGGTATTTAACTGGATCTAGCATGAAGTGGAGACTCGCGCGGGGGAATATTCCCCCGTTTAAGCTTCGTGTGCAAACTAGTTCCAGGTCATTACCGAGAATACAAGTAAGGTCCATTCATAATCAATCTTTTAAAATGTTCGTCTTCTTTGTTAATTTATTCGCGTATCAATCTTTTAAAATTTAATTCTAGCGCTAGGATTACAAGACTTGTGCAGAAAAGATACAGTACTACTTTTTCAAACCTACCTTTTATGAATATCGTAAATACTCGAATTAGCGCCCAGCTTCCAATAAGCGCCGCCCTTCGAATTAGCCACTTTGCTCATGGTTAAAACATTTTATTAGCGCCCCCCTTCCAATAAGCGAGCATTTACGGTATTCCTGTCATTCATTGCATAATAGATAAATAGTGATTACATTTTGAACTATAAACGTTAAAGTTTTTCAATATCTTTCACGTGGTATTCTGTCTAAGCCAAATGGCATCATGATTTTTTAACCTGCGCATGAGCGTTGAATGTAGAACAAAGAGATGGATTCGTCTTGCTCACAGTCCCCAGGACTCTGAGAACGAGACTACAAACTCCCTTAATTTTGTACAGCTCGCTGCTGCTGCAAGCTGTGTGATAACGACATAGGTATTCCACATGCTCAGCCAGCGTCTTGTGTATGTCTTTTTACTCACCCTACATATGAACTAAACAGTTTTCTTGGGATTTATTCAGAAGGCATTTGATATTGACTTACTTATCTGGACGGAAGTGATGACAGTGAATCAAAATTTTGGTGAAGGTTATCAAGATCTCGCAAGGAATTTGATTATTAAGACACTTTTAAAACGAATCGCAACACTTTTTTTAAGAGTTGATTATTAAGGCGACTCAACTAAACCCGGAACAGCTGGCGCTGTACAGCTCGGATTAATAAAAAACACTTATTCTTTTCAAGACGTTTTGTGCAAAAAAATATGTCTGAATGAAAAAAAACAGTTCATGATATTGCCTTTCGGTCCATCTATAGAAAGGTATAGAGAAACTGTAACAATATACTACGTTTAAATCAGGATCAGGAGATTAAGGACTTTGTGACACTCACCAATACTTGGATTCTGTTCGATTTTAGGCCTTGTTTTGCCCAAGTATGAATAGGGGGAAGAGTTTTGACCAGTTTTCAAAGCTACTGCCAGACATATTTGATTGGGTCAGTGGGCGTTGTGGTTGTTTGCATGTATGCTGGCAAAACACTTTTACTCCCCAGCACCTGATGAAATCTATTACCAAGCAATATTGACAGGGCCACAGGAAGACCAACATCGAGGTTAACAGTAATTATAAGAATGTTGGTCAATGTTAAAGAAAAGTAAAACACAAACAGCGGAGATAAACATGGTAAACCAACGCATTTTATATAGACTTGACGTTTCGTATGCTAGGCAACATACATTTAGCATAAATTTAGCATTTAACATGTAGCCTTTTTTAAGCACAACATGTGGAGTAAGATTTTTAGGGACCAGCAATTTTTACATCATTTTCATAGTTAGTAATCAAGTTTTATATGATCATTTTTCGATTATTTAAATCGCATGTTTTTATTCATTCATAATTTTAAGTGATGTTCTATTTTTAACTTGTAATTAGTTGTTTAAATCAGGGCCACAAGTTTATTAGCCTGTAGCTATTACGTGCTACCCTGGATAAATAAAGTCTTTACTTACTTACTTTTCAAAAGTGACCGTTACAATTTTTGAAAACTGTTTATATACTTTTAATACCGGGATCTGGAACCGAGATTAAGAAAAGCTATCTTAACAGTAAATATGTAAAAGGGTACACCTTATTAATAAAGCAACAACTTCTCACTACTAATGTTGCCATTAAAAGCTGGCTTGAGTTCTTGGATAAATAAGGTTTCCTTAATTTTGCAACGATAATCGGTTTTGCCCGACGCTAAAATGTCGAAATGATCCCACTTGATGTTGTGTCCAGTGGTTTTAACGTGATCAGCAATAGCTGATGTGTGGTCATTTTTAGCGAGGGCCTTGAAATGTTCAGTTTTCCTGTCATGAAGTCTTCTTTTTGTCTTACCGATGTAAAAATCAGTGCAGTCCCAGCAACCGGCCTTATAAATGACTTTAGACTTCTGAGGGCGGTTTGGGACTGCACTGATTTTTACATCGGTAAGACAAAAAGAAGACTTCATGACAGGAAAACTGAACATGAGTTTATCATGTTTATCTCCGCTGTTTGTGTTTTATTTTTAATCAAGCTACGATGGCCTAACAACAAGAGTTTAAAGAAAAGTGTTTGTGTTATTAAAAATTACTGTTTGCCTAAAGATTGTTTCCACGCGCTTTCATGTCAACTCGAATCAGTAAGTAGGCAACATTGGGTCTCGGCAGGAGCTGCATGCTGCTGGTCTTGACGATCATGAAAACAAGGATAAAAAATAATGGTATATTGATTATAAAAAGCAATATTGGAATTATTTATAACAAGAAGTTGCTAAGTTGCCAAACGAACGACGCGCTTCCTAATCTGAAATATGGGGGGAGGGGAGAGTGGGTGCAATATTTGGGAACTGGATTTTCATTCTTTAATTGAAGGTACGAAGAGCCACCGCTATTAACTTTACACTGATACGTGACGTATCCCCATGGATTGCTATTATTGCTCTTCGGCTCTCACAGTTGCTGTAGCTGAGACATCCAGGAAAACTTGATCCGCACTGAGTTACCAGCTTTGGTTCACAACATGGAGTAGTTCATGTTTCGTGGGAATGAGGTTGGTTTTAGTCGCCAAAAGCACCGGAATTACGGAGTCAGAGGTTAGTTAGGGGAAGTGCTAAATGTTCCGCTAGCACTTCGTCAAAAAGAAATTAAAACCCTCTTCGGCTGACTCATGTGTGCCGAAAAAAGCCTATCTAAATTTAGACAGTTTAATGTCACGTTTCCGGGAAGAACTGCGCAGTATTCGGCGGTACAGATTGATCAGTAGTAAGGATATGTGAATGATCATCGCAATTATGAACACTACTTACTTTAGTGAAATTCTGTGTGAATTCGCAAGAACGTACCCGCAGAAATTTGGAGCCGGTTGACCAAAATGGGTCCAAAACTGGCGTTTTTTTGCATCGGACGAGCCCGGCTATCAGTCCACAGCACTGACAAGGAGGGAATGAGAGAGTGAGAGAGGAGGAGGGGCGGAGGAGAAGAGAAAAAAGCGCTAATCACTCTTTTAGTCCTTATAATGGCTACTTCAAGAAGCGCCACTTTCGCGCAGGTAAGTTTTGTCAAATCCAGACAGCCATCCAGACATGTAATTTCGCTCTAAAAATCGCATTAATTACAACAAATGACTTGTCCATTTCACATGTTCTTGCTTGGTTAATGAATTGCTTCTTGAATTTTGCCATTCAGGGGCCCTCAGTAGGGAACTTATTACCTTGTTTAAGGGCCCTGCCTTGGGAATTTGTTATGACACTAATCACGATTGTTCAGAGGCCTCTTGCGGGGAATTTGTTACGTTGAATCGGTTACATAACTTCTGTCACTCACCTTTTCCGTATTTGTTAATCACCTGACTTATATAAGCTAGGACCTCAGACTAGCACAACCATTGTAAATAGTTTTTAGTTCTTAGTTTTTAAACTTTTTAATCTGAAGAAGGCTGAACAGCCGAAACGTCATTACATTCTTCAGATCAGCTAGAAGTTCGTCCCACTGTCTTTATTTCTTATCTATCTATCTATCTATCTATCTATCTATCTATCTATCTATCTATCTATCTATCTATATATATATGTATGTATGTATATATATATATATATATATATATATATATATACCTTCACAGGAGTTCAGGCTTCAGGAGTAATCATCGTTTTATTCCTGAAGCCTGAACTCCTGTGAAGGTATAGTCAATGCTCCTCAATCAAATGAGTTGAGCGCTCTACGAAATACATTCTACCCAAGAAACAAGTATATATATATATATATATATAATCATACATTCATTCTTACAAAGATTGATTAATACAAAAATATTCACATATTGGAATCATTTATCAAGAGATATGAGAGAAAGGGCACTATGTTGTCTTTTTTATCGATGGCATCGAAAGCTTTCGAAGACTGTTTTTTTTTTGCTTGAGATACACGATTGACGTTTCGATATTTGCTCAGCAGTTTTTTGCAGCTAGATTGAAAACAACTCATAAAAGGAGCTGACCCAGAAGGAACTTGACTAATATAAGATAAGGATATTGCCTCGAGATCTGGAAGAAAGCGATAGAAAGTTATATTTTTTGAATTCTCGGTCTAAAAACGGCAATAAGTGATAAACAG
This sequence comes from Pachyseris speciosa, assembly GCA_016490735.1. Classification (NCBI taxonomy): domain Eukaryota; kingdom Metazoa; phylum Cnidaria; class Anthozoa; order Scleractinia; family Pachyseridae; genus Pachyseris; species Pachyseris speciosa. Next base: position 1,120,882 of record JAEMWC010000116.1, on the reverse strand, counting down.
TACGTCAGATATATCATGCGTCAGAATCTTAATTTCAATTTTCAGACCTGTCAGTACTCGGACATGTAGTGGAAGTCATGGTCAGACGCACTCTTCAATCAGTCAAGAAAGGTCTCCTTTGAAGGCTGTGTTTTCATTATGTGTAAGTATCCAAAGATCTTGATATTTTCATTCGATACATTTATTCATTTGCATGTATGGGAACTTCAATGACAACTTATTTGTTGTTCTTGGGGCAACAGAAATCGAAAATCGAGAGACTCAGGCACTTTTTATGGTAAAACGGGATTAGTTTCTGAAGAAACTGTGGTGCTGCGTCGGTGGGGGAGTGAAACACGAAAATTTAGTTGATCAACGGAGTTGATAATGTCAATTGACCACCGTACAGGGATTCGATTAGCTGACGTTTCGAGCGTTAGCCCTTCGTCGGAGCGAATCGAGGAATTGTGGGTTGTGTATGGTTTATATACGGAAAATGGAGCTACGCTATTGGTGGTAACGTGGTGACATGGGAAACAGGAATAAATTAAGTGAATGAAAAGCGCTCGTTTTGGGTAAATTCCGACAAACGACACGGCCGCTGAAACGGCGACATGAAGGAAATGAAATGACGATGAACGACAAGACCTCTCCCATGAAATCGCGACAGCGACAAAAACTGAAAAGCAAAATGGACAGCGACAAGACAGCGACTTGATGGCATTCGGGCAGAGGAGAATGTTGAGAATGAGTTTTTATTTTCAAAAAGTTAATCGTTCTGTCAGTCTTCTGTGTGGAAACACACTGAGTTACGACCCCTGAATTACGACAACGCATTTTTTGTTGGAGAAACGACCTTGGAAACGTTCCGAACTTTCCGAAATTGCAACATCGACATCAGTGTAACTGCATGAAATTCCGACAGCGACATGCGGCCCTTCCGAAATTGCGACATGTAAAGGTTTGAAATTCAGACGGGGGACATAAAGACACCACCGCCCCCCCCCCCCCCCCCCCCAACAGGGCCTCGTTGATACCGTGGGGATTAAGAGTGACGATTTGAAAGATCAATTTTTACTTTTTATGGTAGTTACGTTGGAATCGACTTAATCCTGTAGGTTACCGAAGATTGACGAACAAAGGAACGTCTAGTGTTGATAGCCTTTAGTTGATATTTTTCAAGCAGGAAATGAAAACTGACTGAGATATTACAAGGAACATCAAACTTTTCCTCTACCGAACCTAATTTCGGTATTAAGATCATGAAAACTTCGACGTATGAATTAGTTAAGATCGACAGATTTGTATTCGGGTCGACACTACCGTTCTGTCCGACTGGGTCAGTCGAATAGAGCGGCAAAAGGTCGACACCGATTAAGACGTGGAACTTTTCGTGTTCCTAATATAATGAATACATTATGTATACATCAAATAAATTATGTTTTACTCACTATTGATTCTGCACGATTTACGTACTTGCCATACGCAAAAGGCTTGAATTGGCACAACACGGTGGGAAAAGAGAATAGTTCGTGTTCCTCTTGCTTTGAAACCAAGAAATATACATGTTTAAAATGCAATTAAATTAAGGAGTACTTTCGTATGGTATGCTCTGGATTTGAAAAAGAAGAAAGTGCTGTGGGTTGGACTGCAGCAGGAAGCCTCAATGCTGGCAATATCGGTTCTTCGGTGACATTTTGTCGAATACGGAAGGGTTCAGTTCGGTTTAGGATGACATTAAATGTTTCTCGGGATACTCTGAAGCTTTTCTTCAATCTTGCATCCGAATAGGTATTGCAAACATTTTCCGACCAGCCAGTATTTCTTAATTGTTAGAACAAACTGGACGATGAATAGTAAGTTTCCTTTGGGAAATTATAGAAATAACAAAAGGAAAGCCAAATTCAAAACTTGGTTTTTCCCCGACAGCGACGTCAGTTTATCGCTAATTATAACTGCATCATCGGAGTCGCCTTCTTCTGCCCTCTTTGATCGCATTTGCAAGAAGAAAAAGCTCTTCGTTTTCACGATTTGTCTGTCCCGCATTTTTTCCCGCCATGTTGGCAACCAATAACGCTGACCGCAAAAGAATTATTGTTCACCGCCTTTTGCAATTATGTGTAAAATTAGTTTCGATGTTTGAATCAACTGCCGAACTTAATTATTAGGTATAATATAATATAATATAATTTATAATAAAGTTTCGATATAACGCGCGCTCCGATTGGTTAAAACAGCGTGCCTTATGAGAGTACAGATGCACGGGCAGCTACGGTGTCGCGCCATGGACCCAAATGAAAATCTGAATTTTTCCCTCGGTTTTTATTTTGATTCAGACGTCTGGTACGACCTAGAAAATGTGTATGAAAACGAGCGGTTAACCTCAATGGATTTGGAAGATGTTTCTGCGAGTAACACAACAAATAACAACATTAAAAGTTAAGGATTAATTTCAAGCGTGTTTTCAGAAGTTGCTGAAATTGTCCGAGTAATGTAGCGACGAGGGCAATTTCAGCAACTTCTGAAAACACAAGTGGTATATGAGGACTCATTCCAATTACGTGTTAATAACATAAGGGCAAAATTTTCTTAACATTGCTAAGGCACGTCGAAAAACAGTCAGCCAAGTGGAGTAAAATCACTCGTTCGCTCGCAAAGGAAACGACAAAAACAGTTCAACTAAGCTTAAGCTAATTTCTTAATTTTCGTCCAAAACGAGTGTAGATGATTACTATTTACATCCAGTCGAGAGATAAATACGAGTTTCAGTCCTGAACAAAAGTAGCAACAATTAAACCAAATGTTCAAAGCTGAAATTTATTTAATTCACCTGTCATTGTAGAGGTTTCCATCACTTGAAAAAACACATCCACTTAAAAACACGCATCGCTAAACATAGCAAACGGATTGTCCAAAGAAAGAACTTCGTCCTCCAAGTTTGAGCTACTCGTTCCTCCAATTAATGGTAAACTGTTCTGTGTCCCTTTTTGGTGAGCTGCATGATGCCGTGGAATCATCATTTTGTTTTTCAACCACACAATCCCGCTACGCCGGGCGCCATGCAAGCCGATCCAAGTTTTAAGCTTTTCACGAGTAAAATCTTTTACAATTTAATTTCAAACTCGAAAATTCACCTTCCTGAGTATCTTTTAAAACTAGCTCTTGATCATTACGCCTTTTTTAGCGAATGCATGAGCCAAAATTCCGCCGAATTTCACTGAACAATTTACTTTTTGATCGCGATTTTAGACTAAAAAACAACTTGCACTTTGATGGTTTCTGAACTTTGATGGTTTGACATCTTGACAGCTTTGGTCGTGTTTAACCAATGAAATGTATTGAGCCATTCTAACAAGGATTGTGATTGGTCTGTTCTAGCGTGCCTTATGAGAGTACAAATGCA
>JAEMWC010000116.1:1030000-1112500 GCA_016490735.1 Pachyseris speciosa | reverse complement strand
GTGCTGCCATTAATATTGTAATAAAATGAAATGATAACAATAGCAAGCATAAACTTGAACCACAACATAGATTCAAACTGTCACCAATATTGGACTGACAGATAAGAGCTTTCTTAACATTGTTCCATATCTTCCTTTGTCTTGGAAGGCCATTCAATTAGTGCTACACGAGTATACTGAACCCCTTTTAGTTGAATTATAGTTGTGAATGTGTGTAAGTAAAATAAAAACCTCAAGAGCCTTTATTTATTGCCAACCTGATCTTATAAACTGGTCAGTTTGGTATTTTAAGCCAAATTATGTTATCAGTGAATGAATTTTTTTCTTGTTTATTTCTAGGTACCCTTATTTTGTCATGAGGATTCTACTAGCAGCTATTGACCATAACTTTCACCTCTTCCGGAAGCCCAAACAGAGCCCAGGAGGCAAACTTGTTGGTCATCGCAAGCATTCAAAACGAACTCAACGGTATCATGCAGAGGTGGTCAAGGAAGAAAAGGCATATTACTATTTTCCATATATGGTGGCAAGGATGCTGGAAACCTGAAAAAGGATTCGAAGGCAGTTTCTCTGCCCGTCATGATATTGATGAATTCATCCGAAAACAGATTGCACCAACTCGAGCCATGAAGGTGCCACCCTCAGCAGAAGAGCTGATGAAGGCACCCTCCATATTTGCGATGAAACCCAAAGTGACTGAAAACTTTAAAGATTGAAGTGGATTCAAAATCAAAATATACTATAGAATATTTAACTCTAGGTATCTAGGCCTTCTGGCTGATGATTACTGGATGCATGAGATTGGTTTCTCAGTAATAAGTTATGTTCTTTCAAATTCTATTAGCTTTTCTCACACACACACACACACACACACACACACACACACACACACACAAAAGCCAGATGGTCAATTTGAAATTTTGTCAACTATTTAATCAAAACCAAAAGTGGTGTTAGTTGGTCTGTGGGAAGGGTTCATTTTCGATTATGAAAGGTGTATAGGGTTGGAGAAATGTCTTTTAGCATTTAGTGTTACTGCTCTGAACTACTTTTACATAGAAATTTTAACTTCATTACAGTGTAGATGGTGTCATTATTGACTACACAAGGTACATAAGGAGAGTTCTTTGTAAATGCTTACAAACAGATTAACAACTAGAATGAGCAATTGATTGATTGCACCAAATGATATTCTTCAACTAGGGGCTCATATCAAATGAGTAGCCCTTGAATGCAGTGATGCCCCATTCATAGGCTAATCACATGTTATGCTCTTAGTGTAAATACCCTACCCTCGACCTTATCCTGGTTGTAGTTTGGATGAGATCTGTCAAATGGAATCTAACTGTTCCTAACTATTTTGCGTGCTAATATAAATTTTTTTTCATGATACAACAGGAGCTCATTAATAATAAATTTATTTCTCAATAAATAGTTCCTCAAGATTTATTATGAACTGAAACCTCAAAATGATTGAATTATAGAAATATTATGTTGTATGAAAAATACAACGGGGCATTTGCATGATGACACCATTTTACTACAAGTACCAGAATCCTTCAAATTTTTTTTTCAAACTAATTAGAGCTGTTGTTATGCACATGTCATCGGCTTCCCCGTAGGGTCGACCCCCGGGCCTACCAGGGAGATATGTGGGGGAATACAAGGAGATGGATGGGATTCTTTGCCCGAGGGTAGGGGAAAATCTTGATATTGTTTTACGATCAAAGATTAGGGTGTGGGGGAATTCGCAAGTTTGAAATTAAGGATGTCACGGGGGTTTTCAGCTGAGAGACACCTCACCCAGGGGACTTTGTCTTGAGAGATTCCCCGACCCCCCGGGGAAATTCCTCAAGTTTGCTCGACTGGTTTTACAATCCCCCTGGTCAGCCCGGGGGTCGATCCCAAGGGGAAGCCGATGACGTGTGCATTATTTTTACCTTACTGGGATTACAAAATTTAAATAAGGAAGAAAAAAGACTGATTTCTGGTAGTTAAAATCCAAATGATGACATTGTGAAAGTTGCCCATTGCTTAACTTGCTCTGTAGCCCATATACCTGCCATCGGGTGCAGGGTACTGAGACCTTATCTTACGTACTGCACAATGATACAGAAATTACTCTTCTGTTTCCCCTGCCAAGTTTACCATACCCCAGAGTGCAAATTGGCGATAACCAGCTTTTCAAAAGCTCTTCATGCTGAAGTTATAGTCATCTGCGCGAATGTCACAATGTGCTTTCATGCAGACTTCTTAAATGTCTTTATCCAAGCAAATATTGGAAAAAGCTGTGTAGTTGGTGGTGCATGTGACCCTCTTACAGCAAACATTTTCCTGTTCATCAGGCAGGCCTACACAATTGACACTTGCACCACTGGGGGGCATTCTCATCAGGTGGTTCTGGATCCTCTGGGCCTTCAGTGGCCAGTTTCTTTGCAAAGTCTAGGCTTCCCCTTCCCAGACTTAGCATTTTGATGAGGACCTTGTCTTTAGTATTGCTGTCTAGGGTAGCTACAAATTCCTGAGGGGGCAGACAAACTTTTATCAATACCAGATTTACAAACATTGAAAATGAAAGAGGACGGTAAGTCGGTGTAAACAACAGGGAATACACCCAAATCAAGGGACCTTTTGAACTTCAATGGAGGGTGTGATGAACCGGTTGCGTGTCCAAACTGTTTTACTATGAGGGTAAGGTAAGTGAAGTGAGGAATTTTCAACATAAATAGTCGGAAAAAAGGCTGCTAGCTAAGAAGATGACAGTCAAAGTCTATAACAACGATTGCCGACATAACATCTTCTGCTATAAGAAAGAAAACAGTCAGCAAACTTACCTTTATTTCATTCTCGGCATGATGGGGTTCTTGTTCGAAACGCAAGTCGCCGTCAGCCAAAGCGAACGTTTCGGTTTGTCCTCCAACACTAGGAACTTCATCAGGGTTTAACTGAAAGTAAAGTAGCAAAAAGCAAAAGTTAAGAACAAAACAAAGCTAAATTTAATAATAAGAGCTCTCGAAAAGTACGTATAGCTAGCTTACCTTGTTCTTGCATTGGGCTTTGTTACACGTGCAAAGACCATGACAGTTTTGGTTGCCTTCGCGACATTTACACGCACCTCTTCCAATCCTCCTTACACACAGGCCTTTGCAGTCACATGTAACTTTGTCCTAGGTTTTTTGGTAGAGAAATGGTGGGTAAATTTTAGTAAACATAACCTGGAAGGCAAACGTCGCAACATCACAAGTTGGGCAAGTTACTAACCTCTGTTCCTACATTCTCGGCTGCTTCGTCGCCTTGTACAATCGAGCCATAAGTGTTCACAGTGCGCACATTTTCTTCGGAAGCTACGGAAAGTGAGTCCGAGGTGTCCACGACAAAATATTTCCACACAGATCATAGTATAAACTGACACGACTCGGGGCACGAGGCGATTCGAATTTTTGCCGCGAGACTAGAACTCGAAGCTTCGCTCTGGTGAAAACAAAAACAATAACAGAGGCGCGTGAAGCATAATGGGCAATACTGGGTCTTTAAGCCCAATAGCCGGCCTAAGTAGATAAACATCTTTGGTTACATATTTGGGTTTCACTATTAAAGTTGCTATTGTTCATGTTGCTCTTTAAATACTTCGTCTTTCTCATTTAATCTCTCAACTAATTTCCTCCTCTGTTTTTGTATGATTTTAGCTAAATTCATTGAACTTCGAACGCACTTATTAATCTTTGATTACTACTAGTATAAGTCATAGTCCGGGGACAGGCTCCTAGCCAATCGGAACATAGAATAAATTTGGGTGTAATTTCCAGTTGTCCCACCACTCACTCCACAAGCGGGGTGCTCCAGCTGCAGTCTCAAAGAGTAGTCAGCTAAGCTAGCTTAGAATTATGCCTGGAGCTTACTATTTTCTACTGTGCGTCAGTTAGCGAATTTGTAACACGCTTTAGCGACCACAGCTTGCGAGACTGGCTGGACAGGCAGACAAGTCAAATCCACCTATTATGACAATAAACTTGTTTATTGTTTTGACGCCGTATTAATGCATTTTAAGTAGATTAAAGAAATAATGTCACTGGCAATAAAGATCCGTTAATCAGTTCTTAATTTCTGCATTCGGGGACAAAGATCACTCCCAAATCGTGTGAAGGAACAATCGGTATTCCAGTAGCTTTAAACCCGTTGGCTCTTGACATCAAAAGTAAAAAAAAAAAGTTCAGGCGATACTCTGAGCAATTATATGCCATCACCAAGGGTTATACTCTGTTGTGAACGGAGGTTCTGCTACAGTGACCTCGTACACGCAGAGCAATCGCCTTCAAACCACGTCGTTTATCGTTTGACGTCATAGATGCCTACCGGATTTGCATATGCGTGTAGGGTACGGCAGCGGATGTGACAACAACAAAGTTTGAGTCAGTTCAGTCCTAAGAAACATAGCTAGGTAACTAGGTAACTTTGGACAGCCGGCGATCCAGCTGTTGGGAGGACATTTGGTGTATGAAGACGAATGAAAAATCGATTCTAGTTTTAATACGCTTTGTGAATCCACTGAAAACGAAGATTACATGAGAAGAAGGTAAGAGCTCGCTTCTTTCGGTCGGTAACATTAGGAGCGTATACCGAGCCCACCTGCTGATGAAAATATCGCATGCTCGTATCGCTCGACTACGGTAAGTCTCTTTACGACACTTAGTGCACGCTTGAAAGTGCAGCGTATTTTGACAGAATGGTATACGCGTGATATATGCGTTTGATCTTTCGAATATTCTTCTCGTTCAGCTTAATCTCCGATATTGATCCCGGTAGACAAAGGGATCTTTGTGATTCCGCGTTCCCAGTGTCAGCGAAGGAGCCGTTAAGATATATATTTCGTTAATAGTTCATAAAATCTAATAATTACTCGTAATTTAGTTGCTCTTGGCTGCTGTTGAGGGAGAAAACTGTCTTGACTGAAATGAGAAGATCTTAAAATTTTATTTACGACAACACAACCGGTAGAAGTTTCGATTGCAAACGAATAATAAGTTATAACTTAGCTGGCCTTGTCACAGTAATAGCTTTGAGACAAAATGCAATATCATTTTGATGGATTGACCAGCTGTTTTGTTGATAAAACAACGAAACCTGGAAAGCTTTGTAACAGTCGAGGAGTACATTTTACTGACTTAAAGGGTAAAAATACCACGACAACACTTTCATTGAAAGAAACTGCAAAACAGCAAACATTTATAATTCTATGGTTGCATTTCTCAGTTCCAGCTTCTATCCATATTTTGACCCAAGGAGGAGGAATAGAAGCGAAAATTATACCTGACGCAATGTTTTAGACTATGGAAAGGGGAAAGCTTTTGTCCAAAGTGCGCAGCTACTGTCAAGGTGCACGAAGATGCCATTTTCTATTTAATCAGCTGGCCTTATCATAATAGCAGTATTCTGATTAGGCAAGGTGAGAAATTGATAAGCAATTCATGATGGAAAATGATTATTTACTTTTGGGGGGCTGGTGTCAACAACACTTTCTAATGGGCCAATATATATAACAACCTGCAGCGCTATCTAGAACTCTTTGCGCACTTAAGTTTCGACATTGAAATTTAATGACAGTGTTTCATCTCGCCAGTTAGTAACAAGGAAGAAATCAAAAATTTCTGTCCCTTCTCTTTGTGATGTATAAAGTATTATATTTTGTCTAGAGAAATTAATAACATAAATCTTATTCTTGTATTTTATATAAGTGGCGGTAATAGGAAAAATAATGATGCAAATTGGTCGCAAGGATCGGAGTCGTTTTTGCTAATTACCTTCGGTCATGCATATTCAACCTACAAACAAATGACAAAGGATAAAGTGACAAAATCGTCAATGTGATGAATGAAACGGCAGGTGGATTAATTATTAATACCCCTTTCAGAGTATTACATAAAAGTCGTAACCAAGTATGTGTTACTCTTGACGGAGGTCACGTACGCACAAAACAATAGTTATTCATCAGTTACACCCACTCAACTGGAACCTGCAAGGTGGAGGCTCTGAAGTTCGGCTCAGTTTTAGTTGTCTGATGATTTGAACTGTGGAACTACGAAAATTTGAATGATAGTGCGGAATCAAAAATTGAAACTACCATGCATAGTCAGCAACTGAAAGCGCGCCACAGAAGATTACTTCTGTGGAGACTGCGATGTAGGCAAAGTGTCTGTAGTGCGGAATTTGGGCTACTATGGCAAAGTGTCTGTAGTGCGGAATTTGGGCTACTATGGCCGTATACATTACCAAAATATGCAGTGCCGCTTTCTATCACCTACACAACATTAGCCGCATAAGGAAACACCTTTCAATGGATTCAGCTGTGACTCTTATCCACTCCTTTATTAGTAGCCGAATAGACTACTGTAATAGTCTATTATACGGTGTGCCTAAGTGCCATATTGACAAATTGCAGAGAGTTCAAAATGCAGCCGCCAGACTTGTTGTTATGTAGGGCAAATTTTGCCCGTTACCCCAGTGCTCCATCAGCTGCATTGGCTTCCTGTCTTATTTCGTATTAATTTTAAGGTTCTACTTTTAACTTTCAAAGCCATTCACAAATTAGCACCGTCCTATATCAATGATCTTGTCAAAATTAAGCCTTTAAACTCAAGATATGGATTGCGATCTAACGACGGATTACTGCTATCTCACCCGAATTTTAAAACTTTAACAACCCTGGGCGACCGTGCTTTCGTTGCTTCGGCGCCAAAACTTTGGAACGATTTACCTTCAGATATTAGAATGGCTAAATCTGTTGACACTTTCAAAAAACTTTTAAAGAGACATCTTTTTAGTAAGGCTTTTTATTCTTAGTTAGCTCGGCTTTGAATATTTTATACAACACATGATGTAATTAGTATTTATTATTTGTTATTTTATTCCATGCATTGTTGTAATGCGCAGTTGATCATCTCGTCATGGAAACTGCGCAATATAAATTCGTAATTTATTATTATTATTATTATTATTATTATTATTATTATTATTACTTAGTATGCTATAATTATTATAGGAACTAGCTGGATAAGATCACTATCTTCGTGCTTCACTGGTAGGTATTTAGGTACACGAGGGTTTCGAATATTAAACATTATATTATTTTTAAAAAATCATTAATAATTCATGAATTTGGAAATGTTGATTTTTGAGGAAGGGGGAAAACGGAAGAACCCGGAGGAAAACCTCTCAGAGCAGAGTAGAGAGCCAACAAACTCAGCCCACTTATGGGAAGCGAACCCGGCCACATTGGTGGGAAGGGAGTGCTCTCACTGCACCACTACGCCATCCCAGCTCCCCTTGCAGTCCTCAAGTTTCTAAAATTTATATTTGACGCAAATCAAACTGGCCTGAACTTTTTAAGAGCCACTCCATGGGTTGACGAGGCCATCAGCAATAACAAAATAGTTTAGTCTTACACATATATCCGCCACAACGATAAGAAAGATCAGGAGATCAATCATTAGCATGAATATAATTTATTTATAAAGTTCTCTTTGTAGAGAGGGGTGGTATGACGTATCGAAGGACTGATCTGATGAGATTCCATTCTTGACTCTTGCCGTTTTAACGACGTGTTTTCAGTTAAAATGCCCATTTTTAACTCGGATCAGCTCAAAGTTTTAATTGAGAGATCGTTAACCTTTTACTGATTTTGCTTACAACTGCAACAAGAGCAACTTCTAAACCTACCATACTGCCATGGAAACGATAGTAAACTCTTATATTGTCAAGCTTCCGCCAACAATATGAAATCACTCATAACTAGCTATATTTAGTAAAACTGCTTTCTTCTTTTTTGTTTATAGAATAAAGCAAGGCAAAATTAGATCTGGTTTTAAATTAGCAATATCTCTTTCCTCAATGTAACTGACTTTCAGCCTAGACAACGGTTTTAAGGGTATCTGATTCTCTGTCGGACTCTGTTGGCGTACTATACTATATACTACTTATACTATATACTACTTACAACTAAAGGACTACACTTAAGTAAAAATAAATTGTCAAAAATAGACCACAGTATATTACAATTTCAAGATTTTTTCACAGGGCTAATACTGGCGAACATCTGACATCTGATGATTTGGATTCTAGTCGCTTCCGAGTCACAAACTTGACATTTTCAGTTTTTCTGTGTCTTTTGACAGATCGTTGCCCAAACAGACGCCAATGCCTAAAGGGCAAACCAGTGACGCAGTTATAGCGTTCGACATGGAAAGCTTTGAATCTCGCAAGAGCAAAATAGAAATAGCGATGAGTTCTCAAGAAGATCTCGTCAAGCCTCACAGGGACGAAGAGGACGAGAAACAATACTCGATTCGATTTTTAATTTTGGACTACTTCGAGTATACTTCTGGTCACGGCCCTCCTCGTATTCTCGCCTCCAAGCAACTGGTTCGAAAAATATTTTGGACTTTGTTGTTTCTTGCGGCGCTGGGAGTCTCGTCATGGCAGATCAGTACTCTGTTTGACACCTACGAAGCGCGTCCGCTGACAACTCACGTAGCGATACAACACGAAACGGTAAGTTACTTTTGTTATTTAGCTTTTCCAAACATTAACAAACATAGAAAAGAAAGGAACATGCACAGGACAAGCAGTAAATAACAAACAAAGTTCAGTGAGATATTACAGCTATAATTGCCCTGAATTAAGTGAGTCACGTAAGAATCATGGATCCATGTGCTGATTTAATAGGTGGTTTCCAGTGCCTCAGCCAATTCGATTCCCTGCTTTGTATCTCAAACTAGCACGAATAGTGGGGTAAATAGGTTAGAGTAACTGGGTTTAATTTTTAAGCCAAACAATTATCCATGACAAAAAAGATATTGCTGAAAATGATATTTTTGTCATAGGAACTTCACTGTGCACATCTGTCATGTAAGACGTTGTCCAGTTTGGCGGCAGCCAAAATATAATTTTGATAACAAGAATCGGAGCTAAAAGATACGACGTTTAGAACTCATCTTAACGTCATTTTCAAGTTTAAAATAATGGTCGTTTAATTGCTTGTATTTTCCGTCAGCCAACGAATTGGTGCGCGCGCGGTAAAGCGTTCTATGTGAACACTTTTGCGCGCATTGAGTCCAGCTTGAGTGTTCAATCAGTCGGTTTTCTCCCGCGAACGAGAAGCATCACGCAAATTAAATAGTCCAGGCTTCCCCTGGCATTTCTTCAGAGCGGTAGATTTACCGAAAATCTCTGGATTCGCGATTCCATGTTCCATATAAACGTTGTCAGGCAAAGGTCTAAAAAAGTTGGCAGGCCTGCCCCAGTTAAATACGGCACTTAAGTTTCTTTATCACTGTTAACTCGCCTTGAAAGAGACGTCCGACCCCATAACCCTTGGGATTGGGGGATTGGGGGACGGGGGGTGATTGGAGATTGTTTCTCTCCCCTTACTATTTCTTTTACGTTTTTTTCTCCTTTTGCTTTCCATGCTTTCACGCGCTTTCAGTACTCTCGGATAGAGAATGACTGCTACACGGCTGTGGTGTCCTTATGTTATTCCATACTATAGTAAACGACCGTGACACCAGCCTAACTAAAATCCTCTTCACGTTTTGTAAATTGATTCGTTTGTTATGGTATTCTTATTTCGTCCAGAGCCTAGACTTTCCTGTTATTACAATCTGCAACTTCAACGCAGTCAAGCTAGGAGCAATTGCTGATTTTCCAGAGGAACTGAGGACTGATATCGAGGCACAAGTTAATGAGCTAAAGACAGGTAAAGAATAAACCCCGTTTACTCCCAAAAACACCGCGGTGGCATAAAGAACTTTTTATGGGGAAGAATACACCGACGTTTTCACTCAAGAGAAGAGCCACTAACAAATATTGTCAAATTAGGGTACGTTTTAATCTGATGGTGTTGATAAGAATGCTCAAGTCTTCTGTACACCTGTCCATAGCAAATTATAATCACCAGAAGGTAAAATTTAATGCAACTCAAAAAGTGAGAATCATCTTGTGCAACAAGAGAAACAGCACTACAAGACAATTCTTACTACTTGTGTAAAGTGTATTGACTAAGCACACCTAGATTCAATCACACTAATGATACTCTCAACAAAATGTGGGCTCCATATAAGATCGTCAACTGTTTCCCATCATTTCAGTAGACTTTCCTGTGGAAATTAATTATAAAAGCCTTGTTAGATGATTTGAATGCGGTCCAACATATCGATATTCAATAAACGGCACCACAGCCGAAAGTGCTATTTGTTATTCTCCATATAACGCACATAACTTATAATAAAAAAACATGAATTCTTTGACGGCCCAACTGCTCTTGGATTGAGAGTATGAATTGATGATTTGAAGTAACGTGGTTTGTCTTTTTGAAAACGAACAGGTGGAGCTGTCACACGCCGTCGTCGTCGTCGTCGTCGTCGGAGAGCCGCCACATTCCCAACTACGGATCCTGCGCACGATCCATTAACTTTGGAAAACTATGAGGAGGAAGAGGAAGGGTTTGAGAACCCGGACGCACTTGAATCTGACTTCAGAAGTAGAGAGGAAATGATTATGATTATGGCCCAGGTGGGACCCGAAGAGCTCATACCCCTGGGACATGACTTCAATGACTTTGTGGTGTCTTGTACATACCGTGGAGTCCCATGTGGGTAGGTTGTGAGCACAAACTGATATCGCGGCTTGACCAACATGGCCAATTCAGGCGCTACCGACTATACAGATTATTCCAAAATGGCGGCAAATTTATTATTATTTTGTTTGCATGTTAATTAGCCCTCTTTGCCTCATTTTCCGCCCAAAATTCTTTGTACAAGAGGACTAATTCAGAACATGCAAAGAGAAAAATAATAAATTAACTGCTATTTTGGAATAAGGTGTATTGCTTATACAACAATCGTATCTAGCTTCGGTGTTGTGCGCACTTTTAAAGTATTGGAAACAACTTATACAACTGGCGTCGTTCAGCATCACCTAGCTCTGCGATTGTCGAGGAGTTTTAAAACATGTTTCAAAGTTTACTTATCGTGCTCGACGATTTTCAGATTTCGCATCAGCTCAGCTTATTGTTATGTACATTTGAGCAAGCCTTGCATGTCTAAGAATGTTTTACAATGTAAATAATCATAAACCAATTATTTTGTTTACTACAACTTTATGCACTGCAAATCACGCACCTAATAGTATCTCTTTCCTCTCCCTTTTTTCCTGTAGAAATTTTTCAAGCAGATTTTGGACTCGATACTGGCATTATGCATACGGGAATTGCTACGCTTTCAACGCGGGAGTAGATAAGTCAGGGAAAAAAGCTCCTCTCTTGAAGTCTAACAAGCCCGGACCATCACATGGTGATTGTTATATATATTACATACTGAGCAAAGGTGTAATAATGTAAAGGCAATGACAATGACAGTGACAATGACAATGACAATGAATGATGACGCGAAAGAGAACTGAGTCATATTTGATTTAAGGTGCTTTCACAGCAGTATTAATGAGTTTCATCTTTTTGCTGAAGGACTCAAAGTTGCGTTTAAAACAATTTAAATCCCGAAGACAATAGACCTTTTTAGCTTGTAGATTTTGTTTTCCCATTGTAGACCACGTGATGTTACCCTAGAGAACTGTTTCTTGGAAATTTCGCCTTATTCACGTGCATATGTACGCATAATTTATGAAAAGACAAAAGGCAAATTCCGTTAGGAAGATCACATGGTCTACATTGGGAAAACAAAATCGACAAGCTAAAAAGGTCTATTTAAATCCCGTGCCTTTTAACTCTAAACCCGCCAATCAAGATAACCTTTGTTGGGAACAACTATCTAAAAGAGTCTGCTTAGGCACACTTGGCACTCACACTAAAGTCATATTTTTTTAACTATCTGCTTTGCTCTCTCAGGACTTGTTCTCGAGCTCAATATCGAGCAGCAGGAGTACATAGGAGCTTTTACAGAGGAAGCTGGAGTGAGGATTGACATTTCAAATCAAGGAGAGATGCCTTTTCCACGCGAGAAAGGGCTTAGCGCTGCCCCAGGATTTGCAACGTCAATTGGAATGAGAAAGGTGATCATTCAATAACAACAATAGTAATGATGATGTGAATAATATATCAGAAAGCTTAAAGAATCACGCATATAATTTCGTTTAAAAAGTACCTTTGTGTAAGAAATCTTCCTTCCTCCGACAAAAAAATTCCTCTTATTTATTGAACAGTTAATCTCTGATAATTGAATGGCCTAAAATAACACAGCGTTGCATTGTAACCCTTCTTCCTCTTGATTTTTTCACAAGAAGTGTTGTTACTGACATCAAGTAAATATCTTCGTTTGCAGGTGGAGATCGTTAGAAAGGACCCGTTCAATAACAAACGGTGCTTTAACAGTACCACGTTGGATGATGCAAATCTCTATCGACGAATGTTCAAAGTTGGATATTCAGCTACGGTGAGTGCACCCGCGCCAAATGATTTGTTACCAACTCTGTACGTTGTGTTATAAAACTATAACTATGTTAATAAAACTAACTATAACTGTGTTAAAAAAACTATGTGCGTGTTTTTCTATTTCCTTTCTTCAGGCATGCAAAGAGTCGTGCCTGGCCTTTAATCAAAGAAAAGAATGTAAATGCATGGAGTACAGATTTCCACTTCCTTCTAATTCAACTCCAGTTTGTAATATCTTCAATAAGACAACCGGTAAGCTTCGAAAAACAAACAATTGCAACCAGAAAAAGTTCTGGGACTTACGCATGTGCTTTCTCTCGCGCAGTTTACAGAATTTAATTGGGCCAAAGGTTACAGAGTGGAAAGAAATACCTCAAGAGCACTAGATCTGTAGCAAACTTGCGTATGTCAGTATCCCGGGGGTGCTTCCCTATATATGGCCTATACGGGAACGTGCCGCTGAATAGGGTATGGTTTTGGTGGTCCTCGGCCCTGAACAGGGTATATAATTTTAAGCGAGTCTGTCCTAATCAGGGTCTGGACCTGTCCTAGACAGAGTATGGCTGTAGGACTGTCCTCGAGTATTGAGCTATCAGTCAACATTAGATCATATATCATTACAGAGGGTAGGTATTTGAGGTTATCGTTTAACCAAACAGGATCAACTCCCAACGGCACCCCTATACCCAAACGTGGGTGAAGCACTCCCTCCCGGGGGGGGGGGGGGGGAGGGAGGGAAAGTCAGCATAGCGAACTGGTCTACCGTCTGATTGGTTTCAGGTCACGTATTGTGAGGAAATAATAAGTTTTAAATCACTAAGACTATTTTTGAAGATGTGGACAGATTGTCGACAATTAAAACGTTTTCTTATTCATTTCTAGTTGACTGCCTCAGCAGAGTACAGAAGGCGTTCAAACAAAACGAATTGAACTGCACGAAATCATGTCCACCACCGTGTAGGTAAGAAAACTTGAATTCGATCAGTCAGTCAATCAGACAGTCAATCAATTAATCAACCAAGCAAATAATCAAGCAATCAACCTACTAACCTACCAATCAATCAATCAATCAGTCAATCAATCAGTCAGTCAATCAGTCAATAAACAGTCAATTAGTCAACCCTCAATAAGTCATTCAGTTTGTTGACAACCTAATGCATAGATCAGATCTTTCAATGGACTAGTAAGGCGATAACTAACTGAACCAATAAACGAACAGATGAGTCGCTCACTCGGATAAATCAAATAGTTAATTCATTTTCAATCAGTTGATCGATCAATAGATTCACTACGTGATGGGCCAACCAATCGGTCAGTCGGGCATACAGGCAGCAAATTAGCAATGATGAAATAATTAAATGAAATTCATATGGGTAAAATACCCAGTACGTTTAGAATATTACATGCAACATTTTCTTTTTATATAGCGTGAGTCTATTATATATCAGGGTAGTTTATTGTCTGCTTCATAAAGGGAGATTATATTCAAGGAACGCACATTATTCGAGAAAATACCGCGGCCGTTAGTTTACGAGTGATTTGTTCCCCCACCAATAAGAGATGTTTGACATGTTCGTAGACCCTCCTTTAACAGTCTTTCATTTTTGATACAGGGAACACGTCTTTAAGCTGACGTCATCATTTTCTTCCTGGCCTTCGGAAGGTTATCAGGTTTGTGTTCAACACCCACTTCTACGGCTCTTCTCCTTCCTAGGAACATACTGTGTTGTTCTACATAATATGTCAACAGGTTGGGTTCACTATCTCCAAAAACAGAGGTCAAAAATCAACAAATTGACGCTAAATTGTAGGCAATAATTACTAGACTTCACATTTTGTTTTTAAAATGTGGATATAACATTTAAGTTTACAAAACAATGGATATCATCATCGCCTATTTTCGCTTTTAAATTTCCCGGGCGCTGCCATTTTATATTTGATGACGTGTAATGGTTGTCCTATTGTTTAACACAAAGGATTTTCTGCTTTATTTGCCTCCTGGCAATAGCTGCAACCATCACACGTCATGAAATCCAAAATGGCCGCGCCCGGAAAATTTGAAAGCGAAAATAGACAATAATGATTTCAATTTTTTTGTACCACCACGTTTCAAAACAAATTTGGAAGTTAGTAATTATTTCCAACAATTTAACGTGATTCCTTTTGTAAGAGTGGAGGCTCCCTTTAATGAGCCAAAATAACGACTACGTAAATAACGCAATAAGCCAATGAGAACCCCAACCAAGTATGCAACCTGGAACTCAGGCTCTCTCCCTCTTTTCCTCCCCAGGTTGGACCTGATCACGTGACCACCCAAAATCTGGGTGGTAAAAAAATTTGATGGCAACGATGGGTGGCATACTCAAGAAACCCTAACCCTAACCACCCCTCTCTGCCATCACGTAATCAGGTCCAACCAGGGTCTCTCTCTCGACGACAAGGAAGGAAAAGAGAGAGAGCCTGGGTTCGAAGTTGGCAAGCATGCTGGGTAAAAGCTCGGTCGATCCTGGTTACACTTCTAATTGGACAAGAAAGTGTCACGGGTTGTTCCTTAATTATGTAACGAATCACGAAACCTAGCATTGCAAAACAACGCTCACTCTGACTCCTGCTAATTTAGCTTAGACATCCTGTAAACGACTCACCCAACCGATTACCCCTCATGAAGAGGTTGCACGTTGTCCTTGGTTAGTTGTCTCAATAAAATATATAATTCAGTCGGTCAGTTTACTCGCTAACTCAGATTTGAAACCGCGCGCGTGTGTGACACTTTGTTCCAATCTCTCGCTCCGCGTGTTTGACCCACTCTGTCTGCAGGCTGGCATAGGAGTCAATTAACCTCAGGTTCTTTTCTGTTTGTGTGTTTTAGCCTTTCTATACAGACAAGCTAGGAAACAAGGGGATTGAACTATCAGGCGAAAATCAAACAAACAATTTAAGGTTATCATAAAAGTAAATTTTAGTTTAATATTTATTTATAAGCGTTTAGGAAATACACCCAAGTAGTTATAACAATAGCACACGTGGTCCCTTACAAAGGTCCCTGACATATACCCTTGTATCAAGTCTGGAGAGAACACATATTGTCACTGATCGCGACCTCTTCTTTCAATTCCATTATAATAATTTTATTCATGTGGGATTTCTGACGATAAAGATATAATCAGAAAAGAGAAGCAATATACCCGTCTTTATATTCTATCTTCTTAAAGTGACTGAAAGTATACTCCAAAGTTTCGTGTGAAAAGAGTAAAGTTTGGTTAATAATATGATTATCACTAGAGATCATTTAGACCTTTTGGGTGTATGTGATTTTTAACATGTGCAAAATTCGAATTGTTTAACATTGCATTTCTGATAAGAAAACAAAATTATGGCAGGCAATGTAGTTCATATTAAAACCATGGACCTCGTTTGTTAACCTTGTTTGTTTTAATGTCATTACAGATCTAACGTGCTGAAACTTAACATATTCTACGAGGAACTCAATTTTGAATTCATCCGGGAAGAAAGATCCTATGAAGTAGGTATACAAGAGGAAAAAATGAGGTGTTTAATTTTCAGGTGGTTTTGCATGAAAATTAAAATCAGGCGTGAACGGGAACTGGAAAACAGAACCCGCTTAGATTGCTTCGGATACTAGTTAAATTGTTTAAAATATTCCTTTCGCTGATAGATTTACATTAAGGTAAATAAGAAGTGACTCTAAAATTGAGAAGGACGGGTGAGCAAGGTGGACTGTGCAGACAACCGTGGCTAGAATTGGTGGTCAGTCAGGCTTAACAAACCGAAAGACCAGGTACAACGGTCCAGTTTACCAAGAATCAGTTGCAGCTGCAGTAACTCCCTTGCTAGAACACTCTTTCGTTTGTTTGCATCACTTTAAAACGATGAAAAGTCAACCAAAGGTTTTAATATCTTGCTTGCTGAGTCATCTTTTGAAGGCTAGTAAGTCAACGGTAACAAGGTAAAAAAAAAAAAGAAAATAGTCTAAGTGAAAACTGAGTGAACTGTAAGGATTGGTAATTACTCTCTAATCTACGTCCTTACCAATCCTGTGTTGGAACAACTTGACCAAGCTGTCTAAAGCCATATTGCGGCCTTTATTATTCAGTTCATCGTACTGTTTTGAACATTCGATTTTCCATCACACCTAATCGAAGAGAGCTTCATCGTCCAAAACGGTCTTTGGACAACAATCAGGCATGCTTATGCACATTTCTACTTCAAATAAGCACAATCAAGTTTGGGAGCATTCCTGTGTTACACAGATGAC
Source organism: Pachyseris speciosa (assembly GCA_016490735.1). Lineage (NCBI taxonomy): Eukaryota > Metazoa > Cnidaria > Anthozoa > Scleractinia > Pachyseridae > Pachyseris > Pachyseris speciosa. The sequence goes on along the minus strand of JAEMWC010000116.1, from coordinate 1,095,788 downwards.
TAACATTGCGTTTTCTTCTTCACAGCTGGCAAACTTCGTGTCAGATCTTGGCGGATCCCTCGGGCTGTGGATAGGGATGTCTGTTTTGTCGTTTGCTGAAGTTTTTGAACTCCTACTGTTGATTGCCTATGCGTTATTTAGAAAATTGAGGAATAGACTGAGTGGACGGATACGCTCATCATCGCAATCCGTTGGAAAATGATGCTAATAGCGTTTACTTTTCACGTCTTCATGCAGACACCAATCTCTTTCTTACCTTGGGTCCGTTTGCTCTTACTGCGCAAGCTTTCGAGGAAAATCGAGTGACTCTCGAAAGATGACTCAATAACCAAACGGTAAACACAGCTAGAATATGGCGGGGAACAATAAGCTAGTTTCGAATTGTGTGAGAACAAGCCGGAGAACCAAGTCGAGGTTCAGGGGAATAATTTACATATTCCTTTGTTTTTGACAAAAGAAAATTTATTCCCCTGAACCTCGACTCTGCTCTTTTGTCCCACCACAATTCGAAACTAATCTATTCAAGCCCATGTCCAATATTTTCGGACAGCCGGTTCAAAATTTTCAAGAGTCGCTCGTTTTGCGACCGCTGGTCAAGTGGAACGAAGTTTCTTTTTACCAGATTGCGCAGCCATAAACACTGGAATTTGTCTTTCTGTAAATAGAAATATAACTGAAAATATGAGAAATTTATGTATATATTTTGTATTTAACAAACGTTGATTGTGATAAAAAAAAAAGCGCAAATTATGTTACTACTTTTTGAAATGTGTCAGAGAAGAATTGAAAAGCGATGAAATATATGTCAAGGCTTTTTTGCATCCCACTCACAGCTTCAGTTTTTTCCGGAGGTTACGAAGACAACCACGGAACATATGAAGCTCAGCTGGCATTGGAACAAAGCACACTCATAAGTGTGTTAATATATTGCTTATTAATTATATTTTCATCAAACTGATGCTGTATGTCTTTTCGAGACGCATTTCTTATATGTCTAACGTTTACCTAACACTTTTTGCAAAGGAAAGGTAATGAAGTATACAATAAATCAATTTAAAATCTTACGTGAGTCGTGTTGTTCAAGTAAATAACAGCATTGTGTCGCACGGAGTCCTACTGGATCCAACGGTTTATCGTTCCTTTCTCAGCATAGATTCTCTCGCTTTTATATTGCTTGTGTTAGAAGTGGCGGACATAAACATTGAAGTAGTTGTCTTTATTATAAGAAATTTTAAAATGTTGTTTTCGTTGTAATTAATTAACCATGCTCTCTTGTTTTTCTGTTTCTTCAATTTGTCTGTTGGCAGCTGTAGTCAGTTCAACTCTACTGCAGCACTATCGAGGAATTCACTCACGTGGAAAGTGGGGGGATTGCTGAATTTTTTTCCTGCTCTCTTTTCATAACACTGAAGTTGCGAACTTGAACTGCAATGCATACGTGGTTCAACTTATACATTGTAAAGTTAGTGAGTCCACCCCCGCAGCAATCCTGTTCTGTGAGAACCAATGTTTGGAAGCTCGATATTTCGTAAGCAATATTTACTTTAAATCTATTGACGGTTTCAGTGTTACTTCCAACACATGTTAAAAAGCCACGGGTTTATTCGGCGTCCACTGAGGAAGGGACGAAAAACTGTGGGATCTAGTAGGATTTGAACTCCCGAAACAATTGGGAGAAACAAGCATAGCTGTTGCTTACTGTCCCTTGTTTTTAACCTTCATTTTCTGGATGAGGGTGCAAATAGCAATGTTAACGGAAACAGGGAAACTAAGTAACCGTTAAATATGACAAACGAGAAGTTCACCGAACGTTACATGAGTTTATTACATTTCAAATATTAAAATAACGCCAAAACAAATTCCTGACCCACTCGTATACCTCATTCAATTTAATTCAATTCTTTATTTATTCACAACTCATTTGTTATTCATGAAGGAAACACAAAACAAATTAATTTTTAACGAGTGTCTTTATATCTGATAAAGACACGGTTAAATTTTACATCCGATTTTCTAGGCCAAAATAACTCATAATCTAAATTTTAGTCTAGAGAATGGATAGATGTACAGTAAAGCTTTTTAAGCCGTTCAATAAATTCGCAATTCGTGTTTTATCAAGTCCTGAGTACAGCTGAGTAAGGAGAGCGGTGGAAAGCTACCTCCCGCGAGTCCCAGGGGGAGGGGGGAGGGGGGTACTAAAACAATTTTAATACGGGGAGGCTCCGTCCCGAGGTCTGACCCCTTACCCTTTTAGATACCATTTTTGACAGAAAAGGTACCCCTTTCGTATACCTTCCATTGACAAATGGTACCCCTTTCGTATACCTAAAACAGGAAGTCTTCGTGTTATTTTTATGTAGCGTTCAATAAATTAAAACAGTGCAGTCATAAGGTATGTGTGTTCGAAATATTTTAATGAAAGGCCCTTTTAAATACCTAAATGACAGATTTCCCTACCCTTTCATATACTCCGACTCGAGAAATGCCTACCCTTTCATATACCTGAAGGGTGAAAAGGTACCCCTTTCGGGCGGAGCCTCATCGTATAGGCCATTATAGGGAGTACCCCCCCTCCTCCTCCACGGGCCGCAAGTGAAAAGCACGGATTGTGGGGAGCAAGCTCCAAGCAGCACACAATCCTTTGCCTTAAGGTAAAGTTCCCTTTTTAATGCTGGTTATTAAAAACTGAAGTGTCCTTTTCGCCTCTGCTGAATCAGGTTTCAGTTCCATCTGTAGGAAAGATTTAGTTGTCCTACCAACTGAGGTTTCAACAAACTGGAAGGTGATTAATCGCCGTTTTTATATGTATCCCAGGCCAGTTAGGTGACTCAGTACCTCGTGTCCTACCAACTGAGTTTTCAAACAAACTGAGAGCTGAGTAATTGCTATCTTTTTTTAAATATATCCCAGACAGCTAGCAGTCACCACGGCTGGGGCGTTCAGATCTTATCTGCTTGTTGACATTTATATTTAATGTTTTATATCTCGGTGTAATAAGGGGCAACATCACAGTGTCGGGCCTAGGCTACAACGTAACTGCTGTGACTCGTGTTTTTTGTCGCAGGGCTTGCAGACAATACTGGGACTTCTTCCCGCTACTGGCCGGCCGTACAGCGGCGCGTTTTCACCACCGCAGCCTCACTTTGATCTGATCCCAGAACAAGAAGACTTCCGACAGCAAATGGAATTGACGACAGAAGAGGACGATCAAGAATTTGGCTGCGCGACAATGACTTTATGGTTATCGCAGAATTGTCTTCATTACACAACTTTTGCCATCCCTTGTCAAATTACTAAATCTCGCTTCATTCGAAATTTAACATTCGTTTCTTATGGAGATATTTTTTGTTTTTGATTCTGCAGATAAGGTCTCTCAGTTTCTTCACTGCCAAGTGGAAATAAAATCGATATTTGGCATGTATTGAGACATCTTCTTAACGAAAGAAATACTTCCAGTGTACTGAACTCTTGGTTTTCACATGACGTTATCATGTTGCTGTACTATCCCCCATGCTGAAGAAATCCGAACTTAAAAGTCACTGAAAAGTAGTATCAAAGCTTGTTGAAAAGGCAGCTGCCGTACAACTCACAGATCACGTCATGTCGCACCACCTGGACAAGGTGTTCCAGTCGGCATACAAGCACTTCCACTCCACTGAGACAGCTTTAGTGAGGGTCCAGAACGACATTTTGTGTGCAATGGACAATAACAAGACTGTCGTACTTCTTTTATTAGATTTGTCCGCCGCATTCGACACAGTAGATCACTCGATATTGTTGTCAAGACTGCATGATCGTTTCGGTATCGAGGGTACTGTACTTGCATGGTTTAAATCCTACTTGACGTCGCGTAAGCAGTTCAATTCGTACAAGTCAATGACTGCAAGTCAACACAGCGCTCTTTGGAACGCGGTGTAAGTCAGGGATGTGTTCTGGGCCCTCTTCTCTATCTCCTATACACATCACGTCACCCATTGCCGACATCATTAGAGACCTTAAGATACCCCGATTCCAGTGTACGGGTACGGGTAAATTACCGGTAGCCGTACACGTGAAAAGTGACGGGAAAATCAACTTAAGTTACCCCGTTACCCGGACTAAACACAGAAGGACTTAAACCTTAACTTATTCCCGTTTAGTAAACATGGCGGCTGCCAAGGTTAGGTTTGTAGTCATAACGTTTTATCAGTATCTGTTCGTTTTTTCTTGAATTTGTTCAGTGTGATTTTTCCGCTTAACAAGGTTCCAAATATTTTTTCCTTGCTTACAGAAAGGAACTTAGACGAAAATGTTGATGCTTTATGCAGGTGGTAATAACGATAAGCTCAAAATTCCTGGAAACTGTCCTTTCGAAACACATTTTCCTTTATTTCGGCTTGATAAGCTTAAAGGTTCACAAAAGTGACTGGTACAATTTTGCCTTCGAAAAGATTTCGACCACGAACGTGTCTCCGCCATTCGTCGCTTCCAACGCTTAATCAGCTGGTTTTCGGTCAAATGTTTCTTGTTAATTAGACTTTACTTGGTACAAACACAAATTAGACAGCACAATTGACTTACTTTTTTGGTCATTTCGCGTACCTTTTTGGTCAAAACGTCGTTCGCTTGTCCTTATACAACTTACCCGTAAGTAAACACGAGTAGAATGCCACTTACCCCGGATAAACGGCTAGGTTACCGGGTAGTGAGATGATGCCATTACCAAATATGGTCAAACATGGCGCCCTACCGGTACCCGTACACCAGAATCGGGGTATCTTAAGGTCTCTATTAAGCTCCACAAGTTACGGTATCATCTCTACACTGATGATACCCAACTGTATATATCTTTTAAAACTGACTGTAGCAATGATCTCTCACTGGCCAAGCGTCGTGTTGAATGCTGTGTCACTGATCTTGACTGTTGTTAATCAGGAGAAAACTCAACTTGTCCTCATAACCTCACAATTTCGTTCCAGGCCCGCCCTGGAGTTCATCCAAGTGGGTGTTGAGAAGATTCAACCCAAATCTCCTGCCCGGAATCTAGGGGTTACTATCGATCATTGTCTTAACGGAACATATTAAAAAAATCTGCGTCTCCTGCCACTACCACTTAAGAAACATTGTCAAGATTAGGAAGTACTTAAGTGAAGATACCTCTGAAATTTTAGTACACGCGTTCATTAGCTCTAAACTGGATAATTGTAACTCCTTGTTATATGGACTTCCCAAACACCTGTTAAATAAGCTAAGATTAATATAAAATACTGCTGCACGCATTGTTACGTTAACTAAGCGTTTTGACCATATTACTCCTATCATGTTTAAATTTCACTGGCTACCGTTAAATTATAGCATACATTTTAAAATATTACTTTTAGTGTACAAGTGCCTTAATGGCTTGGCACCAACTTACCTGTCTGAACTTTTACACTACCATAATAGTCCACGTTTACTTCGTTCTAATTCTCAGAATCTTTTAGCTTTGCCTAAATCCAGGCTAAAGACGTATGGTGATAGAGATTTTTCTGTAGTTGCTCCTGGGCTATGGAATCAATTGCCTCTTGAACTCAGGAATGTTACCTCTGTTGACCAGTTCAAGACGCAGTTGAAGACATACTTATTTAAATTTGCATATGATGTCTAGTTATTAGTAGTTTAGTTAATTGTACAGCGCTTTGAGCAATTAGTGGACACAGCGCTCTATAAATGATGATGATGATGATGCTGATTTTTGTTATTATCAAATACTAAAACTCAAAAGTAAACAGACTTTTGCATTTTTATCTTCATCACGTAAAAGACATATTAGAAATGTATCTGCTTCTATGTTTTCAGCTCGGTAACGTGCTTTGTTTTTAAAATAGAACAGTTTGAATTTGCTAGTTTTTCACAGTGTGTGACATAAGGGATGTTTGCCCACAAGAATATCCGGTACATGAAAACATCGATTCACCGTGCGTTTTTGAGGTTTTAAAAGCCAATATGACAAGAGAACCGTCTATGTGAAAGTTTGCAGTCTCAACAGAGTGAAGAAAGCCTTTGAGATAGCTAAAGTAAGTTCCAGATCTATGTTTTTCACTCGTTTCCGGCCGCCATGTTGGAGCTCATCAAGATGGGCTCCATCATGGCGTTTCCATACCAAACCCAGTAAGTTTGAGTGGTACATTTTGACGAATAACTCGAGTACGGGACATCGCACAGCCCTGAAGCTTGGGAATATTGTTTATTTATTACTTTTCTACAATATCTCAATTTCTTGACTTTATCTATTGAATGGTTGACGATTTTATTTTATTACTTGCGTGACGTACGCGTGACTGAAAACCAAGAAAACAAAACATAAATCTCCTAACACGCCACGGTAAACAATGGCCCACTGCCGGTTCACGCCAGCCTGTGTTACTGTACAGTGTTGCAGATTTTATTTTCCTCTTCTCTTGGTTTTTGGCAACTTTCGAATTCCCACTTCCCGCTCTCTCTCGTCCTTCATCTCCCATAGATTCTCGCCCCGTCCAGTCCCTGCCGTCCGTATGGGTTCTAATCGACCCACGAGGTGAAAGTATAACGTCACCCGGAGACTGCATTCGATCAACATAACTCTTTCAAAAATACCTCAACAGCTTTCGCCTCCATTATAGTAGCGTTGATTTCACTGCAAATCAGCCTTGCAGTGTGGATTTGCAATCCCTTTCTGGATAATCGAGAGTGAAAGATAACATGGTGACTGGACTGGAGACTGTCCTTACCCCTTGCCTCGTTCGCATCACGTTTCTGATTTTCCGCCCGCCCGCTGAACGCCATGTCAACGCAATTCGTAAGCGGACACCCTCGGTACCAAGCAAGGTGTCCGTTTACAGGAGATGTCCGCTTGCAGACGTTTAAAAAACTTACGACACCGTAGGAGGTTGGGGATGTCTGTTGGAATTTTCAAGTCTACGTTGCATGAGAAAAAAATGGATATTTTAGAAACTGGAGGCTGGAAACATTTGAGGGAAGGTGCGCTGTCGCTAAATAGAGAAACAAATCGACGGAGGTGTGATATAAATTAAATGGAGTAGAACTGCCGCTTGAGCTCGACTTTCAACACTTCTGTCCGATTAAGGGAGGTTACTTTAGCCCATACTCTTCAGAACATTGTCCGCTTCCGCTTACGAGAGGTGACCGCTTATTTACAGGAGGTTATCGCCGGGACCATGGTTTGGTATCCGTTTACGCAGTTTACGGGAGATGTCCGCGAGCGGGGGTTCGACTGTATTCAGAAAGGGATTGCTTGCAGTCTATGTTACGTACTCTCAGGTGACGAGTGAGTCGTTATGGCTGTCAAACGACCCCATTTCACAGTTGTGTGACGTGGCCTTTGAGTGGAAACGAGGGTGGAGGTGACCTTGTTTTGATACAAACCTCTATGACTTTCTCATGTGAATGTGGACTAGTAAGCAGAAAAAAATGGTTTACATGGGAAAAGCAGCGAGGTCTTATCAAAACAGTCACCTCCAGCCTCGCTTCCATTTATAGGCCAGGTCACTGAGCACGTGAGAAGGGGTGTCTGTAAAACAAAACTGGATGCTAGCGGATAGATCATGGGAAAATGTACCCTGCGAGCAGAGGCTCTTCGATCTTCCTACAATCTTGGACACAATAAATGGAACATTTGGACCACCCCCCCCCCCCCACCCCCCATTTCAATGATGCCAAAATGGCGCGTTTTGCTCTTCGCGCGCCTTCATCATTGCTTAGGGGGGGATGGGGGTTAATTAGTCCATTTTATTCCGTCCAAGACTGTAGATAAGTCGGGAAGAGGAAGGGACCTGTGCCAGCCGCCTCGACTTTCCCTGTTGAGCATGCCTTAAATTCAAATGTAACCGATCCTCGCTTTCACTAGCAATTAACTGTTACTATTGACGGTACTATTTTCTCGCGAGGTTCTTGCACGGCAAAATTGTCTCAAGGATTCGTTAAAAAAATCGAAGTATTTCCAGTTTTAATCCAGGCGATTCTTTTATGGAATCGTCTCGTATTTTAGGTTCTCCTAAGACGCCTGTGAAAAAGGTGACGAAAAATCATGAGCTGCAAGGAAAGATTCGGTGTGTTTGTTGTGCGGTATGTCGACACGGAACGATGCACATTTAAACACCTGATTTAAAGTGGAACATCACACTGGCCTTCAAGATAAGTTGCAGAGCATCTTAGAGGAAAATTTTGACTTAACTGTTCAGTCATGTGGTGTCTGTAGACCATGTGGCCGGCAAACGGAATCGTTGGATAAAAGGAATGGTGTGATCATTCAACAAACTACTGAAGGGAGATCCGTTCATAATACTCTTTGTCCTGTCGCAAGACGAAAAGTGTATGTAACGTTTTATGTCGTACGTTGAAACGATATATAGAGAGAGACGCAAGTGCTTGTCAACTCCTATTTTAATGCCTGCTTGTCGATTCTCCGAGTTACAAAGAATCAGTAGTATTCTTATGATCTCGCGATATGCGTGGGGCAATCAGAGGTGTCGATTACACTACTATTATAAACAGATCAAGATCACGCAAGTTAGTGTCACAATACAACGTCACAAATCCGGTATCGTTACATCTCCCTTTTCTTAAAGTTAAGTGTCCATGACATAATCATCATGCCATGCTGGTGTTTTCTTGATACGGGATGACCTCCGTAGTTGAACAGCTGGCTGAGAAGACACGGTTGCAGGCTGGTCGTGATTGATGGTCAATTCCGCGTCGTGGCTTGCGCTGGGAGGCTTCGCAGTTTGAGGATGATTGTGCGGAAGATCTTCGACTGAGGGAGGTGGCGGTGTCTCAGCCGTTATTCTGAGCTGACGCCTGTTGCGACGGTAGTGACGACCGGCAACTTCCACTTCGTACGAGCGGTTCGGAAGAATCTTCACGCAACTTCCAAGAGACCATTTAGTATCACCAGGGAGTTTCATCCTGATCGCTCGACCTGGCTGTAGCGGTGTTAGCGGTTGACTTTTCTTGTTGTACCGCTGCTCTTGAATGGCTTTTCGCTTTGTCAACTTGTCTCCGGTTTGGCTGTCTACTTTTGGTTCCAGCAGTTTGGTGTGGGTTGGCAACAGCGTTCGTGTTCTTCTGCCCATCAGACGTTGAACCGGTGAGGTTCCTAGACCTTCTGACGGGGTGTTTCTCCAGTCTAAAAACGCTAGTAGAGGATCTTTGTTGTCTGCTCGTGCTTTCTTCAGCAACGCCTTGCAAACTTTGACGGCGTTCTCCGCTTTCCCGTTCGACTGAGGATAGCGCGGGCTTGAGGTCTTGTGCTCAAATCTCCAAGTCTCGGCGAATTTCGCAAATTCAGACGAGCTGAACTGTGTCCCGTTGTCTGTAACAAGGACTTCCGGAATACCATGTCTGGCAAACTGGACTTTAAGTGCGTGGATCACGCTTGCTGACGTGATTCGTTTCAGTTCCTGTACTTCAAAATAGCTTGACCAGTAGTCCACCATGATCAGGAACTGTTGTGGTCCAAGCTCGAATATGTCAGCTCCAACTTTGGACCAGGGACGACTGGGCATTTCATGTGGCTGGAATTCTTCTCGGCATTGCTCTGGCTGGTACGACTGGCAAACGCTGCACTTGGAAATGTAATCTTTGACTTCCGCGTTTATTCTAGGCCAGTAGAGTAGCTCCCGGGCTCTCCTTAGGCATCCACCGATTCCTATGTGAGACCTGTGGATTTCTTTAAGCATGTCAGCTCGCAGGGAATGAGGAACAACCAGGCGTTCTCCGCGATAAACCAATCCACTATCTTCAACTAGCTCGCTTCGGCTATCGTAGTAAGGTACAAGCTCTGCGGGGCAGTCTTTTCGACGTAATGGCCACCCTTTGTGTATCACACCAATAAGTAGCTGCATCTCTGGGTCATCAGCTATGACTCGTTTGAACTCTTGCAGTCGTTTGGGCGATACAGAAAGTCCATCTTCATGTTGAACTTCTCGTAAGGCTCGTACTTCACTGCTGTCGTGCTGGGCGTCCTCAGTTGTAAGTCTGTAGGCGCGGCTCAAGGCGTCTGCAATGAACATTAGACGGCCTTTCTTGTATTGAATGTCTAGAGAATAGTTTTGTAACGCCATGCGCATTCTCTGTAGTCGTTTAGGTGACTGCTGTATAGGCTTCTTAAACACAGCTTGTAGCGGCTCGTGGTCAGACTCGACGTGTACGATGTCTCGGCCATATATGTACTGGTCAAACTTATGACAAGACCATACGATGGCAAGAAGCTCTTTTTCGATCTGGGCGTACCTGGTCTCAGTGTCTGTGAGTGCTCTTGAGGCATAACACACTGGCTGGCCTTTCTGCATGAGGACAGCTCCCAGACCTGTTTCAGATGCATCACATTGAATGGTGACTTCTTCATTCACGTTGTAGTATTTGAGTACCGGAGATTCAGTAAGGTACTTCTTCACAGTATTAAACGCGATACTGTGCTGCATCAACCACTGCCACTCCGCGTCTTTATCTTCCAATCGTCGCAACGGCTCTGTCATTTCGCTCAGATGCGGCATGAACTTGGAAAGGTAGTTCACCATTCCTAGGAAACGCTTGAGTGCTGTGGCGTTTTCTGGCTCAGACATGGCAATGATTGCTTCAATCTTCCTGGGGTCTGGTTTGAGTCCCTCTGGGGTGAGCTGGTGTCCCATGAATGGTACGCTTGTCTGAGCACGCTTGACTTTATCTTTGTTCAGCTTCAAGTTCCATTCTCTGCATCTGGTGAAGAATGATCTTTCATTTTGTTCAAGGTTCTTGTAAGCTTCTTCAGTGGTGGCGCCAAAACCAGCAATAATAAAGTCATCAGCAATAACTTCTACACCTTGTAGTCCCTCCACAAATTCGTGCATGGTTCTTTGCCATACTTCTGGAGCGGAACTGATGCCAAAGGGCATGCGAAGCCAACGGTATCGTCCGAAGGGAGTGTTGAAGGTAGTTTTGTAGCTGGACTCGCGGTCTAGTTTCTTTTGCCAGAATCCATCTTTTGCGTCAACTACTGTGAAAAGCTTCGCTTTGTCAAGTCGAGTAGCGACCTCTTCGATAGTAGGCATCTGGTAGTGCTCTCGCTTGATCGCTTCGTTCAAATCCCTTGGGTCCAAACAAATTCGAATTTTGTTCGGCTTTATTACGGCCAGCATGCTTGATACCCATTCTGTTGGCTCTGTTACTGGTGCGATGACGTTTCGCTGTACCAATTCGTCTAACTTTTCTTTGATTTTTGGGCGTACTGCAACTGGTACTCTTCTCGGGGGGTGAACTTTCGGTTTCACTCTCTCGTCCGTGATGATCTTGTATTCGCCTGGAAGTTCTCCAAGTCCCTCAAAAACATCTTTGTATTCTTCAAGGATCGTGATCCTCTACTAGCGTTTTTAGACTGGAGAAACACCCCGTCAGAAGGTCTAGGAACCTCACCGGTTCAACGTCTGATGGGCAGAAGAACACGAACGCTGTTGCTTTGTGGCGATATCGTGAGCGATAATACGTCACAATCGGCTAGCGTGACGATTCCAAGCACGATACTTGTGTTGAGTGATAGGATAGGTTGATAATCGCCATTGACGACGTTAAAGGTCAGAGTTTTCTTTCTGTCCTTATGCCACACTGGGAGGCTTATCTTTCCGGCGATCTGTTTTCGTTCACCAGTGTAGGAAACGATCGATTTGTTGCATTTCTTGAGGCGTTCGGCAGTGTCGTCTCCAGTGATTGATTTGTACACTTTCAGCGGTAATAGATCGCATTCAGATCCAGTGTCCACTTGAAAACGGACCTCATTTCCGGGCTGTCTTCGGTTAACGTACAAATTTACCAGGGCTTTGTTTGCACGGCTGGGCTGTTCTCCAAGAGTACAAATTTCATATTGATCAGGTCCATCATCTACTTGCACGGTAGCAACAGTCTTGCTTCGGCAAAGCGATTGGTAGTGATTCATGTTGCCACATCGGTGACATTTCTGACCAAATGCCGGACATTTTTGCTTTGCGTGTGTCGTTCCACATCTGCCGCAATTACCACGCGATGATTGCTTTTGATGTTTGTTGTTTGCTGCACGCGATGGCATCGACGGTCTGTTGCTTTTCGAGCGACCCTGCTTTAATACATTTACGGTTGCACTTGCACCCATAAGCTTCACTTGGTGCTCGGTTTGTTCGGCTGCTTTGATGAGATCGACGGCTTTTTGCAATGTCAAATCATTGTATCGGAGCAGTCTTTCACGCATCCTGTCGTCTCGAATTCCTAAAACGATCCTGTCACGCAAAATCTCCTCTGGGGTAATGTCCTCGTGTTGGCAATTTTTAGCGATCGTTCTTAACTCTGTGAGGTACGCTGCGATACTTTCACCAGGCTCCTGCTTGCGATTATTAAATCGGTAGCGTTCATAGATCACCTGTGTTCGCGGCTCGCAGTGTGCGTCAAACTTTGCCAGCACGTGTTCTATTTTTGTTTCATCTTCGTCCTCTCCCCATTCAAAGGCATCGAAGGCTTTCGTAGCATCTTCCCCAATAACTGACAAGAGCGTGGAAACTCTTACCAGGGGCTCCTGTTTGAAAATTCCTGTGGCGATTTCATATCGCGACCACACTTTCTTCCACGCTTTCCAATTTGTGGCTACGTTGTCATCCATGACAAGCGCTTTTGGCGGTGGCAAGTTAGCAGGAGGCATGTATATATGCGCAGGCTGAGCGGGCAGAATTTCTGGAGCTTCTCCTGTAGCTTCTTCAGATGTCCCTGCTGTCGGCATCGTGGTTTAGGTTTCTTCTGACACCATGTAACGTTTTATGTCGTACGTTGAAACGATATATAGAGAGAGACGCAAGTGCTTGTCAACTCCTATTTTAATGCCTGCTTGTCGATTCTCCGAGTTACAAAGAATCAGTAGTATTCTTATGATCTCGCGATATGCGTGGAGCAATCAGAGGTGTCGATTACACTACTATTATAAACAGATCAAGATCACGCAAGTTAGTGTCACAATACAACGTCACAAATCCGGTATCGTTACAGTGTAAAGCGACTCACAAAATCAAGCCCATCGCCCAAAGCTTACAAGAAAACCTGCTCGGTTCGTTCATCGCTGTTATCGTCTGCCTGTAAAGGTTCGGCAGAGGTCCCTTCCTCTTACTGACTTAACTAGGAAGATCGAAGGGCCTCTGCTCGTAGGGTAGGGAATATGCGGATGAAAAAATATATAAACAGTGAAAAAGCGGATGAAAAAGTAGCGATATAAATGGGAAAATTCTGTTGAAAAAAATTATTATATTTATTCTCCATTTTCATTTTCCATCCGTCATTCGTCATCCTCCACCTGCAGAGACCTGTCCGATCCTTGTTCCACAGCCGTCCAATATCAAAAGCTTTCTTCAATGGGATCTCAAACTATTCAGTATTGTGTTGGATAAAATCTCTCTTTTGTCTATTGAACAATGGAGCGTGACCAAACAACGGGGCAAGACAATCTGTGCTATCGAAATAAGCTCTTTCGTGACGATCACAATGAGCTCTTTATAGTCTGAAAGACTGTAAAGCTGACAAATAAGAATGGCACGCCGTAAAAAGCCTTTGTTAATCAGATCCTTTTAGAAATTCAAATCATTGAAACGGCATAATTCTACACATTTACCGATATCATATAAGTTTCCTTCGATTCCTTGCATAATTTTATGCAGCTTGTCAACTTTCTTGATGTTGACCTGTGGGCCGGGTATTCTGCAATCTAGCCTAAGTGCTTGCGAGGGCAACTGACCTCAAATACACAATAAAAAGGGTAATAATCCAGATAATCATCGGCTTCCAGCTCACAGTTCCAGTTTTAATAATTTATTATCACTGTATACTAGTTAGAGAAGATAAGTTTTATGCATTTTGTGAAATTTGATTTACAAAAAGATAAACCGCAGGTGTGGTAAAATGGGTTTATAGAGGAAACACAATAATAAACAAACTACTTCAGACGTCAACGATCGGTTGCGAAAGCATAATTTTTTGGCTTTCGTCGTAAAATTTGACCATACATTGGTGATTAACCGGTCTGACTAGAAACAAATTGGCATCATACACACAAGCGGACTTGTTATGATACATAAAAAACGAGCGCGTTGAGATGGGCTTGACATCTATATCAGCTGCTAATTTCCCAATGTAGGCATCATCAATTTTCAGAGGCTTCACAACATCAAACATTTGGATAAATTTCTGTACGAGATCCTTGGAAAGAACATACCCTCCTCCGGACAAATAATCCTTGAAAACATCCTCTGGGTGATCTTCCTTAGAAACGGCGTAAAAGCCAGAGCGAAGAACTGGACTTCCGTGCATTAAATTCCCGAAATAAAATTCACTTTTCGGTGCGCCTTCTCCGCTCAGGAAAGTTACAAGACTTCGAATATTCACAAAGACATCGTCATCAGTTTTTAGCAGATACTGGAAACTGCAGTATTCGGAAGCCCATTCAAAACCTGACTGAATCTTGAATACTTTATTAGCGAATGTTTCGGTATAATCGCCTTGAATAATGTCGCCAAATATTTGTGCCTCGCGCGAGATGCGATCCGACACTGCAACGCTGTTTCCTTCCCCGATGAGAAACACCGTTTTCCATTTCCGGTGCAGAGCGTTGTCAGTTCCCCACGTATGCCTAATAGCCATGCGGTTTTTGTAAGCTTCGGCAGAGCTCGAGACGAGAATAACCAAAAACAAGCTCTGGAGGCATTTCGTGCGAGTCAGCAAACGAGTCCGATGTTTACGAACTTCGTGCCAGGAGTTTGAGAAAGCGTCTTCGGTATTGTCGGCGCTGTGTGAAATGGCTTCATGCTCGTCTGGTCTCTCATGACCAGTTGGTAAAAATACGTTTGAAGATCCAGAGGAAATCTTGCTGATCTGGCCTTCTTCTTTTAGTTTGATTTTCATAGTCTCAACGTAGGTTGTTAAACCTTGACTTGTTAGCCACAGCGAAATGCACAACATCGACAGCGAAACTGTTATGCACAGAAACAAACATGAAGTCGCTGTTACGGAAAATGGAGAGACGAGAGATTTCATTTTCGGTGCTTGGTGATCAGTGCTTTCTGTAGGTCCTCCGAAGCATTCCTCGATTCAACTGAAGAAAGAACAAGATCCATAAAATTCCACAACTTAACCTTTTCAAAGCCAACACTTTCCTGTCTGATGATATTCATGTCAGATAATATTTCATATTTAAACAATGATTAACTAGTATTGACTCAAATTAACAAACTCATTACTGGCTATTTTTAGTACACCTTTGGAAAAGGTTCTGTGACGATAAGCTGGGCGAGGACGACGAGAAGACGACGGCAACGAGAACGAGAACGTCACAAAACAATAGGATTAATGAGCAAACACATTACATTGCCACCTTCAGCAAAATAACCGGTGAGGGTAAAAGCAGGAAGTTTGCAGAATGGCACGTGGCATAACTTGCGGCATGGCATAATTATGCGGAATGCAATAAATGCAGAATGACCCGAAGAAATTAATTTATTTAACTAAAAAGAGTTAAACAAGAGTTTAACAATAAACTTTAACTACCTAGCCCATGCTGGCCCGTCAAAATCAAGAAAAGTAGTATCTAGAGTAGGTTGACAGGTCCACATTGAAAATAAACGTGGATGAAATTTTAAACTGATCCAATGACTTTTATTCAGATTTTGACGACCTTTGACTTCGAGCCTTGAAATGAAAGAAAACTATACAGTTGTTGAAGTTAAAAATACAGTGAATCAAACGAGTGAGTGAGTTTTTCTCAGAGAAAAGACTACAGAAACAAATCTTAAATTCTCGAGTTTGTCACTTGTTATGGACTGACACAATTGGGGCCATTTATACGGGAGAAAATAAGACGCGTCTTATGTAAGACGCGACTTAAACAAGACGCGAACTGATCGTATAAATGGTACGAAATAAGCGTTCGCGTCTTATTTAAGTCGCGTCTTACATAAGACGCGTCTTATCTTAGAACAGGGTTTTCAGCTGTTCTTATTTTGTCCGCGTCTTAATTAAGACGTGAACTTCCTCGTATAAATGGTTTCGCGTCCTAAATAAGACGTGAACTGCAAGTGCGCTTGCATAAAAACAACAGCAACATGAGCTTGTCTTATGATTAGATAGCGTAATTGGTTGCAAAGCTTTGCAAAAGATGGCCGGGAGAGCCAAAAGTGAATTCAGCACCTTCCTTCTTTAACCTGCCATCAGTCGCACCAATCCGTATATCGCTTTCTTCCGACTCTTCTCGGATTTCTATTGATTTCTTTGTACTACGGCGTGGTCTTCATAAGAAAAAAATCTTTGAGAAAGTCTCTTCTTAACATAACAGGAGAGCACGCTTTTGTTTCTTGCTACAGCGCTCCATCTTGGCGGGTAAGCGAAGCTGTATCAAAAATAAGACGCGAACCATTTATACGAGATCTTCTCGTCTTATGTAGGACGCGAAGGTATAAACGGTACAGTTCGCGTCCTATGTAAGTCGCGTCTTATTTCCTCCCGTATAAATGGCCCTAATTAATTAGTAATCGGACTTCGTGTCGTATAATTCAGGGGCAATCGTGCTCGTAGTTTCAAATGAGCCTCGCACTACGCGCTGGGCCAATTTGAAACACTCTCTCGATTACTCCCTGAATTGTACTCCACTCAGTCCTATTACCATTATTACCGGGGCCAGCTGAAGGCTGGAACCGGTTATAAAATGCTGTTTGTTCCTTTCGTTTTTTCAATGTCTCGTTTCCATGGCCCCGCTTTCCGCTGTGACAAATTTCTCGAAGTGCACATAGTAACTTTACTCGAGGCAATCGAAGGCATTCCTACGGTGGCTTCAAAGGGACATCACTAAATCAAAAAAATTTTTTCTACAAGTTCGAGTTGGAGTTGGAGTTGGAGTTGGAGTTGGAGTTGGAGTTCGAGTTGATTTGTGCAAAAGTATTGGGAGCTCAGCATTCACTCCCCGCTTTCCGCTGTGACAAATTTCTCGAAGTGCACATAGTAACTTTACTCGAGGCAATCGAAGGCATTCCTACGGTGGCTTCAAAGGGACATCACTAAATCAAAAAAATTTTTTCTACAAGTTCGAGTTGGAGTTGGAGTTGGAGTTGGAGTTGGAGTTGGAGTTGGAGTTGCAGTTGGAGTTGGAGTTGGAGTTGGAGTTGGAGTTGGAGTTGGAGTTCGAGTTGATTTGTGCAAAAGTATTGGGAGCTCAGCATTCACTCCATAAAGATGGCGGAATCTATGGCAAGCCGTTGCTGCCAAAAGCCTATCGAGTTGTAAATCCTGGTCCAAATGTCTTTCAATATCATCGAGTTAGAAAAGTTACATGGTCAGTTTTGAAATTGCATGGTCGAGTTCTGGAGAACCATTGAATGAATTGAACCATTGAACCATTGAACCATTGAATGAAATTTGCACTGCGTATTATACACGGAACCTTTTGTTTCTTGATCGCTTCCCTAATTTGCATACGCATGTGGTTAACAAAGGATAAAAAAAAAACAGTAAACAAGAATTCAAAAGGCTGTTGTCCATGCCGTTGTTATAATAAACAAGCAAATAACCTATCACAGCTGCTTTTAAATTGTCACCGATAAACTGACTGGAAAAACCGTGAAAAACCGGCCGGATATTCTGTGAGCAGACGCTAAAAATTTGCATACAGACGAAACAAACTATCCTCTTATTTGCATATGGTATTAACGAAACGCACATTTTGTGAGCCAAAGTTTGTTCAAAATTATTTTGCTCGAAGTACAGCAGCTCAGAACGAAGGCAAAGTAAGTGAGGTATATTTTGTAGAGGCTGTCGACGATTCAAAATCTTTTAAAACTGAAAATTGTCGGAGGCGCATTTCACAGGAGATGATTATCTTTATTTCTCACCGCGTTACGCTTGATTGAACATATGACACCATGATCATTTGTTGACCTTTATTTAGCATTCAGATACGCGAAGACATAAAGTGTCAGGGAATGAAAGCGAAAATTTTTACACAGCAACCACGAAGAGTCTTTGAACTTATGTGAATTCCTATAGCAGGTGTTTGAATCATTCTCTCGTGCCGTCTCAATGCTCGGGAAGACGCTAATCTTATCAGATAAAGCAATTTTCGATTGCCTTTTGTAATTGCCAACGAGCCATCCGAGCGAAGACGCTCGGATGGCGAGGCGGCAGCAGAATAGAGCCGCGCAAGAAATGGCAATAGGCAGAAAAATTCTCGATCGAGCTTCAAAAAGTGTAAACTGATGTAATGTAGATTCCCCTGAGACTTTGGTTTGAGCCAATTGCAACGACGGAACCATTGGAACCAATGAAAAGACGTGTTAGATTTTGGTGTTAACCAATCAAAAGGCGGTACTGGGCGCACAAGCGTTCCTTCAGTTTCGTTGCCGCTTGTTTCGTATCTTTGCCCGCTGAGATTCTGTGGCTTTTGGAGGGGTTTGTTCGGCGTTTGTTTGGAGACTTTTCGAGTTCTTGAGGAAAGGACACAGTTGTTCTGTATGGACAAAAAGACACTACAACAGTTTCCGCTCAAGCAACGAATTCACGCTAAAGGACAGCGCAGTCAAATACTGTCAAAAGTCATTTTATGTTTTGAGGACACGGTGTACTTCTCGAGGAAATATCGGATACTGCATTAAAAAAAACAAGGTCAAAAGACATTCAGTTTCATTCGAAGTTACAGCGTTGTGTTTTTTTTCTGCATAAAAATTCCGATGCTACATGTACGTTCATACAATGTATGGCCGTTCGTTCAACGAATCAAGATCGCTGCGGTTCATCGCGGACACTCATCAAAAGCGATCAAAATTTCAAGAATTAGCAGCCTATTTCTCGACGACAATGCACAGTGTACAAGTAGGCGAATAGCGTAGTCGCTAGCCAGTAGTCGCTTGGCAAGCGTAAGGAATTAAAGGCTGGTGCGGTTGATCGAACAAGTTTCCAAAGCCGCTCATAATTATAAACGTAACAACCACGAGGACTGAAACAACACATGGTGGCTTATCAAAATCGCTCCAGGCCTTTGAAATAAATAAATTGACAAACGTTCGATGGGAACACTAGAAAAACTCCGAGGAAACATCCGAAGTGAAATACGTGTATAATTTGGATAGAAACGTCGCCGAGATGAACTTCACTCTTCGGCCAAAAATAGCACAAAGAAAACATCGAATTAAAAATAGACTTGACAGACAACGCGCGTGAGAACAGAAAATTTGCATACCATAACGAATTACACACATTTGTGTCTCTAGTTTGGAGGAGTTACATTGTAAGATTTATTCCTAAGAACGGTCGAAGAAAACCCTGTTTCAACGAAATAAAGTTACGAACGAGCACCATTAAGAGTGAACATTAATCGGTACCGGTCACACCTGCGCGTATCGAATGTTAAAATTATGCGTGTCTGACAAAAACATGCGACACTCAGATACACTTTAGAGGTTGGCCAAGTTTTCTTCATCGAACATTTGTTACTTATTGCGAGATATTGTAGTGGTGTGGTCAGTCCTTGGCCAATGTTCTTTCTCAAGCGTTGATTTCTGCGAATCGCGGCCCATCTGTCAGTTGTAAGAGGTTTGCGTTTTTAGAAACATATCGCGTACTGAAAGACTACTCTTACATCGTTTGCCTTCCTTCGAGTAGCTGAAGGAATATGTAAACGATGTGGACGAGTATTTTGTAATTGCTCCAAGTTGCTTTTCAAGATGTGATCCCGATTTGCTCGAAAGGTCTATCGAGTGATCAGTCAAGCGACAAGCTCATTATCTCGGAGACGCGATCCTCGACTCGATTCTCGATAGCTGAGCCTCGATCCTCGATGCTCGAAACTCGCAGGAATCGAGGAACGAGGATCAACTTACTTTTAACCGGTACTGTAGGTGAAAGTTGTGAACTCAAAGCCATGGTACGTTGTGTCGGTCATCATTTCACGGTAGCTGTAAATAATCACAGTGAATGGATATATGTAGATGATTTGAGTGTTTCAGTCTCGTTGGCACTCTATCGATAGGTATACCTAGTTAACAAATTAGTGATCCCGGTACACGAAACACAAGTCAGAACAACCTAATAATGACCGAAAGCTTTTTGAATATCAGAGAAATACACTTTTTAACTAAAGCAGATTGAGTTTTTTTTTTTAACCAATGACTAAACCCGAACAGGCAGAAAATTTGCACTTGTTTTTCGCGAGTAGATAATTCCAGCCGTTCGATCGAGTCAGAATTTTCTCTGACCAAATGGTGGTTATTTAACACATTTATTTTATTTTTGGAAAATTGTCTTGAAAAATAAGGTGCGCATTATACACGGGTGCGCATTATACACGGGTAAATACGGTAATCGAGAATGCCTATGATTTTTGACACAATGAGGTATCTTGGGCTCACAGGAGTCAACTCGTTTCAAATATGTCTTATAATCAGTATAAATGATATCGTTGCATTCAGAATCACGCAAAGTTGTCTGAAATGCATTTACGCGAGCAGTTGTCTCTCTAAGACGACTGATTTTTGACCCATTGTTGGATTTATATGCCTCCCAAAAGAGTTTACTATTCGTTCCCCGAAGGGAATTTTGGCTCTCTCGAAAGAGATTAAGCTTATATGCTCCCCGAAGGGAATTTTGACTCTCTCGAAAGAAATCATAAGCTTCCCGAAGGGAATAATATTTTTGGCTCTCTTGAAAGAGATCATTGGTTCCAAGGCTCTTTCGAAACGGATTAGTTACTCCCCGAAGTGAATCTTGGCTTCCTTGAGAGAGTTTTTCTGTCGCCCGAAGGAGGAATGACTCTTGATGAGGTTTTGAGATCGCCGCACAAAGATCTTCAGCTGCACTTAACACTCGATCGCGGTTTGATGGAGTCATAAGCTTACAATTTCTGGAAAATTGAGAACTGCATGCTTTGTTAACAACTTCTCCATAGATGCGAAGACAGCTCCGCTTGATTCTGAAAGCTAAATGGCTTAAAGTCATCATGAAGTAAGAGGCAGAAAGCTACAAAAAGAACTCACCTTCCACAGTCGACCGTGTCTCAAAACCACTCAAGAGCTGTGAGAGCACATTGCAAATCGAAGATTGCTCACGTGGTCACGTGCTAATCCGAGTAAGATTCACGGCAACCGAAGAGGTTCCAAAACAAAAAACGAGATAACATCGGGAAATATCGGGTCGAAATCGGCAGAGTTCGTTGTGGGCTCGGATTCTATTGTTACACTCACTCACTCACTCACTCACTCGCTCACTCACTCAGAAGGATAGCATAGTAGCTTACGCCTCTTTAGGCAGTAAGCTACAAAAACCGTCTTCAACAGCACAGGGTAACCGCGTTTTCAAAAATTGTATACTATGACTAAATTAAATTTACTTTTTTGGATATCGTTAAGAATCAGCCGTTTGATTTAATGTAGATTTTATGCCAATTTTTATGCGACAAAGCATAGGCGCCCTTGGCCGGCGTGATTTTTATTTCCGGCCCTGCTGGCAGAAGAGACCTCTGCTAGCAGGGAAGATTTTTATGAAAGCCGAGGCGTAATTCTATTATCGAAATGAGTACACAGGCAAATATCAGTTTCTCTTTTCACATTAGTAATTAGACGTTTTTTTCTCCAAAGAATATTTGCAATAAAATAGATTTTCATGTCCCGCGATAAACTTCTTGATGTAAACGACCCTTATGCATGCTAGTGTAAACGTGGGTTGCCAAGGCAAAAGTGGCCCCGGTAAAATTCACGAAGTGATTCTCGTTTATTGTCGATTTGGTATGATTTGTATTGCCACGAGATTATATCGTTGACTAATAATAATAATAATAATAATAATAATAATAATAATAATAATAATAATAATAATAATAATAATAAAGATCTGTATGCTGGGATCTGCGCGAATCCTCAGAAAGGTGCTCAGTGTATGACAGAATGATTGACTTGAGTGACTGACGTTCTAGGTGCATGGTTTGCGCCCAGCTGATGCACAAAAAGAACACCAGCAAAGACTGATAAAGGACTAGTAATAATAAGACTAATAATAATAATAATAATAATAATAATAATAATAATAGTAATCCAATATATTACAAAATAATAAATAATTGCAAAATTATTAAGCTACAAACTATGGGGAAAACTGTATTAATCGATTTTTATTTAAAAAAAAGCTTCAAAAAATGTGTCAAAAAACTAGGCTAAAAAAACTTCCTTCATAAAAAGTCTAAAACATCGTATTTGGTAATAAAATAAATAATGTCGACTACAAAACTGCTAAACACTTCTTGGCTCAGTATTCCTGGCTTTAGCTAGAGTTCCCCAGAAATAGCGTTCTCAATAATACTACTAATAATAATAATTTAAAAATTCCATAATAGTAATAATTATAATAATAATAATAATTAATATTTCTATAGCGCAAATTAACATGTAGATATGATCAAATGCGCTTTACAAACTATATGATCAGAAACAGATAATTCAAATAAACCGTAATATGATAAGAACCCCAACTGGAAGGCAAACCAGTTGGCTATTTACAATGATGACCGAGGCGTTGAACCAGGGACTTCCCAGAACAACACCAGCTAGCGCCCAGGGCATCCGCATTGAAATCCAGCGCCCTAACCTCTCGGCCATCCTGCCTCCAATCAATGTCTAATCGATGCAGCCAATGACTAATCGATGACTGAAAATTTTGTGTCTTGTTGATTCATTGATTACTCATTGATCATCGGCAATAATCAATGACTTATCAACTCACTACCCACCGATTACCTATTGATTTCATTGATGTCATTGATTATAGTTGCGTCTGGTCGATATCAATCGCGGATTGCTATCGACTGATATCGGTAATCGACAACAATCGAACTCACAGGAAAAATATTTATCAATTCGTTATCGATTGGCAAAAATCTATGGTAATCAATAATAATCGATAATCTTAAGGAGTATTTGTTTCAAACATACTACAGAATTAAGATGGCGTTGCTATCTAGTAATTATGTATCAGGTGAGTTCAAGTTTCACAACACAGTCAACACATTAGATGTTAAACCACTGATCAGAAAATTCCTGACGTAAATAGTGTGAAATATTCACGTCAACCAAAGATCAAGATATGCCATAACGATGCTTGCTGTAGGAAAATCACTTTCATACAATCATGTATCATTCTTCGCTCGTCGAAAACTTGAGAAGATATGCAGTTGAAATCAGGACGCCGGGACGCCTCCGCAAGTTTAGACTCTCCTGACAGCTTTAGCTTTTGCCACCATGGTAACCATGAAATAACCGTAAAAACGCGTTGCACAAAACATCTAGGTTTGGCGGATCTAAGATGGCAGCTTTTCCGATCAAATGACTTAATTCTTACGTCATGTGACATCATCGTCCCATTCAAAGGACATCAAAGGAAACATACAACCTCCATATTGCCTTTAATGCTCTTCAAGTTTCTAATAACTGGAGGAAATACCGTGTGACATACACCTCATCCACCTTTCCATCCTTAGAAACTCAATAAAGGATAGCCTAAACTTGTTTTACGTGGTGTGGAAAAAACTATCAAACTGCCAGTGCGTCTTTAACTTTCTGGAACGGACTTTACTAACAAGATCAGTGGTATTTGTTTGCTCAAACAGATACAATGTTTGGTTCGTTAAAGTTGTCCAAGTGCACAATAACTCGTTTGTTTGTTCGTCGCCAGTGCGACCAGTATCTCGAGAAATAAACATTCACCGTTAGTCCAATAGCAAACGCCAGGAAGAAAGGCAGCCCACTAGCGATCCCCGCAATTCCTAAACTGATGCTCGCGTGACATGTTGGTCGTTTGTAATAACTGAGGAGGATGAACATCCCTGTCAGCTGAACACCGAACATCCCAAAGAAACACACTATGAACACCAACGTAGCGATGTCGTTTGAGTGCATCGAGGGGCATCTCCACTGGAAATAAAACGGAGGCACAATAGGGTGTCAACAAATATCTCAATTCCAGGTCAACAACAGGGACACGTCAGATAAATCGTATTAATAAAGTCATTTTATTACATTGCGTAAATGCAAATTCTAGACCAGGTCGTGTTTTAACGAGCAAAACGGAGGAGGAGGAAGTTGTGGTGGCGGTGGTGGTGGTGGCGGTGGTGGTTGTGCATGGTGGTGGTGGTGGTGGTGGTCGTGCATGGTGGTGGTGGTGATTATGATGATAATGATGACGACGACGATCATGATGGAAGTGGTGGTTGTGGTGTTGGTGGTGTTATGGTGATGATGTGATGCTGATGACGAGATGGTGATGGCGATGGTAATGATGGTGGTGGTGGTAGTGATGATGATGATGATGATATTTCCTAAAGAGACATTCACTAAGCTTAATCCAAGGCTCCACAGATGAAAACGCACTTAAACAACTGATGAAGTGCATTTTGTGGGGAATTTTCTTGTTCCAATAAACAGCGCGGAGTTGTTTTTTTTGTTGTTTTTTGTTTTTATCAGCGACAAAGCTCGTTATCAAAAGGTACTACAAGAAAAGCAATTGCAAAAAAAGAAAAAAAAACAAAAAACAAACAAAAACAAAAAAAAACAGTGGGCCCAGTTTTACGTTCTTTTTTTCTTTAAAAACCAAAGTAGTCTACCCAACTAATTTTCTTGTGAGTATTTTCCTGACAAACAATGAACAAATGTGTGCAAATAAATTAGACGCACCTGTCAAAATAAATTAGACGCACCTGTCAAAATAAATTAGACGCACCTGTGTCATCGGTTTGTAAACTCGACTTATTTGAAACTGATAATGACATATGGGACATGTGTCAGTATACACAGCACTCAACCACTTCTCCAAACACGACTTGTGTACCTCCCCCATAGTCCCTTTACACCAGCACACCCTGTGCAACGGCTCCTGTCCTTCTTGTTTGCCGCTGGTATTGTGGCATACACGGCACATTGGAGCGTCATCCTCCAAAGAAATTGAAGTAAAAGAACACGACACTGGGAGAATAGCTGGAATTCGGGAATCTCCGGACATTTTGATAAAAATGCAGGTAACGGAATAACGTCACAATGACGGTTGCGCATCACGTGAGTCTGAACGCGTGCGCGCGCGCATTTCGTAGGTCACTGAGAGCGCTCACCCTTGATTGTGGCCAAACGTAAAGCCCCGGCCAAACGCTCGCAACATTTCAACGCAACTTCTTGCAACATTGTTAGGTACAACATGTTGCAAGCGTTTGGCCACCGTGTTGCGATGTGTTGCAACATGTTGGATGGTGTTGGCTCAAATTTGAAAACGCTCAAATTTTTCGTGACAATTTTGGATGTTGCATGATGTTGTTCTCGTTTGACCACATTCACACAACATTGTTGCACTAGGGCATGCGCGCCAGGTCGATCTGTTATTTCAAAGCGCCTGAACTCAACATGTTGCACTCGTTTGGCCACCCTGTTGCGATATGTTGCAACATGTTGGATGGTGTTTGCACATAAACAT
Source organism: Pachyseris speciosa (assembly GCA_016490735.1). Taxonomy (NCBI): domain Eukaryota; kingdom Metazoa; phylum Cnidaria; class Anthozoa; order Scleractinia; family Pachyseridae; genus Pachyseris; species Pachyseris speciosa. The sequence goes on along the minus strand of JAEMWC010000116.1, from coordinate 1,070,309 downwards.
CGACAACTCGTTAAAATGTTGGGTTGAAATGTTGCGTGCGTTCGGCCGGTCCCTTCACAACATGATGCAACAAGGTTGCAAGATGTTGCGTTGAAATGTTGCGAGCGTTTGGCCAGGGCTTAAGCCCTGGCCAAACGGATTCGCAAGTAGACGCAAGTTGAAAACTTGGGTCAAGTTGCGACTCCGTTTGGCCAGAACTTGCGTGCACTTGCGTTGACTTGCGCTCACTTTGGTCGAGATCAAATTTACACGCAAGTCGACGCAAATTTTTACCGTTTGGCCACCCAACTCAAGTCAACGCGAGTTGAGTGACGTCCATTCGTCGTTATAGCAACCTATTAGCCAATGAAATGGTTTTTTTTGCGACTTGCGTGTACTTGTGAGGGAACTTGCGAGTCCGGCGGTTTGGCCACCCAACGCAAGTCTTAACACAAGTTCAACTTGCGGCTACTTGCGAGTCCGTTTGGCCAAGGCTTTAAAGTTTTAGAGCTCTTACCGCTCTGTTGCTAAATCGCCGCAAAACATTTAGGCGGTGGCCGAAAAAGACCGCCGTTCAACTGTAGTCCCAGGTTACTGTACTTAAGCTTATCGCTTTTTCGGACAGACCTTCTTTTTTTCACTTGGTCTGAACCTATTCAACTTTGTAACTTCGGACTATTTGAATTCCTGTAAGTTACGAGGAAATTCGAATTAAGAATGATTGGCAGTTTTAACTTAAGAGATTCTGAGATTAAACTAAACCTGCCCAAGCCACGCACAAACTATTGTAAGCGTGCCTTGGGCTACAGCGGGGCGCTACTATGGAATAGCCTACCCGTATATTTACGAAAATCAGACACTCTTGGATATTTTAAAAGGGAACTTGACAAAATTTACAATTGTCATGCAGTCGGGCTCCCACACGGCAATCTTGTAAAACAGTGTTGCTTTAATTAATATTTTTATTGATGTACTATATACTGAAGATTTTACCGTGTTACTGTATAAACAAATAAAGTATGTATTTTCACTTTAAGATGTAATATAGGAAAATTTTAAAGCTCCAGCTGAACGATCAAACATTTTCAACCAACATCGTGTTGGAGTAGGACGTTTGACCGTTTAGCCACCTCTCTCAACATTGCTGATTTAAATGAATTTCCATGTTTGATCGACATGAAACATTTTCATCCAACATTTCGCGTTACGAACAAATGTTTGATCGTTTAGCCACCCCAACCAACAAAGCGTGTACAGCCGGTAAAAAGCAGCAGAGTTAACCACATAACATCGAAATTTCAGCGATAATACGCAGAAATCGTTCTGTGAACTCGCTTTGTCTTGTGTTTGGTCAAACATTGTTTGTCCGTTTAGCCAACCGACGCTATGTTCTTCACAAACTCGATCGATTTTGAATGAAAATGTTTTATCGTTTAGCCGGGGCTTAAGAACAAGGTTTTTAATACTACATAATTCCGAAGAGATACACAAAACATAACATGTTTGTCAGAAAATCGTTTATTATGTGTTATCTTCAAATAAGAATGTTTTAGAAATTTGACATGGGGTACTCTGCATGCAAAATGCGTTACAGAGGCGGACGAGAATACTTCACCAAGCAGGCAGACAGTGGTCGCCATAGTGGTTATTCCATTGTCTCCACATCTTCATGATTTCATCATAGGCTCGTCTTATTTTGAAACTTTAAGACGCTTTGCGCCAATATCTGAAATCAGACAAAATGTTCCGCAGTTAGCGTACGAGGTGTGATTTTCACTCTGCGAAGTTCTCGAAGTGCATCACTCAGAAGGATGTAAGGATTTTCGGTTTCAATCGTCAAGTCTTACCAGTAACATAACAAACTTCCACATTTGCACCGAGGGATTGCAACACTTCAAGCCAGATCTGCTGCTTGGTGGAAAGCTTGTCTCCTGGACCTTTCACCTCGGCAATCTGTTAACAACAAAGACATAAAACTCGTAAGAAACCTATGTTACTTGAGTTTATCCGTGTGTTAAAAGCAACGTCTAATTCCTCTTGAAAAAGATTCTAGTGTCGCTTGCGAAAGGTGTTCGCTTACAGGAGGTTGAAAGACTTACGCACCGTTCAAGATAGGGTTTTTCAGCCAAACGGTACCTTCTATTAGAGGTTGCAAGTCTGTGTTGCATGAACAAAAACAATAGCGGATGTTTGAAACATTTGAGAAAATGTCCGTTATAGCTAAATGGAGAAAGAAATCGACAGAGATGCAATAATAGAGTGGAGCTGGCTGACAGTTGAGCCTACGGTGCTTTAAAGAAGTGTCCGCTACTGGCTAAATTTAGAATCGCGCGAGACCGTAGTTTGGTGTTCCTTGACGGGAGGCGTCCGCAAGTGGAAGTTGGACTTTAGATGGTTTCTGCGGCTCCTTTCTTACCCTATAGCCCAGAGTAGTGGAATTCCACACCACCAGGTCTGGCAAACCAGAGCAATGATAACGAAAACCTTGAGCAAATCGAGCAAATATGCCAGAGAGAACAGCGCCACCCAGACAAGCAACAAGTTGCTACGAAAAGACAACAAAACGGTCAAAGAATAGTCGTGACCAACAATGCACATACCCGCCGGTATGCTTAAATGTGTATGTAATTATTTTTTCTTTTTGTTTGTTAAAATTCTAACAATTGTACATTATGAAATAAATAGTTGATTGATTGATTGCACATAAAGTACAGTGGAACCCCGCTCTACGGACACCCGCTTAGAACGGACAGTTATCTTTGTCTCGAGAACTCAAAAGGTCAACCCTTCTCTTAAGTAATCCCGCTTAATACGGACACTTTGGCATGCTCATTTGGTGTCTGGGGTTCCACCGTGGTACAACAATTGAACAATGCAAATGTTCATGAAAAGGAGGAACAAACCCGTAGACTAAGGACATCAGGCTCACACTAATCTACAGTGCATTGAAAAACTAGTTAATATAATTATTGTTTTTGCGAGGAATGTCAGCAAGCTAATGCAAAAAACCACATCTGGGTCGGAACCCGTTTCTAATGTTGACTCCCAGCAATAAAACTTGAATCATCAATGCTGGGTAACATCAAGCGCACAAAACATTTCCTGGCCGCAAAGTATGAGTCCGCGCGATCAGTCACAACAAAGCGTCACTGCAATCACGTTCGGAAGAAAAACAAAACGCAAATGTACTGTAACTCGCGAAAAGCATGGGAAAATGAGGCACATAAGGGCCAAAAAATTATGGATGGCAAGCCAGTATTTGCCTTTTTTTGCTCTTTGTCCAATTTCAAAGTTCATGCAGTTGAGCAAACCATACTTACTTTCGACTCTCTTCATGTATACTACAGCTGTAGACTGTGACCAGTAGTACTTCTTTTCCTCAGGTCACTAGCACGTGCTGGCAATTAGAGAACGAGGGGGAATTGGGACGACGGAATAAAAATTTAAACCAAGGATTAAATTGAACCACAACATATACATATTTTATACTCAGACTGGTTTTGATTATAAATCAACAACAATTTGTCATACCTTTGCTTGTTCCACATCTGTAAATCGTTCCCAGCTAAGGCCAACACATATTTGTCCCTCATTATCACTCCAGCTTGTGGACAGCATTTCCTGAAGTTTCTGCGTGAGGGAAAAATGGAAAAGAATAGTATTGATTCCGTTTACAATGCATTTAAATCATTTGACCAGAAAGAAACAAGCAGTAGATTTTTTACTGGTTACACGTCGCACGCACAAGTCACTGCGCCACCGTAAACGCTACGGTAGACAGGCCTCAAAGAACAGACTGGTAGCCGTTTAAGGCTAATTTAGGGCTAGCTGAAACCACGCAGCTTGTTTATATATCCATAACACGGTGACCTGTAACTGCAATAACTTTACTGCTGAATTGACAGTGAAGTTTACCTTTTGATATGACCTTTTGATCCTGTTAATTCGTCGATTTGTGCGACTTTATTACTTTCTGGTCGTAATTTAAACGTGGCGGTGTAAGAACTAGGTCCTGAATTTTATTCCATATAATTATCATCAGATTTCGTGCACGGTACCTCAACTGATGCTTCTGCGATTTGCTCCAGTCTTCTGTCAATCATATCTTTGCGGCTGACGTAATATGAGTCAAAGCACATGTCTAATGGGGCGGCCTAAAAACAAGGAAACGCTGCCCTTAGCACCTCTAACCAGATGCTAAACATGGTAATAAGAATAACTTACTGAGCCAACTACGTGCTGCCTACTGGAAAACAACAGCACAAGAACTGAATTGACGTAAATTATTATACATATACACGTGATTAAAATTAACAACCATAATTTATGCAAAGCTGGTTTTAGCGCACTGGTAGGATCACTTGGGGTGGGGGACTTCCACATGAGAGTGAAGGGTGCATATCAGATTTTGAAAGAAGCTCCTTAACAATGATTGTGTATTGATCTGTGGGAGTGGCTTGAATTCATATTTTTTTAATCTAGTACCTGAAAGGGGCTTCGAAATACATCAGGAATTCCACTTGAAAATATAATGTCCCACATGAATAAACAATAAAGAGTGGAATACGTGGATCCCTCGCCATGAATTCCTTGATCGTATCCCTGCTGCCGATAATATGACAGTGCATATTCCTCCACTGCACAGAAGGTTTTAGTGCTGTGATTGACCTCTCCATCTCGGTCAATTTCAGGGGCAATGAAGACACCAAGCTGAGCACACCTGGTTCCACAAATGGTGATCTGTATCAAGAAAACATCAATTTTAAACGTTTAATTCCCAGATGCACCAAGATCAATAAACATTAACAACCACCCACCCAATGCTGAAACAAATGAATGGACGGACAGAGGGAACTCAACAGGGTGCAACAAAACCTCTGTCCGATTACAGGGTTGGCGTGGGGGGAGCAGGATTGGCGTGGGGGAGCAGGGTTGGCGTGGGGGGAGCAGGGTTGGCGTAGTGGTGAGTGCGCTCGCCTTCCAACAATGTGTCCCGGGTTCGATTCCTGGACTCCACGTCATAAGTGGGCTGAGTTTGTTGGTTCAGTCTCTACTCTGCTCCGAGAGTTTATTATTATTATTATTATTATCATTATTATTATTATTATTATTATTGTCCGGGACAAGAAGAAATTTGATTCTGACAAGTTAATCTTTGACACAACTTGTCCGAAACACAAGCACATTTCTCTTTCCCCACAAATAATAAAACAAATGAAAATTGACACAAAACTTTACTTAGAAAATAAAAATTTATCCATTCATGAAAAAAAAGAAGGTTCTTACTTTACAGAAGGCCTCTAAACAGTCCAACAAATAGCTATGCTTTGATGAAAGGCTCTGTAAACTACAGATGCGCGTTTGGGTTTATCTGAGTTTCAAACCCCTAAACTGAAATTTAAAATGGCTGAACCTGGACAGAGCATGTTCTTCCAGGACTTTTGGGCTTTGGACAACCAAGTTCTTCCTGATGGTTGTCCGAAGGACAAGTGAATCATGAAATTTTTGGCGCCCCCTGCTCAAATGGTCAAATGGATGGATGAAAACCTTTGTTTTAGCACAGAATTCTAATGAATGGACTCGTGTAGAGTGAAGAATGGTGCATTTGGTCTAGGACAGCAAGTTCATGTTAATGAGATTTCAAATGTCAGTTTGGCCAATATGCCCTTTCGTGACTTGCTTATCTAACACTTAGAGCTATGTGGAGTTTTTTAACTTACACTCTTGGAGGGACTCGGTTCTTTTAAATCAAGATCAGCAAATTCCTCACACTTTTTCTTCTTTCCTTTTTGAAAAGCAGGTGAAGAAAGAATACGCTTTGCTCGCTGAACCAGTGCCAGGTGACGTCCAAACCGAACATGTGGGTCTGATAGACCTTGTCTGATGACCTCCATGGCCTATTCATGAAGATAGTAAAGGATTTAGGATCTTGTGTACTTAAGGCACTAGTCGACCAAGTATCAACCAATACTGTTCAAAACGTTTGTAAGCAAGTTGTTTTTGTCGACTGATCAATAGTTATCAGGGTTAAATACAAGTTTAATACCATGAACTTCAAAGGTCAGTCATTGAAGGGGGCTTTTCTCAATTTTAAATACCTTTTCTGGTCTTTTCAAGTGTTGATGTAAATTCAGTGCCAGTCTGTCATACCACCGTCCACGTGAATCAAAGCAAAACACATCTTGCTGTAGCAAAATTTCCAGCTGATTCACAGCTTCTTCGTACTGCCGCCACTTCTGCAACACCTCCACTCCATAATAGCACATCTTAGTGATGGCCCACTCGGCAGTGAAGCATCGCAAGTGCTCTGGAAGAAGAGCTGCTGGGACACTCGAAACATCTTTGAGTTTGGCAAGAATGTCATTAAACTTCTTGGAAGCTTCAGGGTAATAGCTGTAAGCATGTTCAAAATTGTTACTCTCCAATGCCAATAGCATCTCATGCTTTTGCTGGTAAGCAGCTGCAAAGGTGATGAGACTATCACGAGAATTGAATACCGGTGTGGGTCTCTCAATCACGTATGCAGGGTAGACAACCTTGCCAATGTTAGCAAGAAACAACATTGACCTAAGAAGTCAGATCAAATGACTCAGCATTAAAACTAATTTAATATTAACAATATTTAATTCAAAACCATGCAGTCTACAAACAATTAACTTTCAGGTAAGTACTCTTTACCTGACAATTTTCATTAATGAAGGAAAAAGGGGGGGTACTTACTGTAACTTAACTATCAAAAAGTAAGATCAGCTGCTCTGTTTACCAGAAACACCTACTGAAGATGACAGAAGTTTCTGTCGAAACATGTTTTGCAAATTTAAGAGTGTTGTCGTTTTCTTTAAAATATTGAAACACCTATTTAGAAGGAATTGTATGGAGACAGCAGAGTGTAATGGTGTTAATTTATCTCAGAGCCAATTTGCCTCTACATGCCGATTTTGGCAAGTTAGCATTTTTTTATCTTGCTCTTTCTGAAAATCATTTCAAAAATTTGTTATGTCACACCTTAGGACTGTTAAATTCATGGGAATACTGTTCAGTTGACAAAAGGTATTAATGGGCACTTTTTCCATTACATTTTGATCAAAGAATGAAGCAAAATAATTTCAAATATATAGAGTTGTAATATACACAATATAACAGATTACATCCTATGATTACATCTTGTTCTGTACAGCGATTGGAATTGAAAAAAATAATTAATACATTTTTATGCAAAAGCTTACAGTTGCAGAGCCTGCCCATTGTTTGTAGTATCCGCGTCATCTGGGATGACATTCATTGTAAACAGCAACAAAACTCTGTTAAACACTTCTCTGGCATCAGCAGCCACTCTTACACAACACCCAAGAGCTTGCTTGGCTCTGTTAAAAAAGTACAGCTCAGTTTGAATGTACAGTAGTCCTAAGTAAAAATAATGAAGCATTACTGTCAAGACAATCAGGCCAAGGCTGCATACTTTAGTTGCAAGGGCACCAGACATGAAAGAATTAAGAAGTCATGGGTTTGACAAATGCCTTAAGGCTGGTGTTCACTAGTGACGAAGTTGGAGTCGTAGTCGTAATCAGAAGCATGCAGCATGATGATCTAGTGAAAATCAAAGCGACGGAGTCAGAAGCAAAATACTGATTCTGTTATGACTCCATCGCTTATGATATAGTGAAAACTAGATTGTCGGAGTCTGAAGCACTATTTTGGTATCAAACTGTAATCCGAGAGCGTGGGAACAAGCATTGTGATTGGTTGGTTCTTCGGCTTCTGCTTCCGACTCCAACAATCTAGTTTTCATTGCATCATAAGCGACAGAGTCATAAGCGGAATGGAAGAAAATGGAAACATTCAGATTCTTCCGACTCCGATTCCGTCGAGCTTATGACTCCGCTTACGACTCTGATTTTTGATTTTCACTGGGTCGTAAGCGCTCTTACGACTCCGACTACAACTACAACTCTGTCACTAGTGAAAACCAGCCTTTAAGGAGAACATGGTGAGATGGATCTCTCTTTAGAGTCATTCTCCTCGCTTAGCACAGAGCTGTCATTAAAGGCTCTAACCCATAACACATACTTAAGCAATATACCACAAGTTTCTATCAGTTTATAGGCTGATAAACCACTTGGGATGTTGGAAGAACACTCGAAGAATTCGTAAATCACGAGCCACAGGCGAGTGATTTATGGATTCTTCGAGTGTTCTTCCAACATCCCAAGTGGTTTATCAGCCTATAAACTGATAGAAACTTGTGGTATATTGCTTTTATATAATAATCCAGAATATGCACAAAATTTCCATTAGTTTACTGGAACAATAAACCATGGCTGATTGACCAATCAGAGCACGTACATTGATTTGGTTATTATGTAAAGTTGAATACCCTTGATGGGATCTACATGCTACATATGATCTTGACTGTTCAATATACACTTTTAAGTATACAGTGTACTCACAAAGGAACAAAAATTAATTTGCTATTAATACACGTATAGGTGTGGAACCCAATGTAATGTGTGAATCAAAGAGTTACAGTGTACCTCTTCAAAACTACACTTCTAAAGCTTCCAAAGAGTGTTTTCTGGTTCTCAGCAAGGCTGACGATTGCCTCAATTATGTCTTCCTTAGTACCTCCCTTCTTCCCAGTCGAAATATGAAGAGATTTGACCAAAAGCTTTAATTCTGGAGCAGCTATAAGGTTCAGTGTCTCTGGGAGGTTGGTAAGTTGATGTTCATCTTGTAGAAAACCTGTCCAAGAAAAGAAACACAAAACTGCAAGGTCTGTTGGTGCACTCATGAAAGTAAAATGAGTTGAATGTTGCCCAATCTAATTTAAGGGCACTGCACTCAAATAATCAGAAACAAATTTTGATGTACAACATGACAGAAATGCATGAAACCCCAAATGAAAACTCGGAAAAAAAAATCCGAGTTCCAGATGGGATTTGAACCCACGACCCTCCGTGGACGCTCTAACCACTGAGCTACTGGAGACTCTATGGTGAGCAAGGGTGAAATGTGGGCTTTGACTGGAACCGCATCACGCGGTCACACAGTCAAATAACGACCAGAACACTCATAACTGCATCATGCACTCACATTAAGGCATATCAAAGATGCAACCATCCAAGACCTCCAAAGTGAGTGAAATAAGAAATACAGTGCGTCACTCAAATTTTGATGAATTACAAAATAATTATATTAAATATGCAAAGCTCTTCAAAAGGGGCAAACTTCACTCTTCCAAGAAAAAAAAAAGAGAAAAGTACAATGTAGGGTCTTCCTTTGGAAACGAAGCTGGGGGTAGAGCAATGGAGAATAGGAGGAGAAATCACAAAAAAGTATTGCCATCCATCTCAGAATTACAGGTGAACTTGTTGTCCCGCACTGGTGGCGAACAAAGGCTGGTACCTGTATAAAAAAAGAACCCTGGAAAAGTCACACAGTAGGATTTGAATCGAGGGCCTCTGGATTTAAAGTCCAGTGCAGTTATCAATCAGCCACACTGTCTCCAGTTTCATAACTTCCAAAATGTATTCCTGGAATCAAAAGAGAAAAAAAACTATTTCAAACTTACCTTTTTGGATGAGAGAATCTAAAACTGGTTTCAGATCTTTGCATATCTTTGGGTATTCCAGTTTACTGCACCTGAACCAGCCACGTTTACGCTGGAAAAGACGAATGTACAGCTTCTGTTCCTCTGGGGACATTCCATTGAATAAGTCAATAATGGTGTTATCTTGTTCATTAAATAACCATCTGTCATCCTGATTAGACAATACATTGGCCAAAACCAACTTAAAGTTTGCCAGGTAATATGGTTCATAATCTCTCTGTTCTTCAGTGTGAGTTTCTAAATTTTCCTCTCCTAAGTTTTCATTAAGTGCCTCCACATTTTCTACACAGTTTGATGGAATCTTTGAAAGATCATTTGTTCTAGGCACTTTTGAATTTGCTTGCAAGCCATCTCTTTTGTGTTCTTTAACACTGTTTGCAATCTCAGCTGCTGGGAATTTAGCATACAATCCTTGATCAGAGGAATCCCCATCACTGTGACATGAATCTGGAGAATTCCCCTTTGTAACTCCACTGTTCAAGTTGGTCACCCTCTGCTTGTTTCTTTCTGCCCCCTGTGACACTTTCAGCAAACCAACACCATCATCTTTAGGAATTCCATGGTCTGAACTGAAAGAACTATTCAAGGGAGCCAAACTCTCAAGCTCTTCCTTTGTTTGTGGAAATCTTCCATTAACAGTACATTCTCTTGACTTCTTCACACCATCCTTGGTAACTGGCACTGAACCCTTGTTTATGTCATTTTTCTGGACATCTGAGCTAATCCATCCATTTTCTATTCCAAGTGATCTGTTCTTCATCTGCACTACATGGAGGTGATCATCATGTCTGCTGGTTACACTTGATTCACAGTTGCTGTCCAAGTGTTTATTTATCTTATACAGGAAGACAACTTTACCACACATTGGGCAGGGAACAGTTTTTGGGCTGCACGGCTTCTTTAGCCATGCCGCTATGCCTTTCTTTGTGCTGTTATGGCTTGTTTCTTTGGATTTACCTTTTGCTGATTCAGATGTTTTCCCACAGCCATTGTTTTGATCTATGTCTTGAGATTCTCGCCCTTCCACGTTACAAGAACGTTTGGAATTCGCTTCAACATGAATCGGATGTGACACGCCATCTGACACACTATCTGAGTCTCTTTTCTTTCGTTTACGTGAAAGAGATAACCTTGACTTTCCACGATTCATCCAAGTTTACAACTGGACAAGTCAAGCTTGAGAATTGAAGTTTCAAATACCACATAAGTTGACACCAAAAGAACTCAGTTGCAGCTGAAACGCCAAAGTAGCTTTACCCAGACAAATAAAGATTTCCAGTTCGATAAAAGAGAAAACAAATGTGCTTTACAGAGTTAATGTTTCCCGCCTTTTCTTCCATGTCTCCGCCATTTTGAAACAAAAGTGCTGCCCGCAGTTCTTTTCCAGCGGAGTAACGAAACCTCGTTACCAGTCTCTCTCACAATCTACAGAAGTGAACAAAATGGTGGAGGAAGATCAAGTTGGCGCAAGTACGTGTACGTGACTAACACGCCTCAAGAGCGAAATTCTATGAGCTATAATGGCGTCTTATCCCAATCCAACAAGCATTAATCCGTATGACCTAGCTGAAAGACGTGGAATTTCTGGTGAGCGTAATGTTCCATCGATCATCAAAACTGACTCTCCTATGCCAGATGGAGAAGGAAGTTTCACGGCATCAGATCTCTTTTGTCAAAGAATGGGAACAATGATAAATAGACAAGATGTACAATCAATGCTTGAGAAACAGGCAGAAACGTAAGTTAAAGCACTTAAAATACTGACAATCATTTATTGGATGGATGAAGAAATAATTATTGTCATTGATAAAATTAATGCATGTAATGTAGTAAATTCTTAAAATATAATTTTATGATTAGTTTATGATTTTAACGAACAGGCTGGCTAAATTTGAAAAGATAAATGCAAAATTTGGAAGGTTCAACGATTTGTCTGCTGCACGATATTCGAACCTGAACCAACAGCTGAGAAATCACACCAAGATGTTGGTGGACATGAAAAAAGACTTGGACTCTGTCTTCAGGAGAATTAGGTAATGGAGCTTCCTGTTTATTTGTGCCCCAATTGTCATAATTGAAGATATTGAATAAGGTACTGTATTTTAAGGTGAAGCATTGCTGATAGGATTGCATGCTCCTGATTTTAGTTTTATTAGCTGTATTATTTTATTTATTTAATAATAATAATAACAATAATAATAATAATAATAATAATAATAATAACACGCTCTATGAGTGTTAACTCAGGATACTGTTGTGCTGCAGAAGCCAGACGCACGCTTTCTGATTCTCGAAAACTATCCGGCTAGTGGTTTGCTTTTGGGTTTGCATAACGCCTTTTTGATCATGTACAAGCAAAGCTCGTTAAACTGTTTTGAGAGTTGCCATCCATATTCGGCATCAGCTATCATTGTTTACTTCTAAATTAAGTGGCAACATCTGGACTTTACTTTGGGTCTCTCAAAACATTTTTTTCTCTCTGCTAAGCTTGAAAACATTAGCATAGACACTTCTCTTAACATATTGGTCATTCAAAACTCGAAAACACAAAGCGAATCGTTTCCTTGTATGTCACATGTTTCTCAGAAACAATCCAGATATCACGCATTGTAAAAAACCTCGAAATTCAAACTGCTCTATTTTCAAAACAAAGCGTGTGACTTGGCGTGTCATTTACCTGATGAAGGTAAAAAATCTAATTGTTTAATTTTAGTTTTTTCCTGACGTCACGTGAAAACCAAAAATTCGCAAACTTGTCTCTAAATATAGAACTGTCACAGCGATCCAAACAACTTTGCGATTACTGTCACAGCGTTCTAATTCGAGTCGATACTCACAGCACGTGCGAGGCTTCCAACCTTGTCTTAATTTCGGCAAGCCCTTTCACGCGGACAAACTCTACTGGATTTAAGTCTTCACAACAGCGACAGAGTTGTGACAACATCTGGATCAAATCAAATCAAAACAACTTAGCGACTTTCTAAATAATATAGAACTGTCACAACATTCTAATTCGAGTCGATACTCACAGCACATGCGAGGCTTCCAACTTTGTCTTAAATTCGACAAGCCTTTTCACGCAGACAAACTCTACTGGATTTAAGTCTTCACAACAGCGACAGAGTTGTGACAACATCCGGATAAAATTAAATCAAAACAACTTGGTGACTTTCTAAATATAGAACTGTCACAACGTCGATACTCACAGCACGTGCGAGGCGTCCAACCTTAATAATAATAATAATAATAATAATAATAATAATAATAATAATAATAATAGCAGTGGTGGTGGTGGTGGTGGTGGTGGTGGTAGTAGTAGTACAGACTGTAGTAGGAAAGTCTTATTAATCATTGCTATTGGTTTTATCTTATGTCTATCAGATTATTGATAAGCCATTCTTCATTTGTTTTGTTTTTTTATCAGAATTTTGAAGACTAAGTTAACAAAGCATTATGGCCCTGCTTTTCATGGTATGTTCATCATGTAAACTAAGGTGCTTGTTTTTGCACTGTTTTACTCAATGGTAGTGTTACACTAAGTTTCTTCCTGGCACAGAAACCATATTTAGCCCAAACTGAGTGAGATAGCTATGTCCCAGTGCATATGGGTTATTGGCCAAGCGTGAGGTCAAGATGGCGGGATATTGGCCAAGTTCTTTTTTTGCGTGTTTATGGACCAAGATGAAGTCGAGGTCCATAAACACGCTAGAAAAGAACGAGGCCAATATCCCGCCATCTTGACCGAACACGCTTGGCCAATAAAGGATTTATTATATGACTCAAAGCATGCAATTAAAAGACAGTAATTAATAAAAATGCGGGACAAATGGGTTATCCCGAGCGGTCAAGATGGCTCCATCTTGACCTCGCGGGTAGCCAATCACAGCAGGAGAATTGATTCATCTTGACCGCTGAAAGAGCCAGTCATATAATTAAACTTGATACTGCCCTACATGGAAGTCTAAATTAAGGTCATTTTGATTTATTCCTTAAAAATGGCAGCCACATCAGCTAATATACAGAAACTGGAAGAAGAGCTCGGAGCAAGCATTGAGAATGAAGATGCGTCTGTTAGCACATTGACTGAAAACAAAGAACTTAACTTGGAAAGTCAAGGTATTGAAGTTAAGAATACTGAGGAAGAGCAACTCAAACCAAGAGAACTGCCGAGCCAAGACAGTAGTCTGTCTTTTGGAGAAAAGACAACTAGGAACAAAAGCAACGATTACGCTGTTGAAAACAGGACTGCTCCAGCATCAGAATTTCAAATACAAGAAAATGATGATGACTTTTCTGGCAGCATATCAATAGCACAAGACAATGAATTCATGAGTAGGACAGTAGCAAATGAGGCTGTCATCAAGACAGTTGGTACAAATAATATGGGTCAGTCAGTAAAAGACACTGTGTTGTTAGAAACAAGTGGCATTAGAAGAAAAGAAGGCACTTGTGACACATTGCAGACAGTAGACACAAACGATAAATCACAGACTATGCTTGCCGTTGATACAACTGAGATAGTTGACACAGTTGGCAAGACAGAGACATGAGAGAGTGGCGATACAACTGAGACAGCAGACACAAGTCGCAAGACACAGACATTGGACGACTGCAGTACAAGTGAGATTGTGGACATAAGTCACAAGACTCAGACTTTAGACACTTGTGACAACTGAGACAGCAGACACTAGGTAAACTGGGCATACATCAGGCACTGGTGGCACAACTGAGATGGCAGACACAAGACTTAGTGACACTGCACAGTCATTGGACACTGGTGACACAAATGAGATGGCACACACAGGTGATGTTGCACAGACAGACACTGGTGATACAGCTGAGATGGCTGACTTAAGCTATGTTATACAGACATTAAGCAGTGGTGACACAACTCAGGCAGTGAACTCTGGGAACAAAAAGACACTTGACACTATAACATAAAGATGCTGATAGTAGAAGTTAAAAGTACACCAGTCCTGTAGCTGACAAGACTAAGCAGTGCCATCTGAGCGGTTGGAGGAGTGATATAAAATAATCATTTACCATTAATTATCGTTCGCCATAAACCCATTGGTGCCTCATATCCCGTTTTCCCTCAAGAATTCTTGCTAAGATTTGCCTTGAAAATCAATAACTACCGTACATCACTGGAAAATAATGAGAATATAACTTAGAAACTGTCTTTACCTACACTACATATTTGATTATTTAATATATTAATAGAAATAAGATGCCCAGCATTCTGTTACCGCCACCAGAAATAAGCAGTTCTATTATTAGCTGCCTTGTGTTAAGGTTAGGGTAGTTATTGTGGAAAATTTAACCAGCCCTGCCGTAAGTGCAGAAGTAACCAACATAGAATATCTCGATCCTAACATTATCCCAGCTGATAACACATACAGTTGTTGGGAAAACGAGGGAAATAATTATTAGAATCAAAAACAATCTGGTGATCTTTCAAAGTTTTGCCTTCTAATATCATAGGAAGTGGTTGGAAAAATGCATGCTGATATCCGGGCAAAAATATTATAATTCCATGAAATCGGGCCATACATTTGCATAATTGGCTAGCAGGGCGAACGAGACTCGCTTCAGGATACAACTTTATTGGCATAGTGACAAAACACTGCAATATTTTTTCGTCGAGCAGAATTGTTGGGTGTAATGTTTGATCAAAAGCCACCTCTATACAACATTTGATTGAGTAAAAATTGTTGGACGAACATCGTCCAACATGGGCGGCCAAACGGTCGAACGATATTGGATCGAGCAAAGTTGAATCCAACTTTTTTTCGATAGTTTGGCCAGGGCTTAACATGGCCAAACTAAACTGCAGATGTTTTCTTAATGATTCACTTTTCAGGGTCATCGTTTTCTTGGTAGTCGGTTTCAATCAGGGGCACCCAACGAGCCAAATCAACCAAACGCTGTAGAAAGGCATTTTTAAATACATTATAGTGTTTGAAGTTTGTTTAAAGTGATGTTTTCATTAGCTAGAAGAAGTTCATCTGTTCGGCTTCCCTAGCTGAAATTTTAATTGCCCGAAAATGTTAGGGAACAAGATCTTCCTTTCAGAAAATGCAAGCTAAAGTGAACTTTCCACAAACTTTCTAGGGAACTATTTTCTTTCCGAAAATGCTAGCTGACGTTTTTGACTGCCAAAAACAGCAATTACGACCTTTCCGAAATACTTAGGGGCTATGATTTCCCAATTGCGAATCTTTTAGGCCACGTTTTAGTAACGAAACTCCGAGTGCACTCTTTAATCGACGCCGAAAACCCAAGGCGGATTAACCTCCACCGAACAGATATCTACCGAAACTTGTCTTTGGGTGCCCCTTTTCTATGCCGTCGTTTTTTGGGTCGTCGTTTTCTATACATCTATAACACAAGCAAAGTTGAATGTGCTTGAAATGCGATGTATTAGAAAAGGCAGTGCAACTATCTGTACTAGATCACCAGGATGCCATAGCTGAAAATAAAATATGGAAAGTAATTCAGATCTCGTTATGCAAACTTGCCATAATGTTACAACCGTCCGTGTAGGTGAATCTGTGAAGTAGCAAATTGCAATTTCCGATGGCCTCTTTTTCTTGCATGAAGCCCGAGTGAAGGCCAATATCATGCAATATGGCCTCTAGTTTTTCTTTCGCGAGGAGCGAGGAGCGATTAACCCGCAAAAGCGTGATAGGGGGAACGGAGAAGCGAAATCTCGGCTTCGCCACTCACAAGATTACGCCAAAAACCCCTCTGGTAACTGGGGTAGGAGTCTACAGAAAGGGTCATTTGATTTCGTCAGTACACAAGAGTTGCCAAAATGATTGAGATTTTTGTCACCTCGAGAGCTTGTTCAACCCGTGTGAAATACAGCGGCGCGTACGAGAAGATTAAAAAGATAGTGTTCCGGCTTTCCTTCTCCTCGTGAGTTTCGTCCATTTACATGCGCCCCATCCTAGTACGTAGGTCAGAGCTTGTTGATCTCATCGGAAGAGTATTCATCTCAGTCGAGGCCATCCATGGATACTGTACTGCTTCGCGCGATGGAATATGAATCCCGGTTGTCAAGGTCATGAGCCAAGAGAAAGCTTTGACCACGGGCGAAGAAGTTCAGCAGCTGGCGAAACGCTCCGCAGTCAAAGGCACACCAGTTTACACCAGTGCTGTCGACTTTAAAAGTTTTCACCCACATTAATTCAGGCGTTCATTCCTCTTCACTCGTTTCACTTTATCTATCTCTATTGAACTTTACCTCGTCTTCGGAAACTTCCGGCAGCGTTATTGGAAACTCCGTTTTTTCTCGGAGGGTTTTTGTTGTGATACTTGTAGAGGGAAACCCTAGCTGGATTAAAAAAATCTCCGTTTTAAAAAGAAATCCATCGAGAACAGATGTGTCAACGGGGCAAGCAGAAATTGAGTCCCAGATAGTCGCTGCGAGAGAAAGTCAGAACGGGCGAGAAAATTTTTCGCAAAGTAAATGGAAAAATAAGCCCACTGACAACTTTTCTTCCCGAAATTTTTCCCGCCCAGTTTGACTTTCTCTTGCGTCAACTACCTGTCCTTAGACGTTTTATTTAAACAACATTTTTTTCGGCATTTGCTCTAAGAGCACATAGTGCTCATCAAGAGAGCTTATGCCGTTTACATTATTATTATACATCACGGTCAAAGCCAAGACACAACAACGACAACAAAAACAAAATAAAAAATAAAATAAATAAGTAAATAGATTCAATTACGAGAAACGATTTGATTGGGAGATAAAAGACTGAACAGCATAAAACAAGTTTACATTAATTTGAAAGTTAATAGCTGGAACTCCATTAAGAAGCCAATCAATTTTTTTCTTGTTAGATGCAGAGAGCCATTTATCCCCCAACAAGTGTGCAGCGGAGGCACAAAGTATTTCGCGCAGCAGCAAAACTCGGGCAAAACAAGAAATAATGTTTGGCATCCTCGACAGGTGCATCGCACAAAGCACAAACAGATGAAACAGAACAATTCCTCTTACTGAAAAAGATCATAATTTAAAGCGCTAAAATTAAGCCTTAAGCGAGTATGAAAAATTGACGCAGCACGATCCCCTGTAAAAAAATAGATAATAGCAAGTTGGAAATTTCATAAACTTCGAAACATTATTCTTGAAAATGCTAAGAGAAAAAAACAGGCGAACCTCGGCCAGGGGAGACTATTCCACAATTGTGTTGTTGAAAATAGAAAGGGTTTCTTAAGCCTTTCAGTTCGAACATAGGGTAAACAGAGATAATTTCCTTAGATGTTTGGAATGTCACTCCCATAAATGACCATGCTCGCCATAATCATGTAGTCTATCCACTCTTTCTTTTGAGATATTTTTGAAGGAGTGGAAACTTGGCAAGTCTTCAAAATCATCCGTTTTCTGTCGTTATTTCAGACTGCTTTATCAGAAAATTTCTGCTCCAAAATAAAAACACCACTTATTTAGACTGATTAAATCAGCCAGTTTATTATTTTAAGAAAGCCCTTTACACTGTGTTCTTAGGAAGTGTATTTACAACAAGGGAGAATAACACGTAATTCAATTCCCTTTTATGTTATTCCCCTCCTCGATTTCCGCTCCAATTAAAACATTTACATTCTTCCGCTAAGGGAAACCTAATACATTACACAAGCCTAATAAGCAACTTCCAAGCAACAGATGTCCCGCTCTTACGCGAGCAATGGAAAATACATTGATTACAGACATGTAATATTCAATTAACCTAAATCAGATTTTTGCCCACGACAATAACTTTCGTCGTATCGGCCTTCGGTCGATGCCCCTTTCCTGTGCGCGCGAGAGAAAAACAGCCTGGTACAGTGGGACCTCGATTTAACGAACCTCTATATAACGAAGTCCTCGATATAGCGAACGATATTCTTCAGCCCGACCTTTTAAAGGAGCTCGGTCACGATATTTTGGGTCATTATTTTTTACACGTAAAAAGTGCATTTAGATATATGGCAAACAGTAAAATAACAAATTGAAATGAAGGATGGAGAAGATTGAAACGGATTACAAATGGACGTTTTTGAAAGATTAAGGCTAAACTTTTCAAAATCTAAAGACCGTGACGTAGCTCCTTTAAAATTCATTTCCCTAGTCTTTTGGCACTTCGTTAAATCGAGGTTACACTGTACCCAGCAAGTTGTTGTTGTTAAAATGAGTGCGATGCAACGTGATGGTTGACATAACTGCGGTATGCTTTAGAACAAATTAGAGTCGATGAGACAGCACGAGAGTTCAAACTTTCACCGAAAGTTAATTACTCTGAGGAAATGGCAAAACAACTGCCAGGGAAAACAACGCGTTCTTCGAACACTGAATTGAAAGTGTGCTACTTGGAAAAAAAAAAAAAAAGCGCGCATGAAAGGCTAACGCGCGAGAATTCACGTTTTCGGCGCTTTGCACCTGGCGGGTTCGTACCAGGAAGGTTCGCACCTTTTTTTCGTTTCCCCTCTTCCTTTGTGAATTTTAATGCTAAGGGAGGGTTTTTTACATTCCTCTATCCACTACCACAAGCCACAAGCTTGTCATACCATTTATTTCCTTCCACTACGCTATATTTTAGGCGTTCTATAGTGCTGCTTTTTTGGTTGCCGTTCGCTGCCGTCTTGTGCGCGCGGGCTCAGTTTCAAACAGCGGATCTTTCACCACAGTAGCAGGGCACTTGGTTCCTAGCAACTCCACCTCCACTCTGGAACCTAACTCTGCCAGCTCTAGAGGAAGATAAGCAAGTGAAATGCTCTTTTGAAGCCTGTAGCTGTAAGCACCAGAAGTTGTGTTCCCAACAACCTGCAACGCAAAGACAATTGAAGATCAAAACATGTCCCGCAAGCTGGCCTTATTACTCGGGCTTCGAAGAGCGCCCGAGGTTTAAAATGCCGTCCGTTCTTTTTATTCTTCTTTGTCGAGTTTCATCCACAAAGCTCACTTCCGGCGTTTCTGTGCAAGCGCTAACTAAAAATAACAACTCACAACAGCAAGAATGATGCTTGTTGTCACGTATCGGAAAACGTCGATTCACCTTGTGTCTTTGAAGTCTGAACAACTAATATGTTAAGAGAAGTGTCTATACGAAAGTTTGAACGTTCAACTGCGAGAAGAAAGCTTTTAACATGACCAAACTTAACTCCAGGTGGACTGCCGTGTTTCCCCGTGTCCGCTCCATTGAGATGTACATTTTGTTGAATAACTCGAGTACGGGATATCACACACCCCTGAGACTTTGACAGGTAGTTTATTTACTATTATTCCACAATATCTCAATTTCTGGACATTAGTTTTTGAATGATAAGCGATTAGTTTTTACTTGCGTGACTTGAAACTGACCGCAGACACGTTCCTTTCTTATGTTTCAAATGACCCTGGATTGACGTATTTGTAAACAGTTTCACTCTGCTGATTATTTTTCTCCTCACATTTCACCGAGACTCCATTAAAGTTTATGGGAAAAAATCCTACATCGTTCGATAACCGTTTCCTTTCTCAAACAATTATCCATCGAAGCGAAACAAGTGTGCTTACTTTTTTTGGAATCAATACACTATTATTATAGCGTTGCATTACGATGAACCTCTGTGGCCTAGAGGTCATTGTTCCTGCCTCTGACGCAGGTAACCCGGGTTCGATATATATTAGAGGCATATATCGCATATATCAGGCTTTTTTTTTTTAGAAATAATTTTTACAAGTGTTATAATTATTGTTCTCAATGGTTTAGCTGCAAAAGCAATTTTGTAATTTTAGAGGGATATATGCTGATAGGGGTCTAAAGAAATAGACCCCAACACAAGCTAAGCGCAATGCGTCCGATGTAAGAAAGACAGACTTCTCACTATTGTTTTGTTTAGCGCTAAATTAGGCAATTTTTCCAAAATTACTGGCGCGCTGGAGTTGCAATGCAGAGGCCCGGGTTCAAGAGTTCCCATTTGATGCACAATATCTTTAACTTCTCTTATATTTACTCGCTTTGGTGGTTGGTTGGTTGCATCTTTGATATGCCTTAATGTGACTGCGTGATGCAGTTAGCGAGGTGCTATCGCCGATATGCCTTAATGTGACTGCGCGATGCAGTTATGAGTCATATATGGTCGTTTAAAACTTGACTATGTAACTGCGTGATGCAGTTCTAGTCAATACCCACATTTCACCCTTGCTCGCCAAGAGTCTCCAGTAGCTCAGTGGTTAGAGCATCCGACTAGATCACGGAGGGTCGTGGGTTCAAATCCCATCTGGGGCTCGGATTTTTTTTCCGAGTTCCCATTTGATGCACAATATCTTTAACTTCTCTTATATTTACTCGCTTTAATAATAATAATAATAATAATAATAATAATAATAATAATAATAATAATAATAATAACAATAATAATAAAGACATATTTACCTTGATGGGCTCACGTTCTCGAGAACCTAAAATTTGGTCATTTCACGTTGTTGTTTTGCAGAGGACGGGAAAGAAATGTACCAAAATGTAAAACGCACGTGCAGAGCCATTGTTTGTGCTAATTAAACCCGTTGTTTTGTGGCGTTCTCGTTGCCGTCGCCGTCCTCGTTGCTAAAGCTCGCTAATAACTCACGCCGCGCCCACCGAAAACGCCAGCATTGCAGGCTAGTCTGCCGCCTGCCAGTTGGGATTCTTAACCTGTTATATATGTTTATTTGAATTATTTGTTTCATGTATTTGCTAGGCCCCACAAGCCTTTGTGTGCTATAAATACTGCCGAGGGTAAATAACGCTCATTCCTTTTTTTTTTTTTTTTACTTTTTTTACTAGCGAGCCATTTTCTTGGTAACGATGATGAAATCCGGCGCTGCGAAAAAAAATCTTAAGAAACCACGGCCACTTTTAATCATCTAACAGCAAATTGAGTTCGCTTCGTTCGTCCGGCCTAAGCTGTTTAACGTTATATTTCGATACCACGAAATTTCAGATGGAGTACGTCCAGTTTTTAAATGAGTGGACATTCTCGTCTAGGAAAAGTTAAAACACTAAGTACTATGTTTTGGCCGCGCGAAAAATGAGGCGAGAGCAAAAAAAAATTGAAAGAGAGGGGAGGGGGAGAGGAGGGAAGGAAACCTCCCTCATCTCCCCCCACCCCACCCCAACCCTTTT
The DNA here is from genome assembly GCA_016490735.1 of Pachyseris speciosa. Classification (NCBI taxonomy): domain Eukaryota; kingdom Metazoa; phylum Cnidaria; class Anthozoa; order Scleractinia; family Pachyseridae; genus Pachyseris; species Pachyseris speciosa. The sequence continues at coordinate 1,048,589 of JAEMWC010000116.1, read as the reverse complement.
CATTTATTTTTCTCTCGCCCCATATTTCGCGCGGGCAAAACATCTAAAATCTCGTTGCTCGGTCTTTCTTTGCTCGGAAACCCCACGGGAACGCTTGCTAGTCGCACGCTAACACAACTGAATGCTGATCACCTTTCCGCCAAACCATATTGCCTCGTTGCCTTCAGGATCCACGTCATTTGTTTCAACCGTCAGCATGCACAGCTTCTTCTTGATTCCATTCTCCTTGTGTTTGAGCAAACTTTCTCGTCCGATGAAGTCCACGCCCTGCCGATAAGTTAACGCTGTTAAGATATAGTATCACTTTGTTTCCTTCCTCCATGGCAAAAGATTCGCGTGCGCGCGGCAAGATAATAGACAGAGGTACTCGCTTGAAACAACCTCATGAAAATAAAAATTTGTGCCCCAACAATAGTCCATTTTACAGTTGTGTGTTTAGTGACTTGGCCTTTGAGTAGAAGCGAGGCTGGAGGTATACAAACCTATCTGTCTTTCTCATGCAAATGTGGACTAGTTAGCATAAGAACAACATGATTTACATGGAAAAAAGCAGTAAAGTCTGTATCAAAACAAGGTCACCGCCAGCCTCGTTTTCATTCATAGGCCAGGTCACTGAGCATGCAACTGTAAAATGGCCTATTCCCCAATGTCCCCTTCAACTTGATCTGTTGCCACTGGAGAGACGCCTGACGAATTGCCGACAAAGTTGCAAGACAAAATTTAGCGGTGGGGAGGGTTCAGCAAAGGATTTCCGCGATACTGTTTGCTGTTTTGAGGTGGAAATGGAAGAAAATGCGTCTATTTTGAACCAGGAAAGGTGAGGGTGACACTCTACAAGCTCACTTAAGAGTTACCTTGTCAAGTCTGATAAAGAAGTCCAATCCAGGTTCAAGCGGAGAAATGTCCATGTTCATCTGTTAGAAGGAACAATGACATGAATTTGTTACTTACATTAAGTGTTTACTTGGTGGTTTTCTATTCGCAGAGAAAGCGACAGTTAAAAAAAATTAAATTTCACGTTCAGCTGTCATTACAGTTGTGCCCGCCTTCAATTTTTAGCTTGAATTGGCATGTAAATGAGGCAAAAAGAGGTGATGAAAGACAGAGTCGCCTTCTTTGTATGTCAAACCGCTGGAAAGTGTAATTGCAGTCGTTTCGTGTCCACTGTACAACCAAACAGCACCTCTAGTCCCCAGGCTCTAAATCCTTTCTCGATCCTGAGTGACGCCATGGCAAAAGTTCCAAAGTCTCCAATACCATACTCGTCCCCAGCCTTCAACAGTGCTTCGTATAACTCGGCCGTGTGTTCGTTCTTGTGGTACAACTCCCAGCCAAGCTCGCCTAAAATAACATTGAAAAAAAAAATGTACATTGGGTACGGTGGAGTCCGAGAAAAAAAAGGAAGGCGTATAACACCAGCAAGCACGTGGACGAACGACTTCATCATGAAGTCGTGCATGAAAGATTTGATTTTAGCGAGAGTTGAAATTAAAAAAAAATGATGACGAACTCATTGAGGGCAGTCACCGTACATGGGCGAGACGGAAGTTCGAAGTTGACATATTAGTTATTTATTAAACAAGCGCGTGTTCCAAACACTTAACGTTGTGTTTTGCGCAAGTTATTGTGCCTACCTGTGTAAGAAATTCGCATAGCGCGCACAGGGATACCAGCAAGTTCAATGTCTTTGATCGTGAGAAATTTAAACTGTGAGTTGGTCATGTCTGTGGATGTGAGTTTGGACAGCACTGCGCGCGAGTGGGGTCCAGCCACACTCAGGCAGGATATATCATCTGTGACATTTTCAATGGTAACGTCGTAATTTCCTGTCCTTGCGTGATCCATCAACCATCTAAAGAAGTAAGGAACAAGTCTATTAATCAATTGAAAGAAACTGCCTAGAATCTACTAGCGTTCAGTCGCGAATACTGTGACCTACATGTAATTAATTGCCTTCGCTAGTCGCTAACTTAAGTGTAAGAGGCAAAGTTTCTTTTAGTTAAACGCCTCTATAAATTCTGTACACAACGTAGTTCCTAAAGCTTCCACAGCTTCTTCTGAAACATTTAAACAAGCCTTAAACGATCACCGATTGTTCGTCGGAAATTTCCTGAAAATCACGCGATACTCCAAAGGTATCTGAGAAGCGATCACGAACATCGTAAACGAAAAGATGTGAGAAGCAACAAGCCATGTTTTGCTGTTCTAGTTGTTTGCAGTTTGTTTGTTTGGCTTCGGTTTGGTCATTTGTACGCTGTATTAACGGCTAAACTTCACAAACATTGGTGGCTTATAATTTCCATGCAAAAGTGCGACAGCACAGACCTGAGGTCGTGGTATTCCGATGAGCTCCCCGTCAGCAAGAAGTAATGTTCAGGTGAAAGAGTAGAAACAGTTAATTCAGCGTAGACCCTGCCTCGTGGACTCAACATGTGACTAATGTTGGTACAGCCAACCTGGAATGCAGAGGAATATCATTGGTGGTGACTCTATAAGGCAACTTCCACTCTTGAGACCAATATAGGCTAAAGTGTTGGAAACACAGCCTAATTTCAAGTTTCGTGCGAAAACAGACAAACACTTTTCCATTGACAGACAAAAACACTAAAGTCTCGCTCATTTTCTCTTTTTTGTTTTTAAATTTCACGTGCGCGCAGCCATTTCGCACGCATTTCATGCCGTCCAACGGTTGCCCAATTATTTAAAAAAATAAAATAATTTCAACTTCCTAATTGCGGCATCCGCACGATATTGTAAAACAAAAATGGCAACACAGGGCAAATTTAAAGCGAAAGTAAGCAACCATCACACCCAGTTTTTCTGCGCAATTAAACCTTATATTTCTATTTAAAAAAGATTGGAAAAAAAGACATTTTTTTAACAATCTACAAGTAACGCCAATTTGCTGTCAATTTCAGAAAGAATACGTTCTTTATACAACGCACCAACAAAACGCATGAAAAGCGGCACAGAATCAAGGTACTGTCAGACATGAAAAACGAAAGATTTACCTTTGGTAGCACATTTGCAACCATGACATCCAAGAACTTGGAAGCACCCTTCCCTTTGACTTCAAACTTTCCAAATGGTGACAGATCAATAATACCAACTTTATTCAGTACCAAGTCATATTCGCGTCCAACAGGTTCAAACCAGTTTGTTCTTCGAAAACTGGGTTTATAGCCCCCGTCATCTCCCGGGAGAGCAAACCAGTTTGGCTGTTCCCAGCCCACGTGAAATCCCATCTCAGCACCTCGCTCCACCAGACGCTAAAAGGCCAAAGACAAAAACTCTCCATGTAAAAAGGCGTCTGTCTTGTACATAAAAGTAACAAATTAAAACTGAATACTTAACAGAAGTTTCAATTTTTGTTCAAGCTTTTAACTCGAACATCTTTCAGTTGTTTTTCTTTCAAATAGAAAACTTTGCACCAAAAATTTTCAAGACAGTTTTTCAGCCGGTCAAAGGCAATCTTCTCATTGTTTTAGTCAAGATCCGTAATTAGTCACTAAAACTCTAGTAAGTCAGATTTCTTGATTGTAACAACAAAAATGCTACACTTTTTAATAGAATATAAAAGGCTAAACCTAAGCTGGAATTTCCAAAAGAGGTTGGGCAGGGAGAGCTCAAATTAAAAAATTCAAGTTGGAGAAGTCATTTTTTTTCCATAGCAACACAATTAATTTCAATTGATAAAATGCAAGGAGTTTAAACATCACTTACATCAAATATCGCATTTTTTCTCATGGGTCGCCCAGCAGGTCTTTCCAGTTTTGGATGTCCAATCTGGTTGTTTAAGCCGTATGACTCCCTGGCTTTGGCTAAGACATAATCTTTTGATGCCCACTTGCCATAACGACCATGGTCGAGTTCATTGAGGTCAAACGGAGGCTCTCCATCAATTATCCAGTCAGCTAGATAATTGCCAATCCCACCTTAGAATCACAAAAACAGAGCCACTTTTTTCAGCTTACTTGCCAAAGCCACAAGATAACAGGCCATCTACATGTAACTCATGGAAGGGACTTTTAGTTCAAATGGTTTATAAGAGGATGCTGTTGCCATCATTTCCACTGTTGTCACGGTCAGTCAGATTATATATTAAGAAAATTACATGTATTTGCTCAAGAATAGAATTAGAGAGGCCGACAAAATACACTGCCTGGCCCCAACACTGAATCAAGACAGCGGGTACAAGCTCCCGGTGATCTTCAGGGGCATTTGGTCATGTGTATTTTACCATCCTAAATCACGTGACAAAACGTCGAACTCCATCACTTCATAAAGATTCCGGGAGGCAATCGAAAGCTTGTGCTTTGAACAAATTTCACGACCCTGGAAAAGAAACCCGAGTTACTCTGATTCCATGACAGGATCAAGCACCGATTTTTTCGCTGGTATTTGCTGACAGTTGCCTCTCTATTATGATGCTGTACACCAAACCCTTGCAACCAGACAAAGTTTTTCATTGGTTTTTGACAACTTTTTGGGCACATTTTAAACAATGTTTAGATGGCTTCTATTTGAAGTGATCAATGAGAAGGCAATAAGAAACAGACGACTCTTGCATAATGTTTGTTTACAAGTTTCACACCCACTCAAGTTTGTCTTCCACCAGTTGTTGCGTTTCCATTGTTTAGCTCAAACAGAAGCCAACAGAAAATTGTCAGAAAAATGTCAATAAGTTGTATTTTTGAATGCAACAGTACGCCACACAGCACTGCTCAGGCAGCAGTAAAATTTCTTATTCATTGAAAGAATCATACCACCATGAATGATGCCATAACCACTGCCGACAGCAAGCCACATATTTGGTAAATCAAATGCTGGCCCTGTCATGGCAAAAACATCAGGACTGTACGTAATTGGGCCAGACACAACACTTGCAATGTTTGCATGGGCCAGCACAGGTATGCGCTCCATTGCCGCAGCAACATTATCACTGATCCTGTCCAGGTCACTTTCAAACAGCTCCTTTCCAAAGCCTGGCGTTACACCGTCCCACCTGTAAAATCAGCATAAGTCAAATGTTAAAGAACGATAAATTTTACGGCTAACAATAAATAATATTAACAAATCAATTTTGCAAAAATAAAGATTGATTGCTTATCAGTTCTGTTTACTATTTAGTTTATATTTTATAACAGCCTGCCTTTGAACAATTAATTTTCTATCATTGTCATCATCAGCATCCTTATCATCATCTTCTTCATCACCGCGACCTCATTATTTTCATTGATAAACTGAAACAATACATGTACCTTCCAGCAGCTGTTTGATTCACCCACAAGAAAAAATGTTGCAAGAATCTTATTTGTGAAGCTTACTACTGTATTATCTAAACTGCAGTAACATTGTCGTCTTCAACTTGAGAAACTGTTGCCTGTCTTGGCAGACTGCTCTTGACTTCTGCCAATGATGCCACAATAAGCTTCACTAAATATAGTGCAGCCTTACAGTGACACTGTATATGGCTGAAAGGCTGCACTGTAGCTGTACCAAAATGCAGATAACATATTCAGTGAACTTTGCACAGAAAAAGGAGCATTATGAATCAAAAACTTTAACATTGTCTGTACCATTCATCCTGTAACCTCATCTTGTCTGGATGTTCATAAGGACCTAACAACAAGCCCTGCCTCTCCTGTCGACAGTAGTATGACCCTTCAAGGTCTCGTAAGACGGGCGGCTCATGCTCAAGGACTTCAACTTCAGGAATGGTGGATGTGACAACATACTGATGGTGAATGGCTATCAGTGGAAGATCATGTCCTGCCATTAGTCCAACCTCACGACCCCAGAAACCTGAAAAAAGGTAATAAAACTGTCAAGCACTATAAAATCTTGAGTTCACTTGTCTTAAACATTAACAACCTAAAACAGCTAATGGTAAGCTAATTGACAGGCGAACTATCAGATTAAAATAATGTGTCATTGGTCCAGTGAAGCATATTAGTTATATGTCACGACTCCTGTGCAATCGATCTTTAACGTGACAGGCAGATTCATCATAGTTGGGGTGTGTTGGAGTGTAGTGGATTTCTGAGGCGTTTCTGGTTGTTTTGTTCTTTTCCTCTTCCACAGCCAATGCAGTGAGAAAGGTGCGTGGATGCCTATGCACGGAGGCTCATGGCTGGGTTGCAGGGATTGCAAGCCATGGGAGTGTGTTACTGTCCCAGGCACCAATCCTCCACTCTGACAGCTTGATGCAGTTGTTATATATGAGGGGATATTTGCATTTGAGATTTGAGGGGCTTTCTCTCAATGAGCTTAATACATAAACAAGTCGTAGCAATGTGTCTACCATTGCTAAGCAAGAGTAGCCAGAAAAAGTATACTGAATATCTGGAACTTCTGCCGTGCTACAGAAGTATAATATGAGGGGTTGCCAATGGTACACATAAATTCAAGACTTTTGCAAGATACAGTAGCAAGGCCATCAAGCAAGCATGAGGCTAGTTCTGTAGGCTTGCAAAATAAAAACAAACAAAAAAACAGGAGTTCTGTTATCAAATAAGTCTTCTTACCTGCAGCATTTACCACTTGTTTTGCTTTAATTGTGCCATGCTCGGTATGCACATCCCACCGGCCATCTGCTCTGTAGTTGAGACCTGTGACGGGAGCTGGCATGTACAGATCTGCACCGTGCATCCTAGCACCAATGGCTAAAGCTTGGGTTAATGAGTAAGGATCTATGTGACCATCATCTGTCAGTTGAAAAAGATGATGTTAAAAATAATCACACTAAGAGAACACCCAACAGGAAAGTGAAAATGAAATCTAAGGTTTGATAAAAAAAAAACTACTTTAGGAGTAAATAGTAAAACTGTGGTGTAGCTGTTGTGGTTCAATTTTATCCTTGGTTTAAATTTTTTGTCCCTTTGTTTTAAACTAATTGTCATACATTAACACACATTTTACCATACCCAAAAATAAAGGGAGAAAAATTTAAACCAAGGATAAACTTGAACCACAACATACACACTTTATTCAAACTCCACTGAAACAGACGTTATGGCTTCAAAAGTTATTTAAAGCCATGAAAAGGTGTTGTGGGAAAGTGATATGATTATAATAGTATCTATCACATTCAAAGGATTTGGAGAATACTGGCATCTTGTTGTGGTGTGTGGGAGGACCAAGCGTGCAGTGGGGTGATTATTTCAACCTTGACCGGACAGAAATGATCAAGAATGTGTCCCATACTGTATACATTGGAAATTCTAAATGAAGAGCCAGGGAATAAATACACTGTACAGTGTAATGTGTATGTGTGAAGGTGGACTGCTGGTTCCTTTTCACCATAAATGTCCTCCAATTTGAGTGCAGATGGATTTCGGAAAGGTCCAATGACAAATAACATTGGTTAATTACTTCAAGAAGGAGCTGTGAGGACCCTAAATGGAACTAGAGCTATTTACATGTCATACACAGCCGTAGGAAGCAGAAGTTTTGGACTGGTGTCCGTTTCATTTGTACCTGCTTCACAGGTACAAACGTACAGTCATGTATGTACACCATGGTGCAAACACCAGTACTGTTAAACTGCTAATTAAAAGTTTTCCTTTTGATTAGGTATCAATGCTAAGTACACGTACCTGTGATGTACAGTTCTAAGCACACGATGATGATTAAACAAATTATTACGAAGCTAACCTGGGTTGAACAAGCCACCAAGAACATCATCCATTTTTAGAAGAGGGTGCATCTTGGCAATTTCATCTGGAGTTACCAACCACTGCGGCGCTTTATGCCAACCCTGTCTTTGCATTTGATATCTAGCTTCATCCATTCGCTCAGGTGTTGTACACAGCCTCAAACTGCCAGGTCTATGGAAACCCACATCCTTTATATAATTATACAAAAAAATTATTAGGCACTGCTCAACAAGGCATTAACACTTGACAGCATAAGAAAGCTAATCACTACCAATTAATGTTCAGTAGTTCTTGCCACAAGGGATTTGTAATTTTATTGAATGGTGTGCTTCTTTAAAGTGCACCAAATCCCAAATCCTTTTGAACAGGTGCAAAGTTTTCTTTAAGGGAAAAAAATATTTGGGGGTTTGATGCACTTTAAGCTTTGAACAATATATAGTCAGAGGTGTGTCATGCGAGGCTCCATTAACTGCGTTTCACAACTATTTTTGTTGTAAAACATGCTTCAAGTAGATGTCACATACATGTACTAAACTAAGTGGGTGGGGGGAGGGAGGGGCAGCTTGTTTAACATCCCATGAGCTACAGCAGTAAACATCTCCACAATCAAAAAATGAACTACATGAACTTCTTTTTCAATAGGTAAAGCAAAATGTAGGTATCTTAGAGGCCCATTAATATATAAGCTTCAAACCATTGGGTGGAATGGTAAGGTCATTTTTTGCAAGGACAAGTATTAAAGGAGGTCCTAAAAATCTGAGCATTTATAATCCTTGACAACCAAGGTTGAAAACCAAATACAGTATCAAGAGAATCTTGTTCTGCACAAAAAATTAATAATGTGAAGGTGCCAATGCCAACATACCTGTCCTGTTTCCTTCTCTAGTTCAGAATATAGCTGAATGCTGTAGTGATGAATATGTTTTAAATTTATTCCAGGATGAAAGTAAGTAGTGAGACCAGCCTGCAAAATATTATGTCACAGTGAAATTGAGATTTTAATATTAATAATGAAGACATTATACGTGTAATAAGGGGTGACTGATAAACTAAGGGCTTTTCATGCTTGACTGTGTACTGTATTCTGTCTTGCTTATTGTCATAAATGACATCTACATCTAAATGTACAGCTGTAAATCTACCAGATATCCTTGTTTTTTCCCCATTAATTTATGGTCCGCGAGCTTCGCGCTTGGGCCATAAATCAACAGGAAAAAATTGGTCTGTAACTTACAGTACAGACCTTGAACTCAGTTAGTAAGAGGTATGTATGTTGTAGTTCAATTCTATCCTTGGTTCAATTTTTATTTTCTTTTGTTCTTGTGTATGGTAATGTATGATAATGAGTACAAAACAAAGGAAAATAAAAATTGAACCAAGGATAAAATTGAACCATAACATGTACACAAGGAGTGGCAAGTCTTAAGACAGTTCTAAAATACTATATAGCTTACAGATGCCTCCCTTGAATTACCCAAGAGCCAATACTGAGACCAGATCAGCAGACAAATTGTTCCAGTGTTAATATGGTCACATCACATTCACCAGGGTTGATGAACACTGCTGACCCCCAAATTAAAGTGCACTTAACCCCAAATTTTTTGTTTCGCTTAAATAAATCTTTGCACCTGTTCGAAACACATTGCACCTTTCTGCACCTTTCTAGACGAAATCTTGACTTTTTATAGGCTGTTACAAAAGTTAGGAAATTTGGCCATCATCTGTCCATGACTGAGCTAGTAAGGGACATGGGTCTATTCCTTACTTGACGTCAGAAACTGATTTGCATGCATACTTACAAAGACTTACATGTATGTGATGCAAATCAGTTTGTGACATCAAGTAAGGAATAGACCCATCCCCCTTACTAGCTCAGTCATGGACAGATGATGGCCAAATTTCGTAACTTTCACAGCCTATAAAAAGTCAAGATTTGGTTTAAAAAGGCACAATGTGCTTCAAACAGGTGCAAATATTCATTAATTAAAAGCAAAAAAAGATATTTTGGGGTTAGGTGCATGTGATGATTTGTTTTTGTTTTTTAGCTTTTTGTTTCAGTTTTTCGGTTTTAGTATTTCGTATGGTCCTAGTGTTAATTATCTAGTGTTTGTTCAACATTGTAGTGTAGTTCGTAATTAGAGCTGTATTGTAACTTAGTCCCTCATTTTAAAAAGCTTGTAAGTTTATTGTTCTTTTAGTGTTAATTTAGTATAGTGCTGCAAATGTAGGAATGTTGTAAGATACCGTGTTTTTCAATAAGTATGTATGTAAAGTGTTAATTGTAAAACATTTAGTATTCATATATAAAATAATGTAAGTTACAAAACGTGGTGAGAAGTAGAAGGTTCGGTCCGGTGCGTATAACACACGAAGGAAAAGGTTCTGGTTTGTGAAGAAGAAGTTTAGGAAGGAGATTGAGAAGAGTGCTTATTCACTGCCAAAAGTCGATAGCAGGGGCGAGGCATCTTTCACGGCTAAATTCTCTTGCCGGGTGCCGCCTAAGCGAGAGAGGTGCAGAGGAGAGTCGTAGAAACTCAGCTACAAACCGTTCTGTCCACACGGCGTGCGAGTGAGCTGTGGTGTGTCCTTGGTCCGTGGAAAGAAACAAAGACAGCACTGTTAAAGCAGTATGTAGTTAGGAGCGAAAGTGGAGTTTCAAGAAAAAGGAGTTTGAGAAGAAGAAGTAAGAAGAGGTCATTTGGTAAAGTTGCGGTTCGTTCGTTGTGTTTGGTTGGCAGTGCGGTTACGCGTCAGGAAGGTGTGGTCAGTTGGAAAAGGACAGAAAAGAACAGGACTGAGTGTAACATTATATAGTGTAAATATTCTTGTAAATACTTAGATTTAATTGTAGGATTGAATTTAGTACGTAATTTTACTTTAAAATATTCTTGTAATTTATTACTATTATCTTTAGAGGTTACGTTGTCTTAGTAGTATTTTTTTTTTGCCGTGTTTACTTTTTTTTCTGTTCAATTAAATATTAGTTGTTTTAATTCATGGTGGTGTGTTGTGTGATTGTGGGAAGGAGTTTGTATGTCACGTTTTGTTTTTCCCTCCTATTGTGGTGTGTCTTAAGGGAAACCGCTGGACTCACGTCACAGTGCACTTATATGGGTTATTGGCCAAGCGTGAGGTCAAGATGGCGGGATATTGGCCAAGTTCTTTTTTTGCGTGTTTATGGACCGAGACGAAGTCGAGGTCTATAAACACGCAAAAAAAGAACGAGGCCAATATCCCGCCATCTTGACTGAACAAGCGTGGTCAATAAAGGATTTATTATAGGACTCAAAGGACGCAATTAAAAGATAGCAAAACGCGGGACGAATGGGCTATCCTGAGCGGTCAAGATGGCTCCATCTTGACCTCGAGGGTAGCCAATCACAGGAGGAGAATTGATTCATCTTGACTGCTGAAAGAGCCAGTCATATAATAATAAAGGTTATTAAAGGCAACACATTACCGCATGCCATGTTGATCCAGCTGTAAGTTCTGTTTTTTCTAAGAGCACAACATCTTTCAAGCCTTTCTTAGCCAGATGATATGCTATGCTGGTACCCAGGACACCACCGCCAATAACAACAACTTCTGCATCTTCCTTCAAGTGTTTGTTTAGTTTGGAGGAGCTGAGATTAAAATCATGAAAGACAAATCACTTAATTATAAACTTTTTTACAAGTGTTTAGAAACTACAGAACACTTTAACATTTTTTACAAAATGGTGTACATGTAATAATACCTTTAAAGTCAAATCACTAAGAATAAAATTTATAAATGAAGTAAGAACACAAAAACAATAACAAAATATTGAGCCCATAATGGGCTTATCCCGGGATGTTGAGGGGAAAATGCTGTGGTACTAGGCAGATCAAAACAAACTTGACTACAAATTGCAATTTTAAACATACTGTGAGCATGACAGAATCAGATTAAAAGCTGTTAACACTTTTAAAAATGCTCATTTTATATCTAACACATAAGGCAAGTTAATTTGACCACCAGCAGTATACAGTTAACCTTTGGGGCCGCTTACACGGCAAGTTTCAGCATGGGCTGAAACTTCAGCCCGCCCTCCGGGCTAAAATTTTGTTGTGATATTTCCATACTGAATTTCAGCCTGGGCACAACATTTGAAATTGGGCAGGAAATTTTTCTAGGAAGCATTACGTAAAGTGTCACATAAAATGGTTCCCAAAGTACGACTGTTCAAATAGGCGTACATGTGCTGCTTTTCTCACAATTTAACCTTCTGTTCGTTTTAAATTTCCAGCTTTCTGGGTTGGTTGCGGCTTCAGGAACATTAACATGATGCAATGCAAGAGAGACCTGGATTTGGCAGCCTATTTGCTGTACTCCATTTTAGAGCTATAATTAGCAAAAAAAAATAGACAATGTATCAAATTTGCCACTTTGTCATCTTTATTACATACAGTGTATCCCAATGAAACCTTAAGCAGCTGCAAACTTTGTTCAGCTTGAAAACACAACTGACAGCATGCACATGCCCAATGTAAAAAATACATGGGTTTTTCAGACCATTTGGCATGGCCGAAAATTCCAAACCGAGAGTGAAATCCATTCTGGGGTGCAGACAAGGTTCAGAAGCAAATGGGATTTGATTTGATTTAGCGTTGATTTGATTTAGTCCCCCCAATTAGTAGAGCATCTGTGCTCAGCTAGAAAGATTTGAGACTTAAATAAAGTTGTTATTATTATTATTATTATTATTATTATTATTATTATTATTATTATTATTATTTATTAATGGAACGGTAATATCTGGAAAGTTCATCTCGAAAATTTAGATCAGCCTCTCAAGGTTGTCCATTTTCCGGAAATATTGGAATTACTGGAGTTTTCTGTTCCAATTGACATTTTATTTTGGTGAGACACTCAGCTCCCCAACTTTTGAGGTTGGGGGAGGGGGGGATGGGGGGCAATTTTAAAATGTAACGCAACCTGTTTTGTTATGCATGCTATGAGGTCACCCCAGGATACAAGTGGTTACCAAGTGAAAGAGCCTGGGAACAAATCATGGACATTTTGCTTGGATTGACACATTACTGTTCATTACAGGTTGGCAGTGATGCATGAAAAGACAGAAATCAAAGCTATTTTTATTACCCCTAAAACTATCTCAGTTATCACTTGACCCTATAATTATTAAGTAAGTTATCCCTCATCCCTAAAACCCCTAACAGGACCAGTTGGTACGCAGCTCTTTAGAACCTCTAATTTCCTTGGCCCCATATGGCACGAAGCTCTTTTATATCAGGAATAGGGTTCATTGTTTGTTTTGTTTGTTTTCTCAGCCAATCCTGTGAGGTGTTCCGAGAGCTGCGTGGCAGCCCAACTGGATCTCAGTTTCCTTTGCTGTCAGATGGCAAAGGCAACATGGTGGAATCTGTGTAATACCAATGGGAAAAGACCAGTTCACTGAAGTGGAGAAAATTGTTCCATTTGACACCTGGGAATTTCGGAAAGTCAAACCGGATCGATTTTTGCCCAAATGGATCATGCCCCAAACTTCGTTTACGCAATCGCAAATTTTAACATCTAAAGCACTGTACACAATTATTCACTTTCATATTGAATTTTATTAGTTCTTCAATGCGTCTCTGTTTTTGTTCCTTCGTGTAAGCACCTATACGATCTCTAGGGTACCGATCACGAAGAGAATTTCAGCCCGAATATATAGACGGGACTGAAACTCCAGCCCAGTTTTCTGAACAAATACCATTCATTTGCTTACCTTGAGCTGGAGTTTGTATGCCGACACGGCGTGCACGACAGAAAGGCACATCGTTTGAGCGATGCTTCAGCGACGCTACCCCTACGAATTAAACTCCCTACACGGAGCAAAGACGCCATGTTCACAACGTCTCACCGACTTCATGTACAGCGAGTTTCAAACAGGATAAAAATAGATAATCATGTGTGGTTTCATTCACACGAAAGAACCAATCAGAAAGAACAAAGAAAAACACGGACCAATGAAAAAGTCGTATTGCTGGGCGAAATGTCGATATATCAACAACAACAAATCCTTGCGTGGAGCGGCGCGAAACTTGTAAAGCCTGGTTTTCATATATCGAGAAAATCCCAGACGGTCGGGGATTTCAATGTTTCCCGACCATCCCAGATTATGCCGATTAATGAAAACTGGAGATCGTAGACATCCCCGATCGTCTGGGATGGTCGGGGACAAATCGGGAAAATCGGGAAGGTTTCTATTTTGCCGATCATCGGCGTTTCATTAATCGGCATAATCTGGGATGGTCGGGAAACATAGAAATCCCCGACCGTCTGGGATTTTCTCGACATATGAAAACTAGGCTTAAAACGCGCTGAACGGGACTTCGAGTAGCCTCCCACGCAGTTGTTTTTGGGTGGAAATACGTAAAACTAAAATGATTGACAGTGTAAAATAAAATACTAGAAAAAAGGTCTAAAAAAGATAAACTTATAAGAAAAAATTAACTAATATGTTTCTTCGCGGATGTTAAGACCTTCAGGATCAATTGTCCTGCCTTTTGAAATTAAAAAAGCTTCCCTGGCCTTACGGATTGAGTCTCTGTTAGAAAATATTTTCTCAATGGGGATTAATTGCATGTCATTAGCAGTGTGGTTAGGAGAGGAGAGGAAATGTTCCGCGACTGTGGTAGGTTTAGATTTGGTGTTAGGGTTATCTATGGTACGGCGGTGTTCGTTAAATCGGTCTTTTAAACGTCGTTTAGTTTCTCCTATGTATTGTAAATTACAGCCGAAATATAGTACACAAAACTTAAAACCATTCTACGTTGTATCGGCCCTTGCTTTTATACTCTCTGTTGATTTTATTACGCCGATCAGATCACCAGTTTGATCCAACGTATACCAGCAGGGCCGCACATACCTATCTAGCCAATATAAGGGAGTACCCCCCCCCCCCCCCCACCCTCTGCCCCCGGGGCTTCAAGCACGAATCTATGCATTTGTTTCCAAGATCAGGGGTTGAAAAGCAAGGTTGGGGTTGAAAGGAATTTGTTTTCATACCTTATCAAGCTACCGTAAAGTTCAGAAAGTAACGACCTCACGAAAGTAGCGATAAATTTTCACGGGTCAGAGCAAATTTCGAAAGTAGCATACGCGATCCCCCGAAAATAACGATCCTCTGAAAGTAGCAACCTCATAAGTGAAGAGAGATTTGAAGGAAAACCTGCTACGACTCAGGGGCACCCAACGAGCCAAATCAACCAAAAGCTGTAAAAAGGCGTTTTTAAGTATCTTATGGTGTTTGATTCATAAGCTAGAAGAAGTTCATCTGTTCGGATTCCTTCTGCTGAACTGATTGCGAACGGGACTTTGAGCGAGATGCTCAACGAGTTTGCCTGATATCAGAAAGGTCTCTGAAGAGTCGCTTGGCAGCGACGAAACATGTCAGACGAGCCATGTTACATTTCCACAAGTTATTCACAAGTTTTTCACAATTATTACAATGCTCTCGTGAATATTTAGCGGGAACTAGGGAACTATTTTCTTTCTGAAAATGCTAGTTTACGTTTTTGACTGCCTAAAACAGCAATTACGACCTTTTCCAAAACCTCAGGGACTATAATTTCTCAATTGCGAATCTTTTAGGCCACGTTTTAGTTACGAAAATCCGAGTACACTCTTTAATCGATGCCGAAAGTCAAAGGCGAATTACCCTCCTCCAAACAGATACCATAACTTGTCGTTGGGTGCCCCTGACGACTAACTCCAACAGCTCACAATAATATTACCGGTATACATAGGAACTGACTGTTGCTATTAATAAATGTAGATTATTCCAAGGCTGATTCTTTCTAGCCTGGGACCAGGCTCCGCAGTTTTGTTAAGGAGCGAAAATAAGGAAAGTGCCGAAAAAAAGAAGTGGGAGAGTGGGGGAGGGGAAGGAGCGGCGAATCTCCGACGATGTGCCTAGCTAGAAATCATGGATAAGACATAGAATACTTAGAGCAGTTTTCAATTGAGCATTGAAAGTAAATTGCTTTTGTTTTGGTTTAGATTGCTTCGCTCTGTGCATGATTGGCCAGGAAAACTCGCGCCAATTTTTCCAACCAATGAGAAACAAATCCCAAACCAATCGTGACTGATTGCACTCGCGCATTTTCCCGCGCTATGCGCCCATTAAGCCGCGGCTACACGAGCGACTTTTCGCTCGCGCCGGTGATGCGATTTTTTCAATTTTGTCGCGTCACCAGCGCGCGATAAAAATCGCAAGTGTAGCCACCCTTGAACTGGCAACGCAACAGGTAAAAAGTCGCAAGAAAAAAATCCCGAGAAATTGAATGAGTTTAACTTTTCGCGATTCTTTTTTTTTCTGCGATTTTTTGAGCTGTCGCATCACCTGTGCGAGGGTGGCTACACGGGTGATTTTCATCGCGCGCCGGCGACGCGACAATTTTACAAAAAATCGCATCACCATCGCAAGCAAAAAATCGCTCGTGTAGCCGCGGCTTAATAACGTGTAATTGCTTCGAATTCTGATTGGTTCATTGCACTGATTGCGTTTGTTGTGATTGGTCAGAGTAATTACTTTGGTTTTGAAAACTGCTCTATGAACCGGGAAATCTAATTCCCAGTAAGTTCTTTATAGAGCATTATTTTTGTTAACCTTATACGCATGTGCGCCGATAGGAAGCCGGACAAGGTCGCCGGACAATGGTCATGGTAAATCGCGGTACTGTAGTCCCCAACTCTTAGCTAGTCAGAAGTTCTACATCTAATTCCTGAATGTTGACAGAATAAGTTCAAGCTCTAACTCATGTTCTTGTTCTCGTTAGGATCTCTGAATGAGTAATGATTTATAAAGAGCCTCATGCGCAAGAGGTTTCATGCATCTGTGGTACTGAGTTCTCGTCCTAACGTTTGAAAGATTAATTTTTCTGCTTAATTTTCAGCGATTGCGTCCCGCGTCTGATAAACCGCTGGGACGCCCAGAAGTACGTTCGCAAGGCTTATGATATGGGGATACGGTACATAGGAACGTGCTGTGGATTTGAGCCTTATCATGTCAGGGCCATTGCAGAAGAGGTAAGTATCGCCTTTAAAGGGACAGCTGTGTGATAAAACTTGAAAAACTGCAAACACAGTAAACGAAGATCCCGCTTGCTTGTACGTTGGATTTCACAGGAGATCTAATCAACCAAACTTGAAAAATAGACGATTAGGAGTCCAAAGTCTACTGCAAGGTTCATACAACGTAATATATTGAGAACAATATTTCGGCTTCTTCACGCTTAGGTGTTACTAAATTATAAAAATGAAATCACACCTTGTAACTTGTAGCAAAATAGAATTCAGTGAGCTAGATTTTTGCAGTCAGAGCGCGCTTGACAAAATCTGTGAATACTGTCGATCGCTATCAGTTCGGGCAGGTGAGCCAAAACTCAATTTGGGCCTGTGGCGGCGCAAAAGTAAGGAATTGGAAAATAATTATAGCAGTTTTTAAACATGTGTACCAAACCCTTTTCATGGTCAAAAAATAAAGGAAAACTTTTTTGGTCGCCAAGTCGAGAGGACCGCTTTTTTAGCGGGACTGCCTCTTAACTAACATCAAAGATGTTAAACGTTACCTTAATGTTGCCACCACTGCTTCTGATGGCTTACTCGTGGTCAAACGCAATACCCCACTGGTACCTACACGAGAATGCATCATTGTCCCGCGACAAGTCCTCGACGGCCTCCTGACTGCATGACACATCCACCTTAGTCACCCGACTAGCCACCAGTTGAAGTTAGTTACGCAACGATACTTATTCGCCCTTGATATGGATAAAGCCATTGACCGTGTCGCTACCAGCTGTCATCACTGTGCTTCACTACGCGCAGTCCCCACTACCATGGTGCAGCAATCTACCAAACCTCCCACCCGATACCGTGGGCATATCCTTTGTTGCCGTTGTCATAAGACGGGCCCTTGTCTTGCGTGAATGCGTTACTTCCTACACTGCGTCGACCCTCTTACTCAACGAGCGACATGATACCCTCCGTGACGCACTCATCAGCCTGTGCATTGAAATGCGACCATTGGACGGTCCTCTTGCTGTAGTTCGAACAGATCCTTCTCCTTGTTTCTTGGCCCTTGACAACGACTCTGTCCTGCACGAACACAGAATCGCCCTGGAAATCGACCGAACCAAGAACTGTAACAAGAACCCAATAGCAGAAAAAGCTGTCCAAGAGCTTGAACTTGACCTCCTTCGGCAGGATCCTCATGGTGGCCCAGTTTCCCCCGTTTTACTGTCTGTCGCAACGGCAACCTTGAATTCCCGCATTCGTACTCGTGGTCTGTCAGCTCGCGAAATGTGGACCCAGCGTGACCAATTCTCCAATATGCAGATTCCGTTAACTGACCTTGATCTGATCACTAAACAACATAACCTCCGTCTAGCCAACCATCCCGGCAGCACAAAGGCCAAAGCTCCTCATTCCACAGAGGCCAGTAGCCCTACACTCACCGTTGGTGATCTGGTGTACCTCTTTTGTGACCGCAACAAATCTCGAGCACGTCGTATCGCGTCAAGAAGTCTGAGTGCTACAAAGTGCCTGTAGCTACCTCTTCCCCTACGCCTCATCACTCAAGCAGCGCCCGCTTTGACATCGACGACGATGAAGATGACGTTTTGCCTCCCTTCCAGTCTCCTCAGATAACAGCCACTCCTTTCACATCAGTGTCGCCCCCGTATTTGTTGACTGGCGTAGTGTGAGAAGTACGCCACTTTGTTACTTAAAGTTCAGCTGCTATGTTTCGGTACAAAATATATCGAACCTCCTGCCGCTTTGTGTTCCAAACCTGACTCAGTGTTAAAGAACGACGAACGAATTTAAGCAAGTCGTGAGATTATGTTCGATAGAGATACATATTGATGTAAGAATTGCATTCCCAGACGATGAGTTGATGGGGCGAA
>JAEMWC010000116.1:930000-1022500 GCA_016490735.1 Pachyseris speciosa | reverse complement strand
CAACCGGAACGAGAGCACTTCAAAACAATAGGTTTTCAGTCAAAATAGCCAGTGCTTGCCGCCTATTATTCGACAATAGTTTCGATTAACTGCGAACGGGCTGCATTATTCGTTTTAAACTTTCAAATTTAATTTGAATATTGTAATGATCCAACCGTGGCCTGAGTGCGACCTCATTTGAAATATTGATTGTTGATTGGTTCATTTCTCACGTGGCTTGAACGCTTCGCGCAGTGTTCACGTCCAACACACACTGTTAAAAACTGTGAAAAGAAAAGCTACCGCCTTCTGCTGAAAGAAGGTCTTTCGGCGGCTATTTGCAGCTTGCGAGATCTGAATATATTTTTCTTTGGAGCGCGTAAGTTGATAAACACGCCACTCTATCAAATTATGCAATTCACATTTGACCTTTCACGCTGGAGGCGTTTCTTGGTTGATTTTCTCCGGCAACCCGGATACATCCGCTCCATAAATTCGCCTTTCTTTTCAACAAGAGCTCAGGCTTCTGTTTATAAAATAATTATACGAAAAGCATGTGAAACAACTGAGAAAACGACGAACAAGTGAAGAGACTTAGGTCCCGTCCACTCTAATGCGTTTTCAAAAGTATCCGTTTTCGGTGTCATGAAAACACATCAATAGATCGGCGACCACTCTAGCGTTTTCGCAGCACTAAATTAAACACTAAATTAAATCAAATGACATGATGTGACGTAGGTTAAACTATGAAAACCAAGATAAGATTGAAAAGAGCAAGATTAAGATCCAAACAAACTATTATTGCTAGCATCGGGAAAAGCATGCTTTCATCCGCCCCATGTTTGATTTACAAAAGATGCGAAGCCTGGGTACAGCTCACGTGGTGCGGATGACCTAAGGGTTTTCATTTCGATGCTTTTTCGGCTGTCCACAAAAAATTTTTTGCGCCACCGTTTTTAAAAGCCTACGTTTTCACCTATTCACACTAGGAAAACGAAGCATTCTTAAAACGATACGTTTTCAAAAGACTTGAAACCGTTTTCAAAAGTCTTCGAGTTCATATACGTTTTCGGGCGTTTTAGTGTGGACGATAGGCGAAAACGCATCACACTGTATGCGTTTTCAATAGTAAATGCATTAGTGTGGGTGGGGCCTCAAAATGACACCAAACTTTGCGCGTGAACACCGCATGAAGTCAACCAATCAAAAATAGGCAGATTTAGCAAAGACAACGCTACATGAAATGACAACGTGAAAGCTGGCAGAAAGGACTGAACACGACTTCCGGTGCTCAATTTGCTGCTCTACCACTGGTCAAGTCATTTTCGTCTGCAGAGCCTCTGTTTCTTTTGGTCACGGGATCGGAGAAACACAGCAATTACCGGATGTCCGTAAATCACGGACATCCGGTGGCGCATGTCATATAGCCAAGAATGTATTTGCTCATGCTCAGACAGCTTTGGCTTTTATGATGGCTGGCTTAATAGCTGGTTCGGCGAAGCTTTGAAAGAGACTAATTTCATTGAAATTAGAAAGTTTACTATACGTAAAGGGAACAACAACCTGCCTTGCACGCAGTAGCTGTACAGACACAAGACTGGCTGTGTATTTTGCCCACAGGGTTTTGAAAATCGCTGATATTGCAGCTTCTCTCGTTCGTGGGGGACCATAGATCTTTATACGGTTGAAAGCAGTTGTGTTCTTGTAGTTTCACCACTGAATGTGCTTATTCCCGACCAAATTGAAAAGTTGAAGGTACTACGTGTTGGCTTGAAGGGTTATAAGCAAGGTAACCAAGACGTAATTCGAGCAATTGTTGGGAATGTCAAATTCCCTTGTTGATTTGTGCAAAATAAATCTCATTCGTAACGGTAAGTGCAAACGAGTGGTTCTGGGGACGAGAATGACAGGAAGTGCGCAGTAATTCATCACTTAACTCATGGTGAGCATTCAGTTTTTATTAGCCAACAAAAAAATTCGAATTTTCCTTTGCAACCAGAGCCACTCGTAAGTCCAAACGAGTGGCTCTGGGGACGAGAATGTGGTCAAGTCGGTTTTTAGATCTGTGCGCGCCGTTGACATAGTCGTCACGTTTCTCTTGCTAAATCAACTTTTAATGAGCGAAAACAACGGCACTGCACGTGCAAATAGTTGTGATGTCATTGGGGCTCCCGTGGGAGTCAGTGGTATTCGCGGGAAATTCAGTCTAAAAATAAACTGGTATGTGAAAACGCCGTGACAGGAATATGGGGCAGTTTTACGCTCCTTGTGATCGGCTTCTGAGTCAACCCAGTATTAGCGGTAATCCGGGTTACCTACTATAGCAACCTTTAGGCTTTGTTCACAATCAACCCAGGATTAGTGCTCATGCGGGTTACCTAGTTTTGTAGCCTCAAGGTTTTGATCACAGAAAACCCAGGACTAGTGATAAGGTGGGTTATCTACTATAGCAACCGTTAGGTTTTGATCACAGTTGACCCAGGATTAGTATTAACGCGAGCTATCTACTTTTGCAACCTTTAGGTTTTGATCACAGTCAACCCAGGATTAGTACTAACGCGGCTTACCTACTTTAGCAGCCTTTTGGTTTTGATCATAGGTGACCCAAGATTGGTGCTAATCGGGATTCCAACAACTTGGCTCATTGTGTCGTCAGTCATCATTCACTTTCCGTGTATTTTGAAGTAATCTATTCGTTGGTTTGATGGCATACACTTTTCCAACAAATCGTGGTCAAACTTTCTTTGGACACTTTGCTAAATCGGGCGCACAAAATAAGCCTTTGTAACAGGATAACATGTGTGCACTCACAACACGTTTCAATAAATTTCTTTTTTCTTAACTTTCATACTTGTTTGCCAGGACAATGTTTCATTATAGCCATTGAAACGTTTGCACCTGGTCAAATGCTTGAGCGCATTTCATTTGGGGAAGGAAGGGGGTAGGTAAGTGTGGTGAGCAAATCTATTCTTTAGCGTTAAGTTCAAACACGAATTTCGACCACGTCGTAGCTAAAGTTGCTTTCAATAGTGTACGAATTTATGGTCCTGCAAAAAGATTGTCATTGTTGTTCATCATGATAATTTTTAGCTTACCATCACTACCGAGAAGTTTATGTTCTTTTTTCCCTTTCGTCTTGTAAATTCCTCCCTTCCTCTCTTGTGAAAGGGAAGAAACTGTTTCATTACCAGTGGAGGAAACAAGTCCAGGTATTTGCAGGTTCCCTGTTCCCTTCCTGCATTTTACTGAAATATTCAGCCATATGACAACGTTTCTTTGGCGCATAACGTTTCTTTAGTTCTGTTTATTTCACGACAGATGAAGATGTTTATTACTATAAGCCATCCCTTCCTTAATTATTCATACGTACATTCCTTCCTTCCTTCCCTTCTTCCCTCCCATGAAAAGTCCCCGATGCTATATTTTATTCAATCAAGATCACACGGGCTTTTGGCTTATTCCAGAATGGTCAAGAGAAACGGAGGAGGTGGGTGAACACCTGTCAACCCCAGTAGAAGAAAGTGGTTTTCGAGGTGGGTCAGAAATTTCTACTTCAATTGCAATTTGTCAGACTGTTTTTTGTTCAAGGATGATGAAGCGACTGAGGATCTCACTTGATATATATACGAGAACAGTAAGCAGTGTTTTTTTTCTGCGCTCCGACTGGCTACTCAAGCTCCTGATAACGTTTGTTATTCCCCTCCCAACAACTCGCTCCTTTTTTCAGCCATCTGTCAGTCATTTTAAACAGGTTGTTGAATGGCGCTTTCTGCCAGCATGTGTGGTGCATGCCTAAGCAGTTACTCGGCATCTCAGTGTTGGCGAATAGGAGTAAATATTCACTAAGGATTGTAGAGGCCAAGTTTACGGTAAAGAAAAAGATCAGTCACAGGACTTCTCAGGAACCTCCGCTTGGGATATTTGGGGTAACTTACCCCATATATCCTTAGCGGAATGAATGGCTTTTTGAGTGACTGTAAATATGTTATTCACCATACAAGAGGTCCGTATTATGGGAAACCTGTGCCCCACGCACAGGAATGCGAACCTCTTAAGATGGCATTGGAGCGCATCACCTTGCTCCTTGATGTAATAATGGATCTGCCGTGAAGGATCTGCTCGTGAAGCAAGTGCCTTGTCTCACTTGGTTATTTACTGTCTGTTGCGTTTTTTCCTCTCTGAGAAGCATAATTTCTACATCACAACTTAACAGTATGACAATAAAAAAACTTAACTACTTTTTGAGCGGTCGTCATTTCGGGGTTCCAGGTATTAATTCAAAGAAAGTTCCTGAGTGGTTAAAAATGCGACATGAGAAAAGGCGACAAAAGATCATTGGATCCGGCTAAGGGTTGCGAATGAGTGTAAGGAGAGGGAAACCCTTCACTAAAGACAACTGTATGGTGTCAGTTGGGAATTTTTTACTATTCACGATACGTTGTTAATTATGTTATTAAAATTGTTTTCAGGAATCGAAAGGGATCTGTCTGATCTACCTCAAACACTACAGCATTTTGTTAACCATGAGCACGAATACGAAACCGTCATGAGCTACCTTGCTCCCACAAACGATTGCAGATGTGTCATTTTACATGGTACCCCTGGCATAGGAATAGAATAGAATAGAATAGTTTATTTAATGTCGAAGAACGTGGGAAGTGTTTGCACAATCTTCCGAGCCAGAGGCTCATGTTAAAAACGCTCGACAAACTAAAATTACAAAACAAGGTAAATTATGAATCATGCATACAAATATAAAAACCTAACTATTAAGTACTTCAAGAGAATGTAAAAATGTAAAATTAGAAGATTATTTACAAGGTAAATTATGAATTATGGATACAAATATAAAAACCTAACTATTAAGTACATCAAGAGAATGTAAAAATGTAAAATTAGAAGATTATATACAGTTCATACACTGGCACCCTGTGAATTTAACATATTTCAGGCGAGCACGAAATTGTGCTAAAGTGGTCGAGGATTTGGCGACATCTGGTAAACGATTCCATATGTGTGCAATCATGTACAAATAGGAGTTGTGCATAACAAGGCTGTTATATGGAGGCTGCACAACATTTAAGCCACTGCCTCGTAAATTGTATTTAGTTAATCGAGGTGTAAAAAATTGAGAGATATAATTTGGGCCATCTAGTTTAAAACACTTGAAAAAAAGAATGAGCGATTGTAGTATTCGTCTTTGCTCAAGCGTATCCACAGCTGCCATTGCTAGGCAAAAGTTATAGGTAGCCGAATTACCAAGATTCAGTAATGTCTTGATCGCATAATGATTGGTACGTTCCATGTTATTTTTCAAGGCTTTAGATATGCCCAGAAGTAGTGGACAACAGTATTCTAAATGCGGCAATACGTAAGCTTTATAAAGAGAAATCATTACGTCTGAAGGAACTAAGTGCTTAATTCTCCGTAGTGCGGCTATCTTAGCATACGCCTTCTTCAGCATGATTGCAACGTGGGCCTTGAAGGACAAATCCCGATCCAGTGTAACGCCAAGAATCTTGAGGGTTCGTTCAATTTCAATGGACTTGTCCCCAATAAAAAGATTGTATGGGTACTGAGATGAGAAAAACATCCTTGGCTATCAAGGTGGCTAACGAGGTACTTAAGACCAATCCCAACACCGTGGTTGTGTACATGAACTACAAGTGCATTGTTTCTTTCGACGATTTCGCAGGAAAGGTAGTCCAGCAAATTTACCATTACCCTTTAAACGACCCCACCTCTGCGCTGAAGAAGCGCCTGAGAAGAAATGATTTCTACATGATCTTGCTGCTGGACAACTTTGAGTTTCTAATCCATTTAAAAGACAGAAACCAGGAAAACCCACTTGTGGCTGAGATAGTACATGCAGAGATAAATCGTGGAGCCTGCGAGCGGAGGAAAGTCGAAGAATTTATCACGGACGTCGCCATGAATTTTCGAAACGTCAAACTGCTTGTCACCTCCTCAGAGGATGTTACATTTCCTAAAATAGGCAAACAACGGATTACGCTGAATCCTTTTAGACTAGAAGAATCATTACAGCTTTAATTTGACGAAAGTGTGTGATGGGGAACTGCTTAACCACGAATGTGCGAGGCAAGTGGTAGATATTTGCAGTGGTATTCCTCTCGTTCTTTACACCTTGATGTCCTCGGACGACGACCTGGTCAGCTGGTCAGCCGTGTACAACAGATGGGGAATTCGTCACCTGCAAAACAATTCGAATATTTAGAAAAGATCAAGGTGGTTCCAAATGAAGACAAAATTAACGTTTGCCTCGATGTTTGCTTCAACAGACTTTCTCCAGAGGAACAGAACACTCTCGTAAAACTGGCCGTTGTGAGAGGATGGTTCACACCGTCTGGTGTTGCGAAAGTGTTCCAGTCGTCGACCACAAGCGACCACCAATTTATTGGTCTTGTATTAGAATTGGCCAGCCGCTCTCTTTTGCAGCGAAACATAATTTTCGAAGGGGAACGTTTCTATACTTTCCTGTCAATCATTCGCGAGTACTGTAAACGAAAGGCATTAGAAGAGTGCTTCGGCGAAGTTTATCGCGATGCACGAAATCAGTTCACTGATCACTTTTTGGCTTTCCTCAAAGACTCGTTCAAGATGTTCTTGAGCAAAAACGCCCGAAGAGCCATCACAGAATTCCGAAGAGAAGAAGAGAACATCATGCAACTTCTTGAGTGGATTGAAAAAGGTGAAATGGATGAAGAGCGAATGAAGAGGTGCATTGATGTCTTCAACATGGTGGGGGAGCTACTAGCAAAGATGATGGGAAAGACAAAGTTTAAATTTGTCTACGAACTGTTAAGAAGGAAGTGCAAAGATATGAGAGACCAAAGAAGACTAAGTGAATGCCTCACTTCGCTGGGCATCAAAGAAGTGTTTCACTGCTCCTGTTCGCCTGGTCTTTGCGACGCAGCAAGCGCTCGAGCGAAGACATTTTTGGAGAAAGCCGACAGAATCCAGACTGAACATGGTATCAACAAAGGGAACAGCAGAGCCCAATGTCTCGCTAAGCTTGGCCGATGCTTAGCAAAAGAGGGCGAAACTCGGGAACAAGGAGCAGCCAAGATTATGGCGGCAATTAGTATTCGACAAAATGTAGTACGGACATCAACTGATGAGGAAGATGGCGAGGATGTATGCAGAGTCATGCTTGGTGCTACACACAATGATATGGGAGGTTAGTTTATAGTAGCCGCATAAAAACTCTCAAAGGGTTACAGTACCCGTTGGCTGTAAACACAAACATAATTTCAGTAGTAATAATGGATAACGCACTTACATGACAAACCGCTAGACTTCCTGGTAAGGAAAAGTAAACAATAAAAAGGTTATGCATTTTATTGGCTTTTCAGTACATAAAAATAATTCGACTTTGTTTAACGAGGGTGACACTTTGGCAGTAATTCAACCAACAAACCGGTGGCCCTGGAAATTCAGGATCGCATTGGAATTTGGAATTTGGAACCTGGACCACATGGGCGGGAGGTTAGTGCTCTCACCACTACGCCATCCTTGCTCCTCTAAGTGATTTATCGTTTTTTAGGATGCTCTGAAAGACAACTAGCATAGAGACGATCTTCCGAAACGTGTACTTAAATGTTTAGACTAGCCAGACTTTCACTCCTTTCTCAGTGGCTCTTTCGCTTGAAGAGGATCACCGCCAGGCCGTAAAAATTAGAGACGAACAAGTTCTGCCAATCTACAGTGAAATATTGGGTAATCACCCCTTCAGCGCTACCATCCTTAACAACCTTTCCAACAATTACTATGCCCTGCGTAAATTCGACAACGCCAAACAGCATGCGGAGGCTGCCCTGAAGATTCGACTCGAGTTGCTGAAAGACCACAAAGACATAGCTACCTTGGAATGATACACAAAGAAAAGAAGGAATTCAAGGAAGCAAAGAATTATCTTGAGCGATGCAAGACTATGCACGAGAACATGTTGGATGATAACATCGTTGAACTCCAACGGTAAGTAAAATAGATCTTTCTTGCATCCTCACGTAGGGTTCTATCCACGAAATCGGGTTGTTGTGATGTGGACGAATTGTCCAGCAACTGTAGATTCCCGAAGATTTTTTTTTTATTTTTTATTTGCCACACTAATTACAAAAATATAGGAAAAGAAGAGAGAAAAAAAAAAAGAAGTGGCGAGGAGACCTAACAGAAACTACAGGAGCTTATGAGAGGTTAGGCCTCCTCGAACTATGAGCTAGAGCTGTTTCACATCAGTTGAAGAAAAGAAGGCGAAAAGTCGAAGATGGAAAGATTTATAAACTGTTTTCATACTTACTCAATAATTTAATCTTCAGTTTTTTCTTAAAAGAGGAGAGGGATTGAGAGTTGATGATCTTGTTGTCAAGTGAATTAAAAAACTTAGGCCCTTGAAAAAAGGGCGAGAACTTTTTCGTGTTTGTATGACAATACGGTAGACGGTAGGCCTGGGAATTTCTTGTATTGTAAGAGTGGAATTGATTGCTTTGAGAGAAATTGTTATTAAACTTTGGAGGTAAGAATGAATTTTTGCAAGAATACATAAATTGGCCCAGTTGAAGCAAATGGATATCATTAAATTTTAGTATACCGAGGTCCTTAAAGATGGGGTCAGTATGAGCATTATAATGTGATTTATTAATAATTCTAATAATGCGCTTTTGCAGGATAACAAGGCGGCGGAGATTAGTTTTATAGGTAGAAGCCCAAACGATATTGCAGTAGTAAAAATACGGATAAATTAAGGAATAGTAGAGCATAAGTAAAGACGATTTAGGAAGAAAGAAGCTGCATCTAGATATTATACCGACTGACTTCGCAACTTTACTTGCAACGTGAGATATTTCCGACTTCCAATTTAGGTTTTCATCCAAAATTACGCCTAGAAAATTTGTCTCCTTTACTTTAACAATATTTTGATTATCTATACTTATTTGAATATTACAAATTGAACGCTTTTGTCTTGGTTTAAAGACCATAAATTTAGTCTTTTTAAGATTTAGAGAAAGCTTGTTTGCTTTAAACCAGATTGACAGTTTGTCCATCTCCAAGTTTAACATATCTGAGAGATAGTTCAGATCTTTATGTGACATGAATACATTGGTATCGTCAGCGAACAATATCAGATTTAATAGATTAGAAGCATTGTTGATGTCGTTAATGTACAGTAAGAAAAATAGTGGTCCGAGGATGGAACCCTGAGGGACCCCACAGGAGATTTCATTTCTTAACGAACGGTGGCCATTATATTCAACATATTGCTTTCTGTTTGAAAAGTAACTTCTTATCCAGTCCAGCGCTAAGCCACGAATACCGTAGTGTTCGAGTTTATCAAAAAGGATGATATGATTTACAGTGCCAAAGGCTTTTGAGAGGTCAAAATTCACCTCGGTCAAAGGCAGTGGAGATCTTATCATGCAAGTCGATTAGCGCGAGTGCAGTGGAATGATTTTTCCTGAAGCCGTATTGGTTACTACAGAGGATGTTGAAGTTCATCAGATATTGCATTAAACGATTGTAGATAACTCTTTCAAAGAATTTTGAAAAGCTGGGAAGCACCGAGATAGGTCGGTAGTTGGTGAAAAGCGACTGATCATCAGATTTAAAAATAGGTATCACGCGAGCGATTTTCATTTCATCGGGAACAATACCATGCTGGATTGACAAGTTTATGATATGGGTGAGTGATTCAGAAACAAGTAGAATGGACTCCTTAATGACTGTCATTGGAATCTGGTCGTAGCCAGCTGCTTTGCCTGGAAGAAAAGTTTTCCCAATCTCAGTGATCTCATCTTGAGTTGTAGGGTTGAAGAATATTGACTGTGTAAAGGAACCATTAAGAAAACAACGGTGTGAAGCTGACGACTGTATACCCCTTGCTAAATTAGGACCGATGCTTGAGAAATAACTACAAAACTTGTTGGAAATTTCGACAGGATCAGTAACTTCACGATTTTCAGCTTTAAATGTTGAGCATCTATTGGAATTTCTTTTGCTTCTGATTAGGATTTCATTTAAAACTTTCCAAGTAGCACGAGTATTAGATTGAACGTTATTCAATTTCTTCTCGTAGTATAGACGTTTTGCTGTCCGCAGAGAATGATTTAATTTGTTTTTATAACTTTTGTAAACTGATTGACGATCCATTGTTGGATTTCGCAGATATTTTTTATAAAGCCTATTTTTCTTCCTAATACACTTAATAAGCGCATTGGATAGCCACGGTTTATTTAAACGGCACTGTTTTCTAGTTAATTTTTTTACAGGGAAGCACACATTATAACTTTCAGAATACTTCTTTATAAAGCTATTATACGCGTTTTTGGGGTCATGATGACCATCAATGGAGGACCAGGTAATTTGTTTTAGCGTTTCGAGAAAACTCGCTAAGTTTTCTTTATTATTGTCTCGAATGACCACTGGGTCATGAGCGTGGCTGTTGGAAGAGTCATTATTTGAATGAATCGAAAAAACAGGTAAGTGATCAGAGATATCAGTAATCAATAAACCACTTGTCGAGTGATCAAAAAATGTGTTTGTGAAAATGTTATCTAGCAATGTTGCGGTGTGAGAAGTTATTCGGGTGGGACTTGTTATCATGGGAAAAAACATATACGAGTGCAATCCATCAAGGAATTCGCCGGTGTTTTGGTGATGTTGAAAGTTAATTAAATTCAAATTGAAATCACCCATAATAAAACATATTTTGTTCTCTCTAGAGATTTTCGCTAACAGATCATTGTGTTTTGACACAAAGTCACCAACTCTCTGATTAGGTGGCCTGTAAATAACACCACCGATAATATTTTTCCCATGGGGTCTTGGTATTTCAATAAACAAAGATTCTGCAACATCAATATCGTCAAAACTCAAGTCAGCGCGAATTTTAAAATCGAGATTGTCAGAAATATATAAGCCAACACCACCACCAGTTCTATTTGGGCGATGTTTGTGAATAAAATTGAAACCATCTATGTCTACTGAATGGGAATAATCATTTAGCCAAGTCTCAGAAACGCCAATTAAAGAGAACTTAAAGTGCAACTAACCCCAAAATATTTTTTTCGCTTAAATAAATCTTTACACCTGTTCGAAACACACCGCGCCTTTTTGCGCCTTTTTTAACCAGATCTTGTCTTTTTATAGGCTGTAAAAGTTACGAATCATCTGTCCCACGACCGAGCTAGTAAGGGGCATGGGTCTATTCCTTACATGACGTCACAAACTGCTTTGCATGCATGTTTACAAAGACTTAATGCGATGGAAATCGGTTTGTGACGTCATGTAAGGAATAGACCCATGTCCCTTACTAGCTCGGTCGTGGGACAGATGATGGCTAAATTTCGTAACTTTTGCAGCCTATAAAAAGTCAATATTTGGTTAAAAAAGGCGCAAAAAGGCGCGGTGTGTTTCGAACAGGTGTAAAGATTTATTTAAGCGAAAAAAATATTTTGGGGTCAGTTGCACTTTAATATTCAAGCATGTCAAAAGAATAGAAAGGCTGTTTAGATTACGTTGAAGACTACGAATATTTAGGTGTAGAAGCGAAAAATCTTCATCACATAAATTATCATTTCTCAACATTTCGTTAAATTTATCTTCAATGTAGTAATCACAATGGACGTCGTCTGTGCAGAAATTAACATCAGGATCTATATCGTCAGAACGAGTTAGGGAAAGATTGTGACTTGAAAATAAAGGATCGTAATTTAAGCTGGAAAGTGTGTCAGGATCATAACGGACCGGGCCATGTTGAAGTTCGTAAATTGCAAGGTTAAAACTATAATCGTCTAAAGCATTAAAAGGTAAAGTGTGATCAGGAATCGAAGCCATGGCTAATAAATAATAAACATATAAATACGTACTATAAATATTATAGAAAGCTAAAGCACAAAACTACACAGCTACTTAACTGGGACGCTCAATTCTGTCTTTAATAACCAGTCGGTCTAAAACGAAATAGGCTATTTTCCCGTTTCTTCTCGCTTCTTCAAACTTAGGACGCTGCTCTTCCCTCTTGTCAAGGGTTTCTTGTGCCAGGTCTTCATTAACAAAAATTCCAGGGGGCTTGATTCTCCTTGCACTTCTGATGATCTGTTCTTTTTGCTTCCAATCGCGAAGGCGACAAACGATGGTCCTTGGACGTCTTACGGAGCCAGTTGTAGCATTTGCTCTTCTGCCGACTCGATGAGCCCGCTCGATATCCGGTTCTTCATCGAGGTTAAGCTTCTCTTTGAGTATCTCCTTTACTTTGGTTTCGGTGTTGTCCCAAGTTTCTGCTTCTTCCTCTCGAATGCCGTCTATTCGAATATTACTCCTTCTACTTTGGTTCTCCAGATATTCGATCTTATCAGTGTGGTAATCGAGGGAACCGCACATCTTTTCAATCTCTTCTTCGACCTCATGCAGTCGGGATGAGCATGATTTCAAGTCCTTGATATCTTTCTGGGAGAACTCGAGGCTCACCTTCAAGTCGCCAGTGTCTTTCTCGTAAATATCTAGTCTAGCTTTGATTTCTGCGACTTGGCCGATGACGGAATCTAGCCGTGCGTTTACGTTGGCCAACAGTGAGTCGAATAAATTCTTAAACATTCTTTCTTGCACTTTCAACAGCTCCCTCAGTGTCGCCATTGTGACAAGTTCAGATCCCGAGGAATCAGCTCCTTGAGTGCTAGCAGCCTTCGCGGTACGAGTTTCAGGCATAGTTAATTTAGTTAGAGTCGTAAATGGCAAATAGCGATAACAAAAATTGAGTGTAAAACAAGATTCACTAAGAAATTAAAGCAATTGTCGCGGAGTAAAGAAAGTACGACCGTACGCCACTCTTCGCTTCGCTTCGCTCAACGTTTGTCATGTATTGGTTTTTCAATGCAAATGTCTTTACAATCAAGATCGCGAGGGTGTGTCTGACTGTAGGTTTGAATAACTTCTTCGAATCGTGGCGAAAAATCTCGATTAGGCTTTCGCCATCGGTCGCCATCTTTCTCGAACTTGAAGCTCCTTGTTTTGTAGCCTGCCTCACTTAGAATTCTGAGTCTATGCTGCGAACACAACGGACAAATTTACAACCAAAGTGAACTTTCATGTTTCATCTAATTTCTCTCCCCCTCCTGCCGCTGGCTTCAGAATTGACGGGATCTAGAGGACAATTAATTGATTATGAAAGCCAAGAACCTTGTCTGTTTCAGTTGGTTTCTGGGAAGCTATCCTAACATTCTGATTTGATAATCGCTTTGGATAAAACCTGCGCTCTGTGCATCTTTTGTCCTCGTATCCAGGATTCAGTGAAAAACAGGAACGCCGGGCGTAATGGGAAGAACGCGAAATAAGAGTCACGCCTAAAGGACGAAGGGAGTCAGAAACCTCATATTGAGTAAAGCAATACAACACCTGTCCAGCAGTATTTAACCATTGTGGGCTTGGTTTCCGATTTTCACCCATTTTAGAGTGGAAAAATAATCACTGAAATTTTGTTTTGGTTAAATAGAGAGCGAGGTCAACAGATCTGTACCACTTCTAGATGCCGTATTACGGTACTAGATTGGTTCTCATTCTGATATATTTTCCTCAGACCAGTGTATTGTCTTATCTTTCCACACAGGACTAAACAAGAGCTAGAAGATATTTGCAAACGCCTTGATGACAGGCAGTCGCAGAGTCTCAGACAACCGCTTTTACGCAGAGAGACTGCAACTGAATTCCCCTTATTGAATTATGTTTAACTCAATTTTTTTGAAGATTCAAAATAGCAAACAGAGAAACAAAATAAAATAGAAAAAACCGAAAACAAGTATACCAAAACAAGAACAGCAACACGTGACTTTCACATTATAAATACTCATGTGTTCGACTATTGCAGATGGTTTGCAAAGCTGTTAACACATTTCGTTGGAAACCTTTATTTTCAGCGCACGTTTAGTAAAATGCAACTTCAAGACGTTCGGTTAAGCACGCAAAGTAATAATAAACAATTATTGGACGAGCTTGAGCAAAATATCATGATTTGGCAGTGGCGAGCAGTTCGGCTTCGGCAAATAATTGATCTGCGAGACACTGATAAATCACAATATTTTGCGAAAACCGAGCTCAATAATTCGATCACCGAGCTTGTTTTTCATAATTATTTTCAGGAAGCGTGAAACGATCTGCCATTTGTCACTGAATTTGAAGAGCTTGGGCGCGTGGACACAACTATGCATGAGCAGAATATTATTTGCAGCAAAATCACAGGTAGACGTTACTTCGCACGAGCAGACCATTATTTGTAGGTCACGTGGTATGCTCTGGACCAATGAAAAGGAAGGGAAAAAGTATCGAATGATAATAGATTTTATGGGTTGCTGCGTGGCCACAAAAGCGAACGAATCAAGACATTAGCGGACATAGACAGTTAATTCAATATCATCTTATCCCGATCTGTTGTAAGCTAGTTTTAGAAAAATGTGCGCCATACACGCATGACGAATATGGCTACCCACCGCATGTGTAGTATTTTTTATTTAGACAACAAAAACAATCAAACAAACAAAACACTGACCAATTAGAGTATAGTAGTTAATTCAATATCAACTTATTCATATTTATTGAAAGTTATTTTTAGACAAAAGTGCGCCATACGCGCATGATGAATAGTGCTCCCTACCTCATGTATAGTAAAGTAATTCTTCTCTGTTTATAGTTCGAATTCCATACTTCAAATGGAAGTTTACACTCTTTGTAAATAAAATTCTAGGGTTACGTACTGCTTGTCCGGAATGAAGCTTGCGATATACAGAATATCAATTGTTTACTCAACATCTTATGATCATAACTCACAACAAATTATAGTGAGGGAAAAAGGCCTGGGAACGAGGTTGAACAGGCGCACAGACGTAATGTTTGTTGAGGGCGTAGATTGAAACAGCTATCACGCGAAGAAATGGATAAAAAAATACTCTAATTGTTTTATATCGTCACTTTGATAGCCGAAGATTACTAGGAAGCTCTGGTATGAAGCACGTCCTTAATGTACTCTTTGGCGACCTCTCTAAACCTAAGCTACCTCGTCCCCCCTACCCCTCCCCCACCCGGCCTGAAATTCACCCTTCATATTTCACAGCCTCAATCGTACCAGGAAGACGGAACAAGAGAATATCGGAAAAGGAAATTACCGAATTTCATAACACCCTCTTTTTCGGAAGAACACAGTCAAAAGCGATACCTTCTAATACTCATACCTATCATGAGATAAGTTGTACCTTTCAGAACAAAAGAAAACAATTCGAGGTTTGTGAACATTAATATAAGCAAAATATGTTCTTTGAGTTAGACAATTTTGTATTTGAACGTAACGCCATGAAATGATGATATTTTGTGAATCCAAGGTACTTATAAATAAAGTAAAATCTCTTTCTTTCTTTCCGTCCGTCATCCATGCAGATAGTTGTTCAGGCGGTGGATTATCATTTTTCGCAGTTGGCCGCCGTTGCTTACGATAAATTGAAAAGGGAAAATTCCCAGTGAAACCGAAAAAAAAAGATAATTGTTGATGAGCCAATAAAATTAGGTGCTTAATAGGCTTTTTAATAATTGATTAGTGTCAACAACAATTTTGGAAATCGGTTATTTTCAGCTCGGCGCGTTGCAATCATATAACAAGACTTACCGCCCCCCCCCCCCCCCCACCTCTCCACCTCTCTAATAAACCCCCCGTTTGACAGTTGGTTTTGTAACAAGCCCCCACTCCTTTTGGGACACGAGATTTTGTAATTATTCCCTCCTATTCCCTCTTACGACGAATAAACTTTATGCGGCCCAGTTGGTTTGTTTTTAAACAAATCTACAATAAAACACACAATACTGTTTCCTGCTCGGTAGTATATAATGAAGTTTCACTATTGAACATGAAAGCGGCGTGTTCAAAGATTTGAAATAATCCTCTCCCCCCCCCCCCCCTTCCCCTCTCTATTAAGCCCCCTCTCAAATAAGCACCCCGTTAATAAGGCCTGATATTAAACAAGCCCCCGGGGGGGCTTAATAGAGCTTTTACGGTAAGTTAAAATGTATTTGGATAAATCGGTAAGGATTTTGAGAACTCTCCAGAAAAAAATTAACCAAGTGAGACAATAGAGTGAGTAGCATTTCGCTTTGCCACTTAATTCCGGAAGTGACGTAACATTTCTTTTCTCCCCCCTTTTCTTTCTGATTGTGCTCCGTTTCGCAGTGAGCGAACAGTTTAAAATGACTTACTCAACGTTGCCTTTTCGCGTAGAAAATTTCCCAAATAAGTTTTAATTGTTCCAGGAAACAAGCCACGCTAGCAATGACGCGGCAAATGTGATGTGCAAACTGTGCAAGAACCGATACAACTTAAAGACCCCAGAGGGGGAGGGGCTGGCAGAGCTATAGCCCTAATTGGTTATGTAAGCAACAATGACGTACGTTGTAAGTCGTAAGTCGGTGGTTTTTTTCGTTGCCCTGAGAGTATTGAGAACTCTTCAGAAATAAAAATCAATTAAATGATACTGAAAGAAGCACTTCACTTCGCTTCGTCATCTACAAACTCTGCAAGACCCGGGCAATTTCACTGAACCGGATCTGCAATTACAGTTTGCTGACATCAAGGCAAGGGTTATGGGTATGCTATAAAGAGTCGTCTCGTTATCAAGCTGCAGGGCATGCTCACACAGGACCGGACCCAGCATGCAGGAGCTCTTGAATCAGAAGTCCATAAATTATCTTTAAATAGATATGGTAGGCTTATAGACCAATCAAAATAGAAGACGTTGAAAGGGCGTATAACAACAGTGCCAAAAAATGAATATATCAAAATAGTTTAATTCTTCAGAGGATGTAATCTAACCAAGAGATCGACATCAGCTGAAATACGCGTTTGTTTGGATGAAAAGGCGAGAACAGGAGATGGCGTAAAAGGTTTAGCTGCAGGTTACTTTTCAACTTTATCAGTAAGTGTCACAAAATCATTAATACTCGGCTGTGAATCTCTTGTCTGACTAATAATATCGAACGTCTTTGCCGGTTCCAATCTAGCATACTTCAGTTAAGCAAGCTTGTATGTTCCCCTATCATATGTTTATTTTAAATGAAGTGATACTTTGTCAGACTTTCATTTTCATAGACTGTTAAAGAGATAGCATGCATGAACTTACACCGACAACACACTCTAAGTTTCCATTCTGTTTGCAATCCGCAATCCGAAGGTGTCTAAGGTGTCTAGGTGGGCACTTGACTGAAGTTTACTGTTAGTAGTATTTTTTTGTGTTCGGTTAATGCTCTTCACTCGTTATAAGACTGAAGCGAGAATACGTTATAATCATCTGAGAAACACCTCATTTCCTTAGTTGAAGCAGCGATAGACCAAGTGAAGCACATCAACTGCATTATTATGCAGGAATCTATTCCAAGGGCAGTTTTACTAGTATGCCTTGAATTCTTGATCATCAGATAGTTCATTTAGCTATTCCTAGAGTGTCAGTTTATTGAATCTTCCGGGCTCAATAGCGCTCTTTAATTTCTTCTGATGAAATGAGAATGTTGCTAGCTTTCTGTGGTCATTTCTTTGTTTGCTGCAAATTTAGGCCGACAGCCGGATAAGATTTATCAGGGCATCGTTATGTAACCCTGAATTCCGACTTATCTCTGTCACTCAGTATGGTGCTCAGAAATCGTTAAAACGATTGATAAAATGAAGCAAATGTATGATAATCACACGAAAAGACACCAACTGTTATGAATTAAATGGATTAGTTTTGCAGGATTTGTTTTTAGGTCGAATTTCTAATCAAAGAATATTAAATCGCCAACTTGTTTATTGTTTACATTGTTATGTAATAGATAAAATATGAGCGGGAGACCTCTACCTTTATGTATCAAAGTTAATGCCGACCGCCGACCGGTGAGCTCAGTGGTAGAGCACCGGACTACCGTGCGGGAGGTCGCGGGTTTAAATCCCGGCTGGGCCAACACTCAAGCTAAAAGGTCTTTAAATAATTGAGGAGAAAGTGCTGTCTTTGTAAATTACATCTGCAAATGGTTAGACTTTCTAGTCTTCTCGGATAAGGATGATAAACCGTAGGCCCCCTCTCACAACTCTTCATAATTGATTCTGTGGGACACAAAAGAACCCACGCATTGTTCGAAAAGAGTAGGGGACGTAGTCCCCGGTGTGGTGGGTCTATCTCTACTAGAATGTGGTTATAGGGGTGGGATTTGCAGTTACAGGCCAACAGCAATTGGCGCAAGCTGTTGTAGTGTCCCCGCCAGGTCTCTGGCGAAGCTAATAAAATAAAATAAAATAAAATAAGATAAAATAAAATGCATACTGATTAGCTGAGCAGGACTCTTTTATGAAAGTTACTGATTTGTATTGGGGTTTAGAGAGGTATACATGTGACTTGGTCATAACTCTTATGAATTATTAATGAATTTTACAACAACTCTTAATCACTTAGTGGCTTCCAAGAACTGCAAATTGACTGTTATATTAAAGATATATTTCAATTTCAAAGAATTGTTACTATTAAAAAGGGCCTGATTACATGGTGAATTTCAACCCGGCTAACCGACCTGAGATTTCAGCTCGGCTTCCAGAACAAATCTTCTTAAAAAGACGTTTGTAATTACACATTACATAAAGAGAAGTTCAGCACGGGGTGAAATTTCCAGCCCGCTTGTGAAACCGAGCTGGAAATTTCAAATAGACTTGAATAGATGGGCCTATAACCGGGGAGGGGCGTGTATCAGTTCTAACTATTATTGTGAATGGTTTGAACCCAGGAGTCATATCATAACTAAGTGAAGCACGATCGTCCGGGTGAGTGTAGTCCTGAGAAGGACTGTTTGTGGTGACATTGACTGACGTTTCGACAACCTGAGCGGAAGTCATCATCAGAGTCAAGTGATTGGAGTAATGTCAGGAGATGGTATAAGTACTCTGGTCGTTGATGTGATTGGTCAACGAAGTCGTGATGTTATTGGTTGTCTGTCAATTTCGTGCGACTTACATTCACGCTGTCGCGTAATGGCCTTAACCGCTGATTTCAGCAGTGACCTCCCGGCCCATATTTTTAGGACAGATCGAGGGGTGAAATACAAACATGTTTATGGTCAAATGAACGCCGCTGGCTGAAGGTATTGCCAAAACGAGCAATGACGGACAAAATCCACGAAAAAAGCTATCGAACGATGCCTTTTGAGGGACATTTGAGGCACATTTGGCCGAGATGTCGCTTGTTGAACGGAAAGTCATGATGGTCAGGAATGCTTCTCCTTTTCTAACTTCATATATCCATCGTCAAAGTGGACGCGATTAATCGTGTTAAATCTCCCTGAAAATCGCTGTGTATGTGGGACTCGATGCCAACTTTAAGGAATGAACTTGGAAAAATCGACCACTTGAAAAGAAACTCGCCCAGCTACGGTGGAGGACTGCTACTTCAACAACTTCCCACAGAAAATAGAAGGGCAAAAAGAGCGAGAGAACGGCTAAAAACATGCTTAAAATGGACGGTGTTACCGAACTGGTGAATATATGCATTTTACATAGTGGAATTGAGGATGTTTTCACCTGGTCGTTTCCAACTTGGAAAGTTATACAGGTACGCTAGAAGTTATCATAAGCTCAAATATTAGATTTCACCTCACACATTTCTTTATAAACGAAATCGCCAAGTTTGTTTCGGTAATACGAGATAGCCGCTGCCGTTCCGCGGGCGCGATGTCCGGGATTTTACGCCATGGTTAGTCAAATGTTCGTAGGTGTATTGTTAGTCAAATTAGTCGGTGTGTCTATTGTTTGTCTGTTGTTGATATCGTCAATAAGTTGTTTGTAAGGTGCGGGAAGCTGTTGACAACGGTTCAGTGGTGCCTGTTCTAAGTTAGTAAACCAACTTTCCAGTGCGATCCGTTGGTAGTAGTTAGTACAGTAGGTAATGCATTTAGCAGAGTCCCAGCCGATTGTGTGGTTTGTCAGTAAATGGAAAGTCTATGCTATGTCTATGCTAGTAAGCTGTTTGAAGTTATTAAGACCCATCTACCAAACGTCCATGCATATGCAGACGACACTCAACTTTACCTGTCGTTCAAGCCAGGCAGTTTTGAAAGTGAGACGGGGGCAAAGTGTGCTATGGAGCGGTGTATTAGGGCTGTGAGGGCGTGGATGGTTGAAGATAAGTTGAAGCTGAATGAAGAGAAGACTGAGTTCATGCTCATTGGAACTCGCCAGCAACTTAGTAAAATCCGAACTGATAGTCTTTTAGTTGGTGACACGCCTATACCTTCAGTTACTGAAGCTAGGAATTTAGGTGTCTGGTTTGACTCTAATCTCCATTTTCACAACCACATAAACAAGACGTGCCAGTTAGCTTTCTTTTCATTGTACAACATTAGGCGTATCAGAAAATACCTCCCTTTTGAAGCTGCAAAGACTTTACTACAAGCTTTAGTCATAAGTCGTATGGACTATTGCAACTCGCTATTATATGGTCTGCCAGCTATACATATTCATAAATTGCAACGTGTACAAAATGCAGCTGCCAGGTTACTGACCAACACGCCACGCTATGCGCACATCACACCTGTCATGATAGAGCTTCATTGGTTGCCTGTTAAATTTAGAATTATTTTTAAGTTCAATTTAACAATTTTTAAAGCTCTTCATGGTCTTGCACCAGCCTATCTTAGCAACCTTTTATCTTTTAAACACTCTAATTATAATTTAAGATCAAATAATAATAATATTCTTGCCTGGCCCGCAGTAAAATCGGCCAAAACCAGTGGAGATAGGGCCTTCTCGGTTGCTGCTCCAGTTTTATGGAACGCCTTGCCGCCAAGCCTTAGGGCTATGGATGATATTATCATATTTAAGAGAGAGCTCAAAACGTATCTTTTTAGGCAAGCGTATTTTATTAATGTTTAGATTTTATATTTCTGTGTTATGTGATTTTTATTTCTGTAATTATAATATAATTAGCACTCTAGATATAGTTTTACATTTTTAGCATAGTTAATTTAATTTTTAATGATTTTTATCAATTGTAAAGCGCATTAGATCATATATTTTTAATGAATTTTGCGCTATATAAGTAACAAGTTTATTATTATTATTATGTTGATGTCACCATTTCTCGTCACTCGTTTGTGTTCAGTCAGTCTTACATTCAAATTTCTGCCAGTCTCACCGACATAAGTGGCCTGACAGTCGCAAAGGACAGACAGAGAGCAGTTTACAAGATCGAATGCTGCGACTGTCA
This sequence comes from Pachyseris speciosa, assembly GCA_016490735.1. Classification (NCBI taxonomy): domain Eukaryota; kingdom Metazoa; phylum Cnidaria; class Anthozoa; order Scleractinia; family Pachyseridae; genus Pachyseris; species Pachyseris speciosa. Next base: position 1,001,255 of record JAEMWC010000116.1, on the reverse strand, counting down.
GGCCACTTATATCGGTGAGACTGGCAGAAATTTGAACGTAAGACTGACTGAACACAAACGAGCGCCGAGAAGTGGTTGAGAAATGGTTTACTAACTTAGAACAGACTCCACTGAACCGTTGTCAACAGCTTCCCGCACCTTACAAACGACTTATTGACGATATCAACAACAGACAAACAATAGACACACCGACTAATTTGACTAACAATACACCTACGAACATTTGACTAACACCCAGGTGGAAATCTTATTAAGTTCTTACAAGATCTTGTAAGATCTTGTAAGAATCTTGTAAGATTGCAATTAAGATTAAGATCTTAGTAAGATCTTGTTTAAGATTTCATATCTGAATAAGATCTTAGTATATATTTTGTCAAATCTTAAAAGAAAAATTCAGTTTTAAGCACTTTAAGATCTTGATAAGATCTTGATAAGATCTTGTAAGATCTTAACTGAATCTTGGTAGGATCTTAATGCAAATCTGAACATCTTTTATTTTAAGATTCTTAAAAGATTTTAGTAAGATCTTAGTTTATTTCATAATCTTAATTCTTACAAGAATATGAAATTCTAAGCATTTTAAGATCTTGATAAGATCTTAACATAATCTTGGCGGGATCTTAATGCAGATCTTAACTTCTTACACGTTAAGATTCTTGGAAGATATTAATAACATCTTAGTACATTTTATAATCAATAATCTCACAAGAAAATCCAGTTCTAAGCATTTGAAGATCTTGATAAGATCTTGAAAGATCTTAACAATTGTATTGAACATTCTCTTAGAAATCTTGACAGGATCTTTATGCAGTTCTTAACATCTTCATTTTAAGATTCTTGTAAGAATGTTCAGACAATGTAAAGTTAGGCTGTTTGGAAGAAGAATTAAGCCAGGCATGTTAAGATCTTAAATAACATGAAATCAACTGACAACATTAACATTGACTAATTTATTTATCTAATACAGTCGAGTCAGGTCAACGTACCCCCCTAGATTACATTAATGAGTCGATTATTCTACATTGAACCTGTTAGTCGTTTGGAATAATGCAATCATTTTTGAAAAATTCGAATCAAACTTCGATTGCTGATTGCACTAAGCGAACAAAAGATGCTCCTTATATGGGAAATCGAAGCGTCCAACATGGCGTCCAGTGGTGAGTGGAAGTGATAGGTGTATTATCAAGCAGTTTTTTTGCTTTCTACATCCCATAGAGCTTGTAGAAGTCTTATTCGTGATAAAAGGATTTCAGGCGAAGTTCCAGCAAGTCTTCTCGTGAATAGTTTTGGTTGTTTACAACGCTGTATGCTATCACACATCAGCTGTGTTTAATTTCGCTCCGTAGGAATTTATTATTCTTAGGATTCTTGGAAAGAATAATATTGTTGGATTTTAAAGGGCTAAAAAAGGTGTGCTCTATTAAAAGAGATGACAGAAATAAAGTGTTGTTGGTCGCATGCGTTTTTCAAACACATCTATGGACATAGTCCAATCAGCAATTGAAGTTTGCTTCGAATATTTAACAAATGATTGCATTATTCAAAACAACGAACGGGTTCAATGTTGAAATAATCAACTCATTAACTAGGGGGGTAGGCTTGACCTTACTTGACTGTAAACATTGACTAATTAATCACAACAATAATTTAATCATTTATCACAACCCATTATGAGCCACAGTTTTATGAAAATGCCATGAATTTTCTGTAAAAACCCCATGAAGGCCATTTAATGGCCCATGAAAACTGCAAAATGTAATTTCATGGGTTCTCTTTTGGCCATGAATTTTCTATGAAAATGTGGCATTTTATTTCATGACCCATGAATTTGAGAAGGAGATACATTTATGAGCCATAAATTTGCCATGAAACTTGTCACATTATATATTTCATGACCCATGAAAGTCATGTGTTTGGACTTTCGTGGGCCATGAAAATGGCTGGTGGTGTGGTCTTCGATTTCATGGGCCATTAATAATCCATGAAACTCGACACATTGTCTTTAATGACCCATGAAAACATACTTTTCATGGCATATAAAAAGATTCCGTTTACATTACTGATTTCATGTGTCATGAATTTTCCATGATTCTAGGGCTTAAAAGGTGGGAATCATGAAAATTCACCACACATGCCTTGAATAAATTATATTTGATACAGACTTTCATTTTAACAATAGACTTTTGAAATTTTATTTATTAAAATTGAAAGGCAATCAAGAAAGGACAAATAGATGTCACTACCTTGCATCAAAATTCAAGCCAACAGATCATAGACCATAATAAAGGTGTTAGACTTGTAAACTTGTACCAGAACAATACTGGAGCGGTACTGGGATGACAATAAAAGTAGAATAAAAATGGAACAATGTGCCGTAACAAGTGACCAAAAGAATAATATAATTTAATACGAAAGAAACATGGCGACCGGATTAAGTGTAGACCACACTAAGGGACATAACTAGGATTTTTCAACGAGGGGCCTACTGTGTGTCACACCTAAAGTACTTCCCAGATTGTCATGTCAACATCCATGCTGTGTTTTACTGAAAGTGACATTAATTTTGTTCAGATGGGCAAAAAGGTTAGAGGGAGGGACAAGCCAGCCATTTTCATGAGTTGTTTAGACTGAAGGAAACTTCTCATCATAAAACGTGATCAGCTGAAATATCTTATCACAGTTCCATTCAAATAAAGATGATTCTTCGTAATCAAAATCCACGGCCTGATTTTTCAGCACTCTACAAAAGTCTTTATACTGCCACTTTATAGGGGTAAACATATTACTGGTAGCCCTGTAGTTTCCACTGTGGCCTACAATTGATTATTCCTAGGAATTAGGATAAAACCAACGGCTTGGAATTAATTAGAATATCTGGGAATGTTCACTGATCCAGTTGGGAATAACTTGGAATTACAAGGAATTCCCAAAAATTCTAAGACTAAACAAAAATCGCATTTGGAATTGCTGGAAATGTCTTGGAATCAGTGGTAAGCTGAGACATCAAAATGCAAATTTGAGCAATTTGTGGCCAATCAATATCAAGTTAAAGTTCCACCACTTTAAATTAAAAAAAGACTGCAAAGTTTTGTGCTTTTAAGACCAAGACTTTAATTCTTTCAAGGAAACAAATTTATGATTAAGCCTAAATCAAGTGCTACTAATTAAGCTTAATAACTTATATAAATACAACATAGTACTAAAAGGCAAAAAGACAATTATATAAAATAAAATTAAATCCTTAAGTCATACATTTACTCAGTGATTTATCCGAAAAGCTCATGAAATTTACAAAGTCCTTTGAAATGAAACGAACGTAAGACTTAAAAGTGAGCGAGAGTTAGCGATGGATTTTTCTCACCTCCACGAACTCGTTCGTCTCTTCGCTATCTCGTCAACGTTCGGTAACAAACATCTAAAGCATGTTTTATACTCAACTGAAGATGAATCTCTTCCTAAAGTGTGTTTTCATCAAAATCTTGGCAAGAAATTGGATTCATATCCTCGAAAACGAAGCGAGCACTTGCACGTACAAAACAAAGCATGCTTCACTGGAGACCGCAATCAAGTAGTCCAGTGGATGTTACTCAGCAACAGCCAATAATAGTGCGAAAAATTTTCACGTGACTATCTCGTGCTTTTCAGCGAACAAAGAACCTCTATTCATTCTCTCTTGGCGCCCATCTTTGAATTGTGTTTTCGGTTGGTCTATCGTGCGAATAATTGTAGTTTTTTTTGTTTCGCATAGATGGTTTTTTGAGTGGTTTACAGGGTGAATAACAACAGCGTTATTATAGTAAACGAAAGGCTGAAGATTGTGACGCTGATGTCAAAGGAAATGAACGCATCACCGTGGATTTAGAGGCCGGCAAGCCATTTTTAAATCGAGAGTTTTGAATGTTTTTGGTAAGTAAATAAGTTTACTCTGTTATTAGAAATAGGAACAGTTCTTAAATTATAAAAGCCCATAACTTGTCAACGGCATAGTAAAACTGTGAACAAGATTATCAGAGTGCTCCTCGGCAAAGTGTAATCCATTGCGGCCGCCGTTCGTCTTCGAATCGTCAGTAGTAGGGAGTTTAGTCACGTGATTTCCCCACGCGAAATGGAGCCAAAACAATACCGTTCCCAAACTTTCCGTTTATTCTCGTTGAAATATTGTATTCTTCTGCAACTAAAATGTACCTACCTTTAGAAGGTACCTTAAAGAATAAAACCTGTAAATTTCATCGTGATTGGTACCGTATTTCTAGTGCTAATAATCCGACTTCGCCGACACTCGGAGTCAGGAGTCGCAACTGAAGCGTGGCCGCCATGCTTGACAAAACCTGACCTGACCCGGGGAAGGTAAAATTCGATTTCGCAGTGCTTATTGGCTGAAAAACAATGGCTAATGCATGAAACAATAGGGCTAAAGGATTAGGGGACCCCTAGGCAGTAGTTTCTTTGTTCAAACGTCCATGGTTCACGAAATATCGTCGATTATCTAAATTAGACCAATCAAAATAGAAGACGTTGAAAGGGCGTATAACAACAGTGCCAAAAAATGAATATATCAAAATAGTTTAATTCTTCAGAGGATGTAATCTAACCAAGAGATCGACATCAGCTGAAATACGCGTTTGTTTGGATGAAAAGGCGAGAACAGGAGATGGCGTAAAAGGTTTAGCTGCAGGTTACTTTTCAACTTTATCAGTAAGTGTCACAAAATCATAAATACTCGGCTGTGAATCTCTTGTCTGACTAATAATATCGAACGTCTTTGCCGGTTCCAATCTAGCATACTTCAGTTAAGCAAGCTTGTATGTTCCCCTATCATATGTTTATTTTAAATGAAGTGATACTTTGTCAGACTTTCATTTTCATAGACTGTTAAAGAGATAGCATGCATGAACTTACACCGACAACACACTCTAAGTTTCCATTCTGTTTGCAATCCGCAATCCGAAGGTGTCTAAGGTGTCTAGGTGGGCACTTGACTGAAGTTTACTGTTAGTAGTATTTTTTTGTGTTCGGTTAATGCTCTTCACTCGTTATAAGACTGAAGCGAGAATACGTTATAATCATCTGAGAAACACCTCATTTCCTTAGTTGAAGCAGCGATAGACCAAGTGAAGCACATCAACTGCATTATTATGCAGGAATCTATTCCAAGGGCAGTTTTACTAGTATGCCTTGAATTCTTGATCATCAGATAGTTCATTTAGCTATTCCTAGAGTGTCAGTTTATTGAATCTTCCGGGCTCAATAGCGCTCTTTAATTTCTTCTGATGAAATGAGAATGTTGCTAGCTTTCTGTGGTCATTTCTTTGTTTGCTGCAAATTTAGGCCGACAGCCGGATAAGATTTATCAGGGCATCGTTATGTAACCCTGAATTCCGACTTATCTCTGTCACTCAGTATGGTGCTCAGAAATCGTTAAAACGATTGATAAAATGAAGCAAATGTATGATAATCACACGAAAAGACACCAACTGTTATGAATTAAATGGATTAGTTTTGCAGGATTTGTTTTTAGGTCGAATTTCTAATCAAAGAATATTAAATCGCCAACTTGTTTATTGTTTACATTGTTATGTAATAGATAAAATATGAGCGGGAGACCTCTACCTTTATGTATCAAAGTTAATGCCGACCGCCGACCGGTGAGCTCAGTGGTAGAGCACCGGACTACCGTGCGGGAGGTCGCGGGTTTAAATCCCGGCTGGGCCAACACTCAAGCTAAAAGGTCTTTAAATAATTGAGGAGAAAGTGCTGTCTTTGTAAATTACATCTGCAAATGGTTAGACTTTCTAGTCTTCTCGGATAAGGATGATAAACCGTAGGCCCCCTCTCACAACTCTTCATAATTGATTCTGTGGGACACAAAAGAACCCACGCATTGTTCGAAAAGAGTAGGGGACGTAGTCCCCGGTGTGGTGGGTCTATCTCTACTAGAATGTGGTTATAGGGGTGGGATTTGCAGTTACAGGCCAACAGCAATTGGCGCAAGCTGTTGTAGTGTCCCCGCCAGGTCTCTGGCGAAGCTAATAAAATAAAATAAAATAAAATAAGATAAAATAAAATGCATACTGATTAGCTGAGCAGGACTCTTTTATGAAAGTTACTGATTTGTATTGGGGTTTAGAGAGGTATACATGTGACTTGGTCATAACTCTTATGAATTATTAATGAATTTTACAACAACTCTTAATCACTTAGTGGCTTCCAAGAACTGCAAATTGACTGTTATATTAAAGATATATTTCAATTTCAAAGAATTGTTACTATTAAAAAGGGCCTGATTACATGGTGAATTTCAACCCGGCTAACCGACCTGAGATTTCAGCTCGGCTTCCAGAACAAATCTTCTTAAAAAGACGTTTGTAATTACACATTACATAAAGAGAAGTTCAGCACGGGGTGAAATTTCCAGCCCACTTGTGAAACCGAGCTGGAAATTTCAAATAGACTTGAATAGATGGGCCTATAACCGGGGAGGGGCGTGTATCAGTTCTAACTATTATTGTGAATGGTTTGAACCCAGGAGTCATATCATAACTAAGTGAAGCACGATCGTCCGGGTGAGTGTAGTCCTGAGAAGGACTGTTTGTGGTGACATTGACTGACGTTTCGACAACCTGAGCGGAAGTCATCATCAGAGTCAAGTGATTGGAGTAATGTCAGGAGATGGTATAAGTACTCTGGTCGTTGATGTGATTGGTCAACGAAGTCGTGATGTTATTGGTTGTCTGTCAATTTCGTGCGACTTACATTCACGCTGTCGCGTAATGGCCTTAACCGCTGATTTCAGCAGTGACCTCCCGGCCCATATTTTTAGGACAGATCGAGGGGTGAAATACAAACATGTTTATGGTCAAATGAACGCCGCTGGCTGAAGGTATTGCCAAAACGAGCAATGACGGACAAAATCCACGAAAAAAGCTATCGAACGATGCCTTTTGAGGGACATTTGAGGCACATTTGGCCGAGATGTCGCTTGTTGAACGGAAAGTCATGATGGTCAGGAATGCTTCTCCTTTTCTAACTTCATATATCCATCGTCAAAGTGGACGCGATTAATCGTGTTAAATCTCCCTGAAAATCGCTGTGTATGTGGGACTCGATGCCAACTTTAAGGAATGAACTTGGAAAAATCGACCACTTGAAAAGAAACTCGCCCAGCTACGGTGGAGGACTGCTACTTCAACAACTTCCCACAGAAAATAGAAGGGCAAAAAGAGCGAGAGAACGGCTAAAAACATGCTTAAAATGGACGGTGTTACCGAACTGGTGAATATATGCATTTTACATAGTGGAATTGAGGATGTTTTCACCTGGTCGTTTCCAACTTGGAAAGTTATACAGGTACGCTAGAAGTTATCATAAGCTCAAATATTAGATTTCACCTCACACATTTCTTTATAAACGAAATCGCCAAGTTTGTTTCGGTAATACGAGATAGCCGCTGCCGTTCCGCGGGCGCGATGTCCGGGATTTTACGCCATGGTTAGTCAAATGTTCGTAGGTGTATTGTTAGTCAAATTAGTCGGTGTGTCTATTGTTTGTCTGTTGTTGATATCGTCAATAAGTTGTTTGTAAGGTGCGGGAAGCTGTTGACAACGGTTCAGTGGTGCCTGTTCTAAGTTAGTAAACCAACTTTCCAGTGCGATCCGTTGGTAGTAGTTAGTACAGTAGGTAATGCATTTAGCAGAGTCCCAGCCGATTGTGTGGTTTGTCAGTAAATGGAAAGTCTATGCTATGCTATGTCTATGCTAGTAAGCTGTTTGAAGTTATTAAGACCCATCTACCAAACGTCCATGCATATGCAGACGACACTCAACTTTACCTGTCGTTCAAGCCAGGCAGTTTTGAAAGTGAGACGGGGGCAAAGTGTGCTATGGAGCGGTGTATTAGGGCTGTGAGGGCGTGGATGGTTGAAGATAAGTTGAAGCTGAATGAAGAGAAGACTGAGTTCATGCTCATTGGAACTCGCCAGCAACTTAGTAAAATCCGAACTGATAGTCTTTTAGTTGGTGACACGCCTATACCTTCAGTTACTGAAGCTAGGAATTTAGGTGTCTGGTTTGACTCTAATCTCCATTTTCACAACCACATAAACAAGACGTGCCAGTTAGCTTTCTTTTCATTGTACAACATTAGGCGTATCAGAAAATACCTCCCTTTTGAAGCTGCAAAGACTTTACTACAAGCTTTAGTCATAAGTCGTATGGACTATTGCAACTCGCTATTATATGGTCTGCCAGCTATACATATTCATAAATTGCAACGTGTACAAAATGCAGCTGCCAGGTTACTGACCAACACGCCACGCTATGCGCACATCACACCTGTCATGATAGAGCTTCATTGGTTGCCTGTTAAATTTAGAATTATTTTTAAGTTCAATTTAACAATTTTTAAAGCTCTTCATGGTCTTGCACCAGCCTATCTTAGCAACCTTTTATCTTTTAAACACTCTAATTATAATTTAAGATCAAATAATAATAATATTCTTGCCTGGCCCGCAGTAAAATCGGCCAAAACCAGTGGAGATAGGGCCTTCTCGGTTGCTGCTCCAGTTTTATGGAACGCCTTGCCGCCAAGCCTTAGGGCTATGGATGATATTATCATATTTAAGAGAGAGCTCAAAACGTATCTTTTTAGGCAAGCGTATTTTATTAATGTTTAGATTTTATATTTCTGTGTTATGTGATTTTTATTTCTGTAATTATAATATAATTAGCACTCTAGATATAGTTTTACATTTTTAGCATAGTTAATTTAATTTTTAATGATTTTTATCAATTGTAAAGCGCATTAGATCATATATTTTTAATGAATTTTGCGCTATATAAGTAACAAGTTTATTATTATTATTATGTTGATGTCACCATTTCTCGTCACTCGTTTGTGTTCAGTCAGTCTTACATTCAAATTTCTGCCAGTCTCACCGACATAAGTGGCCTGACAGTCGCAAAGGACAGACAGAGAGCAGTTTACAAGATCGAATGCTGCGACTGTCAGGCCACTTATATCGGTGAGACTGGCAGAAATTTGAACGTAAGACTGACTGAACACAAACGAGCGCCGAGAAGTGGTTGAGAAATGGTTTACTAACTTAGAACAGACTCCACTGAACCGTTGTCAACAGCTTCCCGCACCTTACAAACGACTTATTGACGATATCAACAACAGACAAACAATAGACACACCGACTAATTTGACTAACAATACACCTACGAACATTTGACTAACACCCAGGTGGAAATCTTATTAAGTTCTTACAAGATCTTGTAAGATCTTGTAAGAATCTTGTAAGATTGCAATTAAGATTAAGATCTTAGTAAGATCTTGTTTAAGATTTCATATCTGAATAAGATCTTAGTATATATTTTGTCAAATCTTAAAAGAAAAATTCAGTTTTAAGCACTTTAAGATCTTGATAAGATCTTGATAAGATCTTGTAAGATCTTAACTGAATCTTGGTAGGATCTTAATGCAAATCTGAACATCTTTTATTTTAAGATTCTTAAAAGATTTTAGTAAGATCTTAGTTTATTTCATAATCTTAATTCTTACAAGAATATGAAATTCTAAGCATTTTAAGATCTTGATAAGATCTTAACATAATCTTGGCGGGATCTTAATGCAGATCTTAACTTCTTACACGTTAAGATTCTTGGAAGATATTAATAACATCTTAGTACATTTTATAATCAATAATCTCACAAGAAAATCCAGTTCTAAGCATTTGAAGATCTTGATAAGATCTTGAAAGATCTTAACAATTGTATTGAACATTCTCTTAGAAATCTTGACAGGATCTTTATGCAGTTCTTAACATCTTCATTTTAAGATTCTTGTAAGAATGTTCAGACAATGTAAAGTTAGGCTGTTTGGAAGAAGAATTAAGCCAGGCATGTTAAGATCTTAAATAACATGAAATCAACTGACAACATTAACATTGACTAATTTATTTATCTAATACAGTCGAGTCAGGTCAACGTACCCCCCTAGATTACATTAATGAGTCGATTATTCTACATTGAACCTGTTAGTCGTTTGGAATAATGCAATCATTTTTGAAAAATTCGAATCAAACTTCGATTGCTGATTGCACTAAGCGAACAAAAGATGCTCCTTATATGGGAAATCGAAGCGTCCAACATGGCGTCCAGTGGTGAGTGGAAGTGATAGGTGTATTATCAAGCAGTTTTTTTGCTTTCTACATCCCATAGAGCTTGTAGAAGTCTTATTCGTGATAAAAGGATTTCAGGCGAAGTTCCAGCAAGTCTTCTCGTGAATAGTTTTGGTTGTTTACAACGCTGTATGCTATCACACATCAGCTGTGTTTAATTTCGCTCCGTAGGAATTTATTATTCTTAGGATTCTTGGAAAGAATAATATTGTTGGATTTTAAAGGGCTAAAAAAGGTGTGCTCTATTAAAAGAGATGACAGAAATAAAGTGTTGTTGGTCGCATGCGTTTTTCAAACACATCTATGGACATAGTCCAATCAGCAATTGAAGTTTGCTTCGAATATTTAACAAATGATTGCATTATTCAAAACAACGAACGGGTTCAATGTTGAAATAATCAACTCATTAACTAGGGGGGTAGGCTTGACCTTACTTGACTGTAAACATTGACTAATTAATCACAACAATAATTTAATCATTTATCACAACCCATTATGAGCCACAGTTTTATGAAAATGCCATGAATTTTCTGTAAAAACCCCATGAAGGCCATTTAATGGCCCATGAAAACTGCAAAATGTAATTTCATGGGTTCTCTTTTGGCCATGAATTTTCTATGAAAATGTGGCATTTTATTTCATGACCCATGAATTTGAGAAGGAGATACATTTATGGGCCATAAATTTGCCATGAAACTTGTCACATTATATATTTCATGACCCATGAAAGTCATGTGTTTGGACTTTCGTGGGCCATGAAAATGGCTGGTGGTGTGGTCTTCGATTTCATGGGCCATTAATAATCCATGAAACTCGACACATTGTCTTTAATGACCCATGAAAACATACTTTTCATGGCATATAAAAAGATTCCGTTTACATTACTGATTTCATGTGTCATGAATTTTCCATGATTCTAGGGCTTAAAAGGTGGGAATCATGAAAATTCACCACACATGCCTTGAATAAATTATATTTGATACAGACTTTCATTTTAACAATAGACTTTTGAAATTTTATTTATTAAAATTGAAAGGCAATCAAGAAAGGACAAATAGATGTCACTACCTTGCATCAAAATTCAAGCCAACAGATCATAGACCATAATAAAGGTGTTAGACTTGTAAACTTGTACCAGAACAATACTGGAGCGGTACTGGGATGACAATAAAAGTAGAATAAAAATGGAACAATGTGCCGTAACAAGTGACCAAAAGAATAATATAATTTAATACGAAAGAAACATGGCGACCGGATTAAGTGTAGACCACACTAAGGGACATAACTAGGATTTTTCAACGAGGGGCCTACTGTGTGTCACACCTAAAGTACTTCCCAGATTGTCATGTCAACATCCATGCTGTGTTTTACTGAAAGTGACATTAATTTTGTTCAGATGGGCAAAAAGGTTAGAGGGAGGGACAAGCCAGCCATTTTCATGAGTTGTTTAGACTGAAGGAAACTTCTCATCATAAAACGTGATCAGCTGAAATATCTTATCACAGTTCCATTCAAATAAAGATGATTCTTCGTAATCAAAATCCACGGCCTGATTTTTCAGCACTCTACAAAAGTCTTTATACTGCCACTTTATAGGGGTAAACATATTACTGGTAGCCCTGTAGTTTCCACTGTGGCCTACAATTGATTATTCCTAGGAATTAGGATAAAACCAACGGCTTGGAATTAATTAGAATATCTGGGAATGTTCACTGATCCAGTTGGGAATAACTTGGAATTACAAGGAATTCCCAAAAATTCTAAGACTAAACAAAAATCGCATTTGGAATTGCTGGAAATGTCTTGGAATCAGTGGTAAGCTGAGACATCAAAATGCAAATTTGAGCAATTTGTGGCCAATCAATATCAAGTTAAAGTTCCACCACTTTAAATTAAAAAAAGACTGCAAAGTTTTGTGCTTTTAAGACCAAGACTTTAATTCTTTCAAGGAAACAAATTTATGATTAAGCCTAAATCAAGTGCTACTAATTAAGCTTAATAACTTATATAAATACAACATAGTACTAAAAGGCAAAAAGACAATTATATAAAATAAAATTAAATCCTTAAGTCATACATTTACTCAGTGATTTATCCGAAAAGCTCATGAAATTTACAAAGTCCTTTGAAATGAAACGAACGTAAGACTTAAAAGTGAGCGAGAGTTAGCGATGGATTTTTCTCACCTCCACGAACTCGTTCGTCTCTTCGCTATCTCGTCAACGTTCGGTAACAAACATCTAAAGCATGTTTTATACTCAACTGAAGATGAATCTCTTCCTAAAGTGTGTTTTCATCAAAATCTTGGCAAGAAATTGGATTCATATCCTCGAAAACGAAGCGAGCACTTGCACGTACAAAACAAAGCATGCTTCACTGGAGACCGCAATCAAGTAGTCCAGTGGATGTTACTCAGCAACAGCCAATAATAGTGCGAAAAATTTTCACGTGACTATCTCGTGCTTTTCAGCGAACAAAGAACCTCTATTCATTCTCTCTTGGCGCCCATCTTTGAATTGTGTTTTCGGTTGGTCTATCGTGCGAATAATTGTAGTTTTTTTTGTTTCGCATAGATGGTTTTTTGAGTGGTTTACAGGGTGAATAACAACAGCGTTATTATAGTAAACGAAAGGCTGAAGATTGTGACGCTGATGTCAAAGGAAATGAACGCATCACCGTGGATTTAGAGGCCGGCAAGCCATTTTTAAATCGAGAGTTTTGAATGTTTTTGGTAAGTAAATAAGTTTACTCTGTTATTAGAAATAGGAACAGTTCTTAAATTATAAAAGCCCATAACTTGTCAACGGCATAGTAAAACTGTGAACAAGATTATCAGAGTGCTCCTCGGCAAAGTGTAATCCATTGCGGCCGCCGTTCGTCTTCGAATCGTCAGTAGTAGGGAGTTTAGTCACGTGATTTCCCCACGCGAAATGGAGCCAAAACAATACCGTTCCCAAACTTTCCGTTTATTCTCGTTGAAATATTGTATTCTTCTGCAACTAAAATGTACCTACCTTTAGAAGGTACCTTAAAGAATAAAACCTGTAAATTTCATCGTGATTGGTACCGTATTTCTAGTGCTAATAATCCGACTTCGCCGACACTCGGAGTCAGGAGTCGCAACTGAAGCGTGGCCGCCATGCTTGACAAAACCTGACCTGACCCGGGGAAGGTAAAATTCGATTTCGCAGTGCTTATTGGCTGAAAAACAATGGCTAATGCATGAAACAATAGGGCTAAAGGATTAGGGGACCCCTAGGCAGTAGTTTCTTTGTTCAAACGTCCATGGTTCACGAAATATCGTCGATTATCTAAATTAGAAGCTGTTTTCGAGGAAATTTATTATCATTATTCGGTTTAAACTACACCTGTAGTATTTTTTAGCCTTTAAGGTTTTTGTTTAGCGAAAAATTAGTCGAATTTGACGTGCTCTTACGCGCCGGAGAGCGAGTTACAATATGTGAGTTCGAACGCGCACTGAGAAGTCATGTCGCACAGCAAGGATCAAGTTATCCCGGGGCCATCAACTTCAACAAGCCCTTCGGATTCGAATAAAATGGCAGGTAAGCAGATATATTCCTTTGCTTTAGTGAGCTTTTTTTATGCTTCACTTATACGTACAAATTATTTTAGAAAGGAAAGTGAGATGTACTAGTTATGCTGCTTGAGCTGTTATGTAACAATTTTCCTGCTGAAGCAGAAGCTTGGTGATTCACTGATTGTTGTATTCAGCAGCTCTAAGCTGTGTCAAATATGTTCATGCCCAGCCTGAATTCGCTATTGTTATTGGAATATTGTATATAGACATCCTTTTGTTTAATTTTCTGCTTGTATATTGATTATTCCACCAAAGTGGCGAAGAGAAAATCTTTGGCCTTTGGGTGCTAGTTACAGTATTTAGTAATGTTTAGGACTGAGCAGTAATCTTTACTTTGTGCTTACAATTATAATAACAGATATTTTAAGAATGGTTTTTATTCCATTGCCAGATAATGTTTTGTTAAACAAAAGCTTTGGGGGACCTTTCTGTGCGAGAAATGGTTTGGATGTGACAGCTTTGAAGAGTGGGGACCTGGAGCCTTTGGAGAGGGAGTCCTTTACTAATGGTCTCATCTTGGAACTCTGGAAACAGAGGGATTCTGTTAACCAAATGCTTCAATGGATAACTGCTTTGACATGGAAACAGGCACTTTTGTTATTGTTTCTGTTCTGTGTTGTTTGGACTGATTAGTATAAGATTTCATTTCCTTGATAACCTGACATATAATACCAAATAGGTGGTTGCCATGGAAACAAAACCCTTAATCCCCCATTTAGAATTATTTTTAAGTTCAATTTAACAATTTTTAAAGCTCTTCATGGTCTTGCACCAGCCTATCTTAGCAACCTTTTATCTTTTAAACACTCTAATTATAATTTAAGATCAAATAATAATAATATTCTTGCCTGGCCCGCAGTAAAATCGGCCAAAACCAGTGGAGATAGGGCCTTCTCGGTTGCTGCTCCAGTTTTATGGAACGCCTTGCCGCCAAGCCTTAGGGCTATGGATGATATTATCATATTTAAGAGAGAGCTCAAAACGTATCTTTTTAGGCAAGCGTATTTTATTAATGTTTAGATTTTATATTTCTGTGTTATGTGATTTTTATTTCTGTAATTATAATATAATTAGCACTCTAGATATAGTTTTACATTTTTAGCATAGTTAATTTAATTTTTAATGATTTTTATCAATTGTAAAGCGCATTAGATCATATATTTTTAATGAATTTTGCGCTATATAAGTAACAAGTTTATTATTATTATTATGTTGATGTCACCATTTCTCGTCACTCGTTTGTGTTCAGTCAGTCTTACATTCAAATTTCTGCCAGTCTCACCGACATAAGTGGCCTGACAGTCGCAAAGGACAGACAGAGAGCAGTTTACAAGATCGAATGCTGCGACTGTCAGGCCACTTATATCGGTGAGACTGGCAGAAATTTGAACGTAAGACTGACTGAACACAAACGAGCGCCGAGAAGTGGTTGAGAAATGGTTTACTAACTTAGAACAGACTCCACTGAACCGTTGTCAACAGCTTCCCGCACCTTACAAACGACTTATTGACGATATCAACAACAGACAAACAATAGACACACCGACTAATTTGACTAACAATACACCTACGAACATTTGACTAACACCCAGGTGGAAATCTTATTAAGTTCTTACAAGATCTTGTAAGATCTTGTAAGAATCTTGTAAGATTGCAATTAAGATTAAGATCTTAGTAAGATCTTGTTTAAGATTTCATATCTGAATAAGATCTTAGTATATATTTTGTCAAATCTTAAAAGAAAAATTCAGTTTTAAGCACTTTAAGATCTTGATAAGATCTTGATAAGATCTTGTAAGATCTTAACTGAATCTTGGTAGGATCTTAATGCAAATCTGAACATCTTTTATTTTAAGATTCTTAAAAGATTTTAGTAAGATCTTAGTTTATTTCATAATCTTAATTCTTACAAGAATATGAAATTCTAAGCATTTTAAGATCTTGATAAGATCTTAACATAATCTTGGCGGGATCTTAATGCAGATCTTAACTTCTTACACGTTAAGATTCTTGGAAGATATTAATAACATCTTAGTACATTTTATAATCAATAATCTCACAAGAAAATCCAGTTCTAAGCATTTGAAGATCTTGATAAGATCTTGAAAGATCTTAACAATTGTATTGAACATTCTCTTAGAAATCTTGACAGGATCTTTATGCAGTTCTTAACATCTTCATTTTAAGATTCTTGTAAGAATGTTCAGACAATGTAAAGTTAGGCTGTTTGGAAGAAGAATTAAGCCAGGCATGTTAAGATCTTAAATAACATGAAATCAACTGACAACATTAACATTGACTAATTTATTTATCTAATACAGTCGAGTCAGGTCAACGTACCCCCCTAGATTACATTAATGAGTCGATTATTCTACATTGAACCTGTTAGTCGTTTGGAATAATGCAATCATTTTTGAAAAATTCGAATCAAACTTCGATTGCTGATTGCACTAAGCGAACAAAAGATGCTCCTTATATGGGAAATCGAAGCGTCCAACATGGCGTCCAGTGGTGAGTGGAAGTGATAGGTGTATTATCAAGCAGTTTTTTTGCTTTCTACATCCCATAGAGCTTGTAGAAGTCTTATTCGTGATAAAAGGATTTCAGGCGAAGTTCCAGCAAGTCTTCTCGTGAATAGTTTTGGTTGTTTACAACGCTGTATGCTATCACACATCAGCTGTGTTTAATTTCGCTCCGTAGGAATTTATTATTCTTAGGATTCTTGGAAAGAATAATATTGTTGGATTTTAAAGGGCTAAAAAAGGTGTGCTCTATTAAAAGAGATGACAGAAATAAAGTGTTGTTGGTCGCATGCGTTTTTCAAACACATCTATGGACATAGTCCAATCAGCAATTGAAGTTTGATTCGAATATTTAACAAATGATTGCATTATTCAAAACAACGAACGGGTTCAATGTTGAAATAATCAACTCATTAACTAGGGGGGTAGGCTTGACCTTACTTGACTGTAAACATTGACTAATTAATCACAACAATAATTTAATCATTTATCACAACCCATTATGAGCCACAGTTTTATGAAAATGCCATGAATTTTCTGTAAAAACCCCATGAAGGCCATTTAATGGCCCATGAAAACTGCAAAATGTAATTTCATGGGTTCTCTTTTGGCCATGAATTTTCTATGAAAATGTGGCATTTTATTTCATGACCCATGAATTTGAGAAGGAGATACATTTATGGGCCATAAATTTGCCATGAAACTTGTCACATTATATATTTCATGACCCATGAAAGTCATGTGTTTGGACTTTCGTGGGCCATGAAAATGGCTGGTGGTGTGGTCTTCGATTTCATGGGCCATTAATAATCCATGAAACTCGACACATTGTCTTTAATGACCCATGAAAACATACTTTTCATGGCATATAAAAAGATTCCGTTTACATTACTGATTTCATGTGTCATGAATTTTCCATGATTCTAGGGCTTAAAAGGTGGGAATCATGAAAATTCACCACACATGCCTTGAATAAATTATATTTGATACAGACTTTCATTTTAACAATAGACTTTTGAAATTTTATTTATTAAAATTGAAAGGCAATCAAGAAAGGACAAATAGATGTCACTACCTTGCATCAAAATTCAAGCCAACAGATCATAGACCATAATAAAGGTGTTAGACTTGTAAACTTGTACCAGAACAATACTGGAGCGGTACTGGGATGACAATAAAAGTAGAATAAAAATGGAACAATGTGCCGTAACAAGTGACCAAAAGAATAATATAATTTAATACGAAAGAAACATGGCGACCGGATTAAGTGTAGACCACACTAAGGGACATAACTAGGATTTTTCAACGAGGGGCCTACTGTGTGTCACACCTAAAGTACTTCCCAGATTGTCATGTCAACATCCATGCTGTGTTTTACTGAAAGTGACATTAATTTTGTTCAGATGGGCAAAAAGGTTAGAGGGAGGGACAAGCCAGCCATTTTCATGAGTTGTTTAGACTGAAGGAAACTTCTCATCATAAAACGTGATCAGCTGAAATATCTTATCACAGTTCCATTCAAATAAAGATGATTCTTCGTAATCAAAATCCACGGCCTGATTTTTCAGCACTCTACAAAAGTCTTTATACTGCCACTTTATAGGGGTAAACATATTACTGGTAGCCCTGTAGTTTCCACTGTGGCCTACAATTGATTATTCCTAGGAATTAGGATAAAACCAACGGCTTGGAATTAATTAGAATATCTGGGAATGTTCACTGATCCAGTTGGGAATAACTTGGAATTACAAGGAATTCCCAAAAATTCTAAGACTAAACAAAAATCGCATTTGGAATTGCTGGAAATGTCTTGGAATCAGTGGTAAGCTGAGACATCAAAATGCAAATTTGAGCAATTTGTGGCCAATCAATATCAAGTTAAAGTTCCACCACTTTAAATTAAAAAAAGACTGCAAAGTTTTGTGCTTTTAAGACCAAGACTTTAATTCTTTCAAGGAAACAAATTTATGATTAAGCCTAAATCAAGTGCTACTAATTAAGCTTAATAACTTATATAAATACAACATAGTACTAAAAGGCAAAAAGACAATTATATAAAATAAAATTAAATCCTTAAGTCATACATTTACTCAGTGATTTATCCGAAAAGCTCATGAAATTTACAAAGTCCTTTGAAATGAAACGAACGTAAGACTTAAAAGTGAGCGAGAGTTAGCGATGGATTTTTCTCACCTCCACGAACTCGTTCGTCTCTTCGCTATCTCGTCAACGTTCGGTAACAAACATCTAAAGCATGTTTTATACTCAACTGAAGATGAATCTCTTCCTAAAGTGTGTTTTCATCAAAATCTTGGCAAGAAATTGGATTCATATCCTCGAAAACGAAGCGAGCACTTGCACGTACAAAACAAAGCATGCTTCACTGGAGACCGCAATCAAGTAGTCCAGTGAATGTTACTCAGCAACAGCCAATAATAGTGCGAAAAATTTTCACGTGACTATCTCGTGCTTTTCAGCGAACAAAGAACCTCTATTCATTCTCTCTTGGCGCCCATCTTTGAATTGTGTTTTCGGTTGGTCTATCGTGCGAATAATTGTAGTTTTTTTTGTTTCGCATAGATGGTTTTTTGAGTGGTTTACAGGGTGAATAACAACAGCGTTATTATAGTAAACGAAAGGCTGAAGATTGTGACGCTGATGTCAAAGGAAATGAACGCATCACCGTGGATTTAGAGGCCGGCAAGCCATTTTTAAATCGAGAGTTTTGAATGTTTTTGGTAAGTAAATAAGTTTACTCTGTTATTAGAAATAGGAACAGTTCTTAAATTATAAAAGCCCATAACTTGTCAACGGCATAGTAAAACTGTGAACAAGATTATCAGAGTGCTCCTCGGCAAAGTGTAATCCATTGCGGCCGCCGTTCGTCTTCGAATCGTCAGTAGTAGGGAGTTTAGTCACGTGATTTCCCCACGCGAAATGGAGCCAAAACAATACCGTTCCCAAACTTTCCGTTTATTCTCGTTGAAATATTGTATTCTTCTGCAACTAAAATGTACCTACCTTTAGAAGGTACCTTAAAGAATAAAACCTGTAAATTTCATCGTGATTGGTACCGTATTTCTAGTGCTAATAATCCGACTTCGCCGACACTCGGAGTCAGGAGTCGCAACTGAAGCGTGGCCGCCATGCTTGACAAAACCTGACCTGACCCGGGAAGGTAAAATTCGATTTCGCAGTGCTTATTGGCTGAAAAACAATGGCTAATGCATGAAACAATAGGGCTAAAGGATTAGGGGACCCCTAGGCAGTAGTTTCTTTGTTCAAACGTCCATGGTTCACGAAATATCGTCGATTATCTAAATTAGAAGCTGTTTTCGAGGAAATTTATTATCATTATTCGGTTTAAACTACACCTGTAGTATTTTTTAGCCTTTAAGGTTTTTGTTTAGCGAAAAATTAGTCGAATTTGACGTGCTCTTACGCGCCGGAGAGCGAGTTACAATATGTGAGTTCGAACGCGCACTGAGAAGTCATGTCGCACAGCAAGGATCAAGTTATCCCGGGGCCATCAACTTCAACAAGCCCTTCGGATTCGAATAAAATGGCAGGTAAGCAGATATATTCCTTTGCTTTAGTGAGCTTTTTTTATGCTTCACTTATACGTACAAATTATTTTAGAAAGGAAAGTGAGATGTACTAGTTATGCTGCTTGAGCTGTTATGTAACAATTTTCCTGCTGAAGCAGAAGCTTGGTGATTCACTGATTGTTGTATTCAGCAGCTCTAAGCTGTGTCAAATATGTTCATGCCCAGCCTGAATTCGCTATTGTTATTGGAATATTGTATATAGACATCCTTTTGTTTAATTTTCTGCTTGTATATTGATTATTCCACCAAAGTGGCGAAGAGAAAATCTTTGGCCTTTGGGTGCTAGTTACAGTATTTAGTAATGTTTAGGACTGAGCAGTAATCTTTACTTTGTGCTTACAATTATAATAACAGATATTTTAAGAATGGTTTTTATTCCATTGCCAGATAATGTTTGTTAAACAAAAGCTTTGGGGGACCTTTCTGTGCGAGAAATGGTTTGGATGTGACAGCTTTGAAGAGTGGGGACCTGGAGCCTTTGGAGAGGGAGTCCTTTACTAATGGTCTCATCTTGGAACTCTGGAAACAGAGGGATTCTGTTAACCAAATGCTTCAATGGATAACTGCTTTGACATGGAAACAGGCACTTTTGTTATTGTTTCTGTTCTGTGTTGTTTGGACTGATTAGTATAAGATTTCATTTCCTTGATAACCTGACATATAATACCAAATAGGTGGTTGCCATGGAAACAAAACCCTTAATCCCCAAGCTTTGATAGCAGAAGGGCTAGAAAATGCCAGGTTGTTTGTTTTTATTCAATACTTATTGTCTTTTGACCAAAATGTGCGATATTTAATAGTATTTACTATATTCTTTTATGATGTGACGTCATCAGGGTTGTCATGGTAACTTGATTGACACATAGGATAATAGCTCTGACCAAGTTCTACATGATGGCCAAGTTTCATGGCCATAGCTTGCTTCATTCCAAAGTTATGGCTGAAAATGTAATTCATAATACCTAATATTTTGGTTGCCATGGAAACAGCACCCTTAATCCCTTACCCTTGATAGCGGAAGGGCTAGAAAATGCCAGGCTGCTTGTATTTATTCAAAACTTATTGTCTTTTGATCAAAATGTGCCCTATTTTGTAGTATTTTCTGTATTATTTTATGATGTGACGTCATCAGGGTTGTCATGGCAACTTGATTGACACATAGGATAATAGCTCTGAGAAAGGTCTACTTGATGGCCAAGTTTCATGGCCATAGCTTGCTTCATTCCAAAGTTATGGCTGAAAATGTAATTCATAGTGTTAATTCTGGTGCCACTAGAAATTCATAAAATCCCTACTTGCTCTTGTATTTAAATTTCCACAAAAAATGCTCATTAAATAATATTTAAAAATTCATAACTCTGCTTCTGAGAGGCCGATTTCCATCATTCAAAAAGCAAAATGTTCAGAAAAATTGGGAGAATGTTTTAGGAGTGATTTGAAGGTGATGAAAATTAAGAAAAATTGAGCTAAAACTCCCTATCAGTAGTTCAACTGTTGTAAAACTACAGATCGAGTTAACTTTAGGTCAGTTACTCGCTAGGTCTAGCTGAGATCTTAAATTATCTTGAGTACTCTAATGAATCCATGACTAAACCAGTCTAGAACGACGCTACATGTAATTTGCTAATAAAAATGTGTATGTTTAGCATTTTGGATACAAGGTTTGTTTTGCTGGATTTTGAATTTGGCTCGACACTAAATTCAATTTAACTTTTATTAAATCGACACGACAGTAGCGTGACGTTTGAAACAGGCCTTATTTTTGTTTCAGACATGAATAAAAAATACAACCCGGAGCGGGACATGTTGACAACCTCATCCGCGGACAGCAAAAGAAGCTCTCTGAACAATACAAAATTTAAATCAATGAGCTAAGTCCACTGTTTGCCGTTTTTGCTTTCATCTTGTTCCAGTTCATGTAAATTTAATATTCACATGTACAGATCTCAAGATCGGCTTTCCCTTGAATGCACAAGTTTGAAACATAATTTTTACATTTTTGAAATATTTATGACACTAATAATCATTATATAAATTTGTGATTTGGGCAACTACGCTTAACATTAAAACTTACTTGATATTGTGTACGTAAAACTTTGGAAAAAAAAATCTCTTTGGCCCATGTAGTTTAATAGTTTGATGTGATTTGTCTGTAAAGTGTCATTTGCGTATTGTTAAAATAAAATTGTTGCACAGCTTCAAATCTGTTTCATCCTTTGCTTTCATCAATTAAAGACTTATCTTAGCATTTATTTATTAATTCAATGGCCATAAAGGTCTTAGATTTTCCAGTCAAGTTATGTTTTTCAGTTTTATTGCATTCAGAATTAAATGGAATTTTCATGGTTCTTGTGTGGCATCACCTTCCCCATGAATGTGATGGACAACCCTCAAATGGGGTTAAAAAAACCATGGAAAAGCCATGAAAACCTTCAAGGGATTTTCAGGGGCTATGGTTGTTTTTTCACATATGAAAAACCCATTGAACTTACATCATGAAAATGCTCATTTTAAATTCATGGGTTTTCCATTATGTGGAAAATTTCATGGGCCATGAATCTGCTGGTTTTCACAGGTTTTTCATGGGTGTTTCATGGGTTTTTCAGCATCATTAAAATTCCATTAAAATACCATACCATGTGCCATTAAAATTTAATAGCCTTTTCATGACTTTTTCATGGCCTTTTACAAAATGTTGAATATTTCATGGGTCATGAATCTGCTGGTTTTCACAGGATTATCATGGTATTTTAATGCTTTTTTCATGGCAATTTCATGGTAAAAACCCCAAGCAAAAACCATTAATTTGACAATGAAAACCCCATGAAAAAGTTTTGAAAATACCATGAAGTTTTGAAAATACCATGAATACTGTGAAAAAAATGAGATTTTCATGGGTTTTGATTTCATAGTGGTACCCCTCATTCATAGGATCTTTTCAGATTCTGTCTGCAAGAAGTTACATCCATAGGACTCCGCCAGATGCCTAACAGTACCAATGACATATGTACATGTATCGTAGTTTACAGAACCCTTAAAACTAATGTAAACATTCGCTCTGACGAAGGGCTAACACTAGAAACGTCAGTTTTTTAATCCCTGTACCGTGGTCAATTAACATTATCAACTCCGTTGATAAACCAAATTAATGCGTACAGCCCTCATACGGGAATTTTCTCGATAGTTTTACAATTAAAGCGCTTGCAGGGCCAAACAGGTCATATGATAATAGCCAATTATACATCATTTAACTTCATTGGAAGGTTAAAACCATATATCATTGCCTGATTTCCTCTCTATTACTCCCACAATATTTTCTTTTCTTTTTACACTTGCAGTGACTATTGCACTTTGTTTTTATGAATTAAGTAAAATCACTACAACTCATTCATCTTGATAAAACTGTTTTATTACAAAAGTAGCCAGTAGTGCTGGCTGTTAAGATGACCCTCTGATATATATGGTAAACAATAATTTTCCAAATTAGACAGTTAAGGATGTTGCATGTTTGAAATATTTAAAGGGGCAGTATCACACTGTTTTTAGAAACAGACTGAACGTTGAAGTTGATGGCAGCAGCAAGATAAGGCTCAAAATTCCTTTGAAAGGATATAGTAATCAAATGAAAATGTTTATTGTTTTCAGCAGCAGTTGACCAAGATAGGGATGGGTTTAAACTTGGAAACACTGAGCCAATATTTTTCAAGTTTTCCTCTTGTACCTTGCTAGAAATCGGTTATAACATATCGGTATTTCAGCTCATTCGTTTACCCTAGATTCACTTAATTTCTTCAAATTAGTGATTTGGGAAGAAGTCAAATATTAATGAAGTGCTTACATTTTACAGGCAGTGAATTTTGACCAAAAATCCTGATACCCCCACAACAGTGCCACTTTCATCTCTGTGTAAATTTTATGTGACAATCTAACTAAATTGAGTTTCATAGGTTCACTAATTAATTTTAAGTATAACTCCTGACTTCTACATGAATATTGAGTTCTGTGTTTCAGTTCATTGGAAGCTTTATTGCATGATTCATAAATATTTGTAACTTTAAAAGGGGACAGAAACTAAAAGGAAAAAAATTACAGGTTTTCTGTAGATTATATAAATGTGTTTCAGTTCATTGGAAGCTTTTATTGCATGATTCATAAATATTTTTAACTTTATAAGGGGACAAAACTGACTAAGAGGGAAAAAATTACAGGTTTTCTGTAAATTATATAAACGTTTTCAAAGTCTTTGTTATAGTTACCACTAATTTCACAATCTTATGGTGTGAGATCTTCTAATAAACTGTTGGTCAAATCTTGATTTTGTATCCTCTATCACCTCTTATGAGTCTTAGCTTGACATTGATATGAACTTAAAATTGTATCAATGCAACACAGTTCAGAAGAATCTTGCATGACTTTTAAAAAACTTTGGTAACAATGTTACTTTGCTTGGCGTAGTCACAATGATCCAGACTAAGATTTTATGCTTTTCCAGCCTGAGGCTCTTCAGGTCTTACCAAGATCTTGTAAGAAACCTGTAAGAATCATACAAGATATTGCAAGTTCCTTACTAAGATTCTTATCAGATTTTACCAAGATCTTGTAAGATCTTACTGCAATCTTACCAAGATCTTGTAAGAATCTTACAAGAATCTTGTAAGAATCTTGTAAGTATCTTACATGATCTTGTAAGATTCTTGTAAGAATCTTAACTAAGAGGTAAGATAAGATCTTGTTAAGAAACTTAATAAGATTCTTAGTAAGATCTTATCAAATCTTACCAAGATCTTGTAAGAAACCTGTAAGAATCTTACAAGATATTGTAAGATCTTAACTATCAACTGCAAGTTCCTTAATAAGATTCTTATCAGATTTTACCAAGATCTTGTAAGATCTTACTGCAATCTTACCAAGATCTTGTAAAAATCTTACAAGAATCTTGTAAGAATCTTGTAAGAATCTTACAAGATCTTGTAAGATTCTTGTAAGAATCTTAACTAAGAGGTAAGATAAGATCTTGTTAAGAAACTTAATAAGATTCTTAGTAAGATCTTAATAAGATTTCCACCAGACGGATCGAAACGCACCAACCACGGTTTACAGTCTTCACAGCCAATAACATCACGGCTTAACTGACAGACAACCAATAACATCACGACTTCGTTGACCAATCACATCAATGACCAGAGTACTTATACCATCTCCTGACGTTACTCCAATCACTTGACTCTGATGATGACTTCCGCTCAGGTTGTCGAAACGTCAGTCAATGTCACCACAAACAGTCCTTCTCAGGACTACACTCACCCGGACGATCGTGCTTCACTTAGTTATGATAACTATTACTCCAACAACATTGGCAGATTTCGAAGACTCAGCAGATCACGGATTTCTTCAATATTTTAGCGTGGATTATGGATTTTGTTTGTTTTGAAGTACGGATCGTGGAACTTAACTTATCCGTTTGTTTCAATTTAGTCTTCTCTCTGGCCTTAGAACAAGGAGTTAGATCATTAGACATTTGATCTTTAGGGGCGGACCATTATTTTTCTGGAGGGGGGGGGGGGGAATATGGAAAATATTGAAAAATAAAATTTTTGCAGGGCCTAAAAAGACAAAATAAATTGCTTGCAAATATGACATGTATAAAAAAAAGTAGTTTGCATAAAGGTCAGAGAAACTTTTAACCTATTAATGAAAAAATGATTTCAAAACTGAAATTTAGACTAAAAGTATGTAGTTGTTTGTAGACGGGTAGACTGTTCATAGTCCTCTCTTTTTCCGTGAGATCGTTGAGACAGAGAGCGTTTTACTGAGTGTCAAATCTACTTAGGGGGCGGGGGACGGTTTGGGAGGAAGCGAGAAAAATAGGGGGACTGTGATAACATTACTGCAACTCGCGTTCAGGGGGCGTGACAGGAATTTAACGCCTATCCAAAAAAAGATAGAAATACAACTTATGTTATTGTATTTGGAAGGTGCAAAAAAGGCAATGAAAGAGAGTTAACAATAGTAATGTTTATGCCACCTGCTAAATGAAAGCAAATCGAACTAAACAATGTAATCAACTTTAATCCACTTGGAGATCTGTCTGAGAACCTAACAATGTGAACAAATCTTTCATTGAGCTAGTGATTAATTGAACGTTTTTTTTTTGGCCTTTGCCTTGTCATAACTAGTTAACAAAATTTGTAATGACAGCTAATGTTTGAGAGTACAAGTTGACACCACTACTTTGGTTACACTAAATGGATTTACAGTCACTGTCAGCATTTCCTGTTGCATAGGAGAAAGTGTGATAGCTGACCGTGGAACTTGAACATTGTTGTTTGTTTGTAACTTGGGCATTGGTGCAAGATCATCAATCCCATAATCATCTGAAACGTCATCTGTAAAACTTGAATCACCTTGAGCTAGACAGTTGTAAAGACCTTCCAACATCAGCTGTAGGGGTGTCTGGCATCTCTCTGAAGACAAACCATGGTGCTTCCACTGCAAAATAAATTCTTCAATACTTCTGTTTATCCTTGATTGGTAAACATAGTGAAGGGCAAAAAGGTGTACCTCAAGCCAGAGCCAGAGTTTTCTAAGTAAGTGAATATGTTTCTGTATGGCATGACAATGTACCTCACAACATCAACCCAAAGATGCTCAATACGTTGGTTATGTACAGACAGACCTGTTAATACATGATTTCCCTCAACACCATGAGCATTTAACATCAACCAAGCCACATCAATGTTTTCTGTGCCATGATCACAATGTATTCGTGTAGGAAGTCCAAAGGTATGAACTGCCTCACTAAACAACCCAAGAACAGTTTCACCTCTGTTATTGGTATCACATCGAAGAAAAACCACTACCCTTGAAAATCCATCTATGGCTCCATGTATAACAAACCTCCATCTAATAAGTTTGTGGTTTCCATCAAGATGCCTAAAATAAAATAATACAAGTGGAATGTTGTGGAATATCTATATCAGTTTGCATAAGTTAAGTCTGCAATAGTCTTAAGACATCATACCAACTATCAAACTTGTTAATAATAAAATAAAATAAATAGAACCTACCAAAACAATAAAAATATTTCTTAAAAAAATAAACCTTGACAGATTAGATTGAAAAGAAGAAACTTGATGTAAATATTTCCTCAGAAAAAAAAAAAAGAAAGAAAAACTACTGTGTTTCGGCCTTAGAAAGGCTGTTCCAGTCAGCAATAGTTCTTGTAAAGTATGAATACCTAAAAACATCCTTATTAGCATGTGAAATTGGAAGCTTCTTCTTGTGCAGTAATCGCAATGATGGATCACATACCGGTAGTTTACAAGTATGAAATGCTTTTGTATCAACACGTTTCTGCTACAATATACCATGCTTTCCTTGAAACTGGCCGGGTATTCCCCACTCCTTAAGGGGACACTATGTTCTGCTGTAAAAAAAAACATTTTCAATTTTCCAAAGACAAATGAAAATTTTGTTGAGCAATCGTCATTTTTTTTTCAATTTTCTTCTTTTTTTCTTTTTCTGGGGAAGGTATGGTAATGCTTGGATATAATATTTATTCCTTACCAGAGGGCATTAGGTCTTGGTACACTGTATACTCATCTCTGTATTGTTCTTAAACAACGTAATGCACGACTGACAGGATCAACTCTGTTAATACATTCTCGTACTCTATGTCTTTGTACAAGGAGGCCTCGACCTCTCCGAGCTCCCAACACCATACGCTCACCAGAATTGAGAGACAGAGATAGTATCTCTCTAACAACACTATCCAAGTTCTGATCCGAAATGTCATCAAATTCCTGTACCCCCACAGGCCACCCCATTTCCTGATGCCATCTCCTTAATGTTCTCTCTGATACAGAAAGGAACGTTGCTATTTTTCGCCATGTAAAGCCCACACTTCTAAGATCCCAAATTTGCATTTCCATTATCTTGTACACCAGTCTTCCTGACGTTCCATTTCGCACTGTTTCGCAAGCAAGACCTTGTGCCATTTCAGTATTCGGGGCTTCCCCGAGAAATTTTTGTCTTGCTTGAAAGTCAAAAACATGATTCTCCAGACGGCCAATCAGCTCCTGTGTTTCCCAAGTTAAACATGTCATACTGCTTTGCAAAGCGAGTAATGATGCACACAGTCTCAGCAAAATTACAAAGTCCTCCCCTCTCCTTGCAAGCATTCCGCAGATATCAATATTATCAGTTAAATGATGGCGTTCCATTTCACACAGCAAAGATGGAAGAGAGAGAATTACTCTTTCCAGTTCAGCCTGAGCCTCCATTTTCTTTTCGCAAAATATCGCACAAAGGATGTTGGGTCTCGCAGAAACTAATCGATAGCGTTGATGATTGTAATCGATAACAAGTTTGACGAAAATGCACATCACGAAGGAAGTTGTATGCTCCCAATGCTAAGTTGTGTGAGTCAAAAATGAGTTTTATAAACAGCCCCAAGTCAAAGAAGTAAACAACCCGTAGTGTTTCACAGAACAAGTTGTATGTACATGGGTTAAGAGTTGTATGAACGGAACGAGAAGTAATTTGTTTGACAAACAAGTTGCACACATTTTAATACAAGTTGAATGAATGAAGCGGCAAGTTGTAGACCTAACAACAAAGTTGTAAATGCAGAGCAAGAAGTTATCCACAAAAATAACATGTATATAAATTCACACAAGTATTTTTGTTCATCATGGCGCACCATAATAATGTCTTTGTTTTGAATAACCACTACGTTAAAAAGTACGATTTGATGTTGAAACTGCAACTATCAAGCAGTCTACGTTCATTAGTCGGTACAAGGATTGTAAATAATACCCTTCAAGTTCAGTGCCATTGTTACCTGGTGCAGGCTCCTGCGGGTGTTTTGGTTACATCTGAAGAACCGTTGAGCACCGTATTCAGTTGCATTGCTCTCTGGGATCTCACATTGCATGTAAAATGATTCCTCTGGCGTGCATACATCGATAGATGATATGTAAAAACTTGTTGTAATCGATATCGTAGATCAGGAATGCATTGGAGTATCCAGGCCATTGCTGCAGTAGTCTGATGTTATGATAATAATGAAATCGATTGCAGGTTTGCTGATATGAGTTGACAGGGTTGTGATCGGTTTTGTGCTTCCTTGTCGGCTGGTATTTAGCTTTGCTTCAGTAGTATTTCCGATCTTGCGATGGGAAAACAACATTGAAGTGTAAACAAGGATTTGGGTATCATTTGCAGCAAATATTAAAACCTTCAAACTCAGCCATCGTGTTCGATGTAAGGCGTGTTCAGAATCTTACATCACAAAAGCACTTACCGGTAGGGTGGGTACAAAACGAAGACCGAAGACCCAAAAACGAAGACCCCTTCAAAATTGTCTTGAAATCGCTTGAAAATAGCTAGAACATATTCTCGACTGAAGCAGAAACAAACCACAACAAGATTTGCGGCTATCAACGAATTTGATCAGGGTCTTCGTTTCATACAAAATGCCACCAAAAGTACAAAATGAAGACCCCCCTCAAAATCACCTTGAAATCACTTGAAACTACTTGAAAATAATTCGAATATCATTCTTGACTGAAGCAGAAGTGGGGAAATAACAAGATGTGCGGCTATGGACGAATTTGACCAAGCTCTTCGTTTTGTACAAAACCCCACCAAAAGTACAAAACGAAGACCCCCTCAAATTTGCCTTGAAATTGCTAGAAACCACTTTTAAAAAAGCTCCAACGTGATTCTCAACCGAGGCAGTGAAAAAGGAACAACAAGGCTTGTGGCTACCATGGAATTTGACCAAGGTCTTCATTTTGTACAAAACCCCACCAAAACTACAAAATGAAGACCCTCTCAAAATCACATTGAAATTGCTTGAAAATATCTTGCAACTGTTATCCCCGACTTTTCAATGAAGGAAGGGGGCACTCCCTATAATTGCCTATACGGGGAGGCTTCGCCCGAAAGGGGTACCTTTTTCATGCCTCAGGTATATGAAAGGGTAGGGGTTTCACGAGTCGAAGTATGTGCCATTTAGGTATTTAAAAGGGCCTTTCATTAAAATATTTCGAACACATACCTAATGACTGTACTGTTCGAATGGAAGGTATATGAAAGGGGTACCTTTTCTGTCAAAAATGGTATATAAAAGGGTAAGGGGCGGAGCCTCCCCGTATTAAATATTTTTAAGTAGCCCCCTGGGTCTTGGTGGGTTGGCAAACATAACAGAAAGAACTAACTTTCCAGCCGAACTAACTTTAGACGATGTATAGTAGAAAACAATTTGAGCTTCACTTTACATGAGCCATACTTTGCAGTTTAGGACGACCCAAATTAGTAAAGTTCATCTCTAGTCAAATGTCGAACTTCACAAGCACATAGATAAACAGAGCGAAGCTGAACTCACGATATCCTGGAGCTTTATTTTGCCCAAATGAGGTGGCGCTTATTCGAAGGGGGGTGCTTAATCGAGGGGGGCACTTATTAAGTTTTTCTTGAAACGAACTGTAACTCTATTTTCCGTAATTGCTCGTAAACTGAAAGAACTCTGCAAGCACAAGGAGATAGAAATAACTGGAAGGGACTTGCAGAAAATAGGCAGTTTTCCTACATGCACTGATGCCGGTGTGAAACAGGCTTTCTGTGTGTCCCTACTATTTAAGAAAGTCAAGTGAAGGGGAGGGGGCGCGTATTCGAGGGGGACGCTTACAAGCTATATTGGCCCGAGGGCGTGGGCACTTTATTTGGGGGAGGGTGCTTATTCAAGTGTCGGCGCTTAAAGTTATTGTTTCTTCATCGCAAGATGGGAAATATTACCAAATTACAGCTAAACGCCAGCTGACAAGGAAGCACTCAACCGATCACAACCCTGTCACCTCATATTACAAAACTATAATCGATTTCATTATTATCACATCAGACTACTGCAGCAATGGATACTCGAATGAACAGACTCCTGATATACAGTTATAACTCGTTTATGACGTAATTCAAGATGGCACAGAAATGATAAATGAACAACGAAAAATCTCACCGTTTAGTATCACAGGGCACCCAAGATTAGGATGTGTTCTCCTAACGTCGAACGCAATCAGTAACGCCCGCGCACGTGACGTCATGTCATGCTATTTGATCTCATATATTTACTGTGATTTGTAACGGTTGATTTGAGTAAGCAATCGCAAAAAAATGCTTTATATAGTCCTGAATTTAGTATCTTTCGGATTCCAAACTATGATGTACTGGATGGGAAGCAGATAAATGAAGTCCACTTTCCTTTTCTTGGTGGGTCGATCCTATGAGATTTAATTGGGTTTTGAGTCTATTTATTTCTCTCTTGTTAGCAAAGAAGTACTAGACAGTCACGTCCTTGGGTTGAAGACGACATTACCGCCTGTATTTTCCATTAATTGAAAGGACTACTTCAATGATTTCAAGTCTAAATGATGGTACCATAACTCAAACCTAAGGTATGCGTGTATGTATGTATCACTTGTCTTGTTTGTTTTGCCGGTCAACACACGAACCAAATTTTGTCTTGCTGTTTTGATAGAGACTACAGGAATACAATCTACATCTTCATTATTTAATTCGCAGTTCAAATATATGATTTTCATATGTTCACACCCACTAAACATACAATTCACACTTTATACTTTTGCACGATTGTTTAGTGAATACGACACGTATGTGACTCCAACGAAATGCCACACTTTTGAAACATATCAAAATTATAGGTATATGTGGTCACCATAAGGAGACAACCTTCTGAAATCAGTTACAAAAGCAAAACAGGATAAAGACAAGTATTTTGACATGCCACCAAAGCGGCCGGCCGTTGACTTTAAGTCATCAGTAAAAATTCCAGGAGGTTGGGGTTTCCAGTTGTCCCTTAAGATTGCCGACAAGCTCTCAACTGTAGGAGCAATAGTAGGAGGGATACTATGTGGTGCTGCGGCTGTCGTTGGTGGTTTGGTATATTTGATTCAAACAAACCCGGATTTAGTTAAGGCAGCGGTGAAAGCTGCTTTGGAAGAAGCAGGTGTAGAAGTCAAGGACACTAAATTTTCCTCGATCCTCGTGGACATTCTTTGTACTACAAAAGAGAGTTTCCTCGCATTCATGGACGCTTTTGAAACGAACAAGGTAAAGCAACGACTTGAAGAAGAATTTCAAAGAAAATTGGAATTCAAAGGAGAACTGGAAGTAACAATTACAAATGAACAAGATGTATACGAGGATCTGGATCAGTTGAGGTAATTTTGTGTTTCATTATTGCACTTCTCTTTATTAAATGCATTGTTGGGTCCAACATCATGATTGGGTGTGTTTGAACAGCATGTGGGCATGTGTTGCTGCATGTTGTTGTACAGTTGTTTACTTCCGAGTGTAGCTAAATGTCTAGGGTCGAGGGTCGCAGGTAAAAGTCCAGGGTGAGGGTGAGGGTCGAGGGTGGGTTTGAGGGTAGAAAATGGAAAAAATTAAATAGTGTCTAAAGAATAAAAACAAAAATAAATTGTTCATTAAGCCCCCTGTATACATACCTCTATAGATAAAAATGAGAAAGTATTACTTCGAATGGGTGCCTGCTACGCATTTGCTTGGGAGGTTTACTATAGGCATAATATGATACTGATCTACATGTATCATAACGCGAATATACACAAATAATCATGTATGTGAGCTGTTGGTGAAACACAACATGAATAAACACCATTACAGTGAAGGCCTATTGCACAATTTCTACTAGGTAAGAACACCTAAAAAAGTTTTCAATCCGACATTGTGGAACCAGAGATCTGATCTGATCTTTTAGTAATTTTCAAATAGATTTACTTATAACTTTATTTTGACACAGTTATTTTCAGCGATTGGTGGAATTTTCGTGATGCGTGGTTAAAGATAAAATGGACTCAGAGCGCAGACTCACAACATTACCTAGCCCCTCTAAATTTGAGAGGACCTCTACTTAGATGGATTTCTCGAAATTTTCCCACGTCGACAGCACCTTCTGAAAAATAGAACATTCCAGGACTCCATTTTGTTATTTGTGTTAAAGTGCATCATTTCGTTCTGTTTCTTTTTTTAATTTAATTTATTCTCTACTCTTTAATTTAGGGTGTTTCTAATCGGCGAAGTGTACGCTTACGGTTTTTTGTTCCAATTATTAATTTATATATTGTAATTACTTGTTGTTGTTGCTTCTTTTTTTATAAAGTCCAGCAGCATATTCAGTTCGAAGGTTGATTAAATTGTTGAAGGGCACCAAAAACGCCTTTTTGTTTTGTTTGATGCTTAATTTTCTTCTATTATGAGTTTGTAACCCTACATGTAGATAAGGTATTAGTTTTATGTGACTTTCTAACCTTTGTCAGGTAAATTGTTTTACCATTTGAGATTAACGTCAAAACTGAAATAAATACCAAAATAAAACATCTAACCGTAATGTTGCTCATTTGGAGCTCCACTAATTTACAAATACTCTCTTTCCTTCGGTCGCCTGCCCGGTCGTTGACGGCAGCTATTATATATCCTGCTACGAACAAGAAAATGGACCAAGTTCAGTTACAGTTGTTTCTTTTGCGACTGGTACTCTTATGACAACTTTTTAATGGACGGGGAGAAATTTTCGGCTAAACCCTCTACCAGTTTTGGGTAAAAGAAAGAATATTGAAAGAATATTGCCAAATTTATGTTCTTTATACATAATTTGATTTTTCCCATTTTCTACTCTCACCCCCCCACCCTCGACCTTCACCTGCGACCCTCACCACCACCCTCGACTTTTACCCACGACCCTCTACCCTCGACATTTAGCTACACTCCTAACTTCAGTGCTAAAACATTGAAATTATCTTTTCATGGAAGAAGCTAGATGCAGTAATACTTCTTTATTCGGCCAATTTCTCTACATTGTATGGACTGAGTTTTCAAATGTGACTGGTCAGCTGCGATTTGATCTTTATCAGACAAAGGTGAAAAAATTTTGTCAATAAAATTACTGAATTCAGAGGAAACTACTACCGGTGATTTCCTTAGAAGTATTATGCTGACGAATCATGATGTATTGCCCTTTTTTCCAAAATTAAGGTCTTTGTGTATGTTGCATTGAATTCTTTTGAGATGTGTGTTGTATGACTAAAATGGTTCGGGTGAAAAGGAATATTTCCAATGGTTCTCTAAGCAGTCCAAAATTTGGAAGTAACTTTTTAGAAAGGAACATTTTCGTGGGTGAGTAGAGGCCCACATGATACAAAACTGTTGGTTCCTACAAACTTTGATTGATAAATTTTACTGTTAACTGTATGATCATACCATACTTCGTATCATGCATCATTTGTCACAAACCGACTGAAGTTGATTTTGATGAGAGAAAATCTTGCGTGCTCTCCAGCTGTCTTGCAAAACATGTAAAGTTCACAGACATGCAAATAAGGACCACTGAGTAGAGAGTAAGGTTAATGCCGACCGGCTAGCTCAGTCGTCGAGATCCGGACTACCGTGCTGGAGAACCACTAGGGACGTAACAAAACTCTGGCAGTGACCACCCCTAGTGTCTGTCTTAATTTGATATTGACAGTACAGGGGCACTCATAACTCAACTTCAAAAATTGAAGGCCTCGGAGCATAACCATCCTATGTCGAATTTTGAGTCGTTTTTCGATTTTGCTTGGATTTGTCTGAATTTCTGCATGTGAACTGCAATTCGATGGAAACACATTGTATGGTATTTTTTTGACTGATTCATCCAGAATCCAGAAATGCATTTTTTCTTACGTACACCAAGAAACCAACCTTCCATGGGAGTGGTTTGCAAGTTGCATTACATCTTCTTTCAATCGAATTGCAGTTTACATGCAACAATTCGGGCAAATCCAGGCAAAATCGAAAAACAACCCAAAATTCGACATAGGATGGTTATGCTCCGAGGCCTTCAATTGAAGTGAAGCTCATTTGTATGCGTACCGTATTAATATTCATACGTGAATTATGTGAACATTTGTGAGGAGTACAACTAAAACTGGACGTGAAATGATTGACGGGTAGAAAGCATTGTTTGATAGTGTGACGTAGACTATAAATTTGGCGGTTAAAACATCGATTAAGCTCATCGGATACGAAACTTACGTGAGTGCTGGAGCTGCGGATCGCTACGTATTAACTGCATTATCGGTTTGCCTTCCCGCCTGGTGATCGAAAGACGTCATGAAAAGTCTGGAGATCCGCAAGTTCTTAACGCTTCTGAAAGAATCCAGTTAGCGTTTTCTCTGTGCTTACCAAATCACGATGAGATATTAGCGTTTTGGGGTACAGAGTAGAAGCCAGGCGGAAAAAGTCTGAAAACAACTCTCGCCTCAAAAGCGGCGCGTCGTTGCTAGTCTTGTTCCATTTCTCAAAGGTTGCGGTGCTAAAAGCTGGGAAAGCGAGAGTGGTTTTTGGACTTATAGGCGAAAAGTGTATGTTTGAAGAGTTCTTGTTCTTCGCACTTGGAGCAGACAATGATCCCAGAATTCATTGCGGTCAAACAGGGCGCTGTCTGAAGTCAAAACCTCTCGCGGGGGGGCGGTGGGTTGGGGCAGATTATTACTTGTTTTCAGTAAAAACTCTACCTTATAAAATAACTTTGAAAACCGCCTAGCTGCTGCACCGAGGTTTCCATTGTTCATTAATTTTGAAGAGCGCATTTTTTGAAACCACTCGTGACATGAAATCCCAGCTTGCTTTTACTGTTAGCCGTGAAATAGTTGGTCGAACTTCGGAAACGCTACCGAAAATTCATTCGGCTCGAAGTGAAGTCTGCCCGTTTTCGATGAGTATCTTGAACACAATCCATGGAAAAGTTGCATTGGCGCGCACGGCAAACATTCAAAGCAATATTAAGCGGTACTCCTCGCGATTCGTCTGTGTGAATCAGATGTACGTAAACAACGGATTATAACGTGAACGATCGCCGCAGTTATGAACACAACTTAAGCAGTAGTGAAACAAAAAACAAACAAACAAACAAACAAACAAACAAAAACAAAACAAAACAAAACGGAAAAAAAAAACGCTTGTACGGGATTCGAACCAACAACCTCTGCGAAACCGGTGAATTGTCGTAACATCCGCGCTTGTTGGTTCGTGACATATCCGTGACTGATGAACAAGTGAGAATGAATATTTGGTAAACACGCTGCCGAATTTTAACACATAAATCACTTTTGCGTTGATCGCCTCGGTTTTTTGCTTCTATGGAGGCTAATAAACTACAGCAAAAAGTATTCTCACGCGAGATAAACATTTGTGCGCGACTACAGTCATTGTGATGAGACAATCCATCACGCGTGATAAAGCGATTGAATTTCATGCAAATTTTTTTACGTTTTGGAGCCAAGTTAATTTCACAAAAGAGTTAAGTATTTCTGTCAAATTCTTTCACTGTCGTCATTTACGTTAATTTTTATAAGATTTTCGTTCCATTGTTTTCCACTTGACGATGAAAATGAATCCATCAAAAACGTTTCAACTGACGAAACCACGCGCAAGTTTTAATTTACTACGCAACACAACGTTCTGAGTAAACGAAACATGACGGAAAACAGCGTACTCTTAGGACTCTTAATTTTTGCCCTAGAACATCTGATTAACTCAAATTTTTGGTGTAGGTCACCAATAGGAGTTGTCTTGGCAAAACGTTTCTTCAAGTCAAAACAGCCGTCTTTAATATTTTGTGATTTTTCAGCCGTCGGCAAGCTTTTTGCGCACTGATTTAGAATCAACCGAGGTTGACATGGCTGGATTTAAGATGTACGCTGTATTTAAGACAAACAACCGACTTTAGCGCTGTGTTATATCGGCCAAAGCCTTTCCGAAAGAACTTAGAGTCAACCAAGGCAACTAGGCGCTGTTTTCGACTCGGACGAACCCATAAGTCAAGCTGATTCGGACTCAAACAACCGCGCTTTAACGCTAGCGTTGACGTTAACATCAACACTAACCCTAACCATGTCCCTAACCCTATCCCTAACCCTATCCCTAGCCCTAGCCGACGCTCTATCCCTAATGTTAAGTCCAACCTAAACCCAACAATAACCCTGAATCTCTTCGGAGTGAGTGCTGTTTTCAGGTCGGACAAAATCTTTGCGCGCTGACCTGAGATTAACCAAGGCTACTGTGTGCTGTTTTTTTTTTAAGTCAATCACGAATATTGTGCACTGTTTTCGTGCCAAGCGAGCTTGTCGAGTGTTATGATTCAGCAAAAACGACACATTGCGCATTACGTCTAACTGAACAGAAACGTTCTGTGTTCTCTTAAATCGGTTACGAGCATTTGGCGCTTAGTCTTTCACGCAAAGAATACCCATGGGCATTGTTAATTAGCATACTCCACCATACTATTGAAGGCCTCGGAGCATAACCATCCTATGTCGAATTTTGAGTCGTTTTTTCGATTTTTCTTGGATTTGTCTGAATTTCTGCATGTGAACTGCAATTCGATGGAAACACATTGTATTGTATTTTTTTGACTGATTCATCCAGAATCCAGAAATGCATTTTTTCTTACGTACACCAAGAAACCAACCTTCCATGGGAGTGGTTTGCAAGTTGCATTACATCTTCTTTCAATCGAATTGCAGTTTACATGCAACAATTCGGGCAAATCCAGGCAAAATCGAAAAACAACCCAAAATTCGACATAGGATGGTTATGCTCCGAGGCCTTCAATTGTAAAATGCGTTATAAGCAGTCTGGCAAAGTCCCCTGGCCAGTGTGGTAATGCGCATTTGATTATTGCATAGAAAATGCGGAATATAAATGCGATATATTATTATTATTATTATTATTATTATTATTATTATTATTATTATTATTATTATTAACATACAAAAGGGAGAGAGTTGGAGAAGTTAAACGTTAATGTTTTGTATTGTTTTAAGACTACTTGAACAGAAACATGCAGCTGAGGAAGAGATGGGACAAATGCCTGTGCAGACTGAAGCTGGTGGTATCCCTGTTAAAGGTGATGACTATTTTTATAACAGTTAGTGATAACTCGTTTGTCTTTTTTTGTTTTTCATCATGATCAGTTTCAATTTTTAGCCTGTAGAGGATAGTTTCGCTCTAAAAACAATGAGCATGGTTTACATCTGTGGTCGCCCAACAACAATGGCAATGGCAATTTGGGGCTGCCCAAACGGGCCACTTCAGATGCCATGCAATATCGTAAAAGCTCTAATAAGCCCCCCTCCCCGCTCTTTTAACCCCCCTCTCTAATAAGCACCACATTTGGGAGTCGGTTTTTGTAATAAGCCCCCCTCTCTGATAAGTCCCTCCCCCCGGTCCCCCCTTTGGGACACGAGATTTTGCTAATTATTCCCTCCTATTCCCTATCAGTTACAAAATACACTTTATGCGGTCCATTTGGTTTGTTTTTAAACAAATATACACTAAAACACAATACTTTTTCCTGCTCTGTATTAAGTAATAAAGTTTTACTGCGGCTCGAATCAACAAATTTTTAGAAACGGATTTTACTATAGAAGTTAACGTTAAAAAGGAACGATGTTTCGACCAATCAACGGTCATTTTCAAGTTGAAGGATGCCTGCTTTCTATAAGCGCTATGTCGATGACACCCTCAGAAAAATGCCCAATGTTTCATCTGCTTCTGAATTCTTGTCAACATTGAATGAAATCCATCCCTCACTCAGTTTCACAATGAAACTCGAAAACAATAGCAAACTTCCTTTTCTTGGAATATGATTATCATCAGAAATGTTCCCCGACTAGACACGAAGGTCTACGTGAAACCAACTGATACTGGTTTTTGCTCGGCTGCATTATCCTGGAACTCTCGTAGAGAATACCATCAGACATTTTATTGAAATGAAAGTCACCGAGGATGTATGTACTAAACAACAAGTATCCGATTACCAAAAATCAGCAAATGCGGTAAGACACCAACTCGGTGATCTCAGCCGAAAGATTGATGCCGTTGTCCAGCCCGTTTACACAAGTCAGAAGATCAAAGAACAATTCAAACCGAAAGAACACAAACCTCTAACTGTTAATCAACAAAACGTTGTTTATTATTATAAGTGTGGTCTGTGTGATGCAGACTATGTCGGCTTCACGAGTTGACACCTACATCAACGTGTGGAGGAACATAACACCTGACATAAGCAATCAACAATCGGCAACCACGTAAAGGACGAACCTGGAAAGGATCCGGAGACCATCGAAAGAAATTTCAAGATTTTAAAGAAGTGTCGGGGTAGACTAGACTGTTTGATTTTTGAAATGCTTTTTATTCGTGAACTTAAACCAAAACTGAACAAACAGAGTGATTCGATCCGCGCAAAAGTATTTACCTAATTAATTCACTTTTAATATCGTCTCTTTTGCCTTAGCGTTCTTACCATTATTGCTGCGATTTTCTCGTATTGTTTCTATGTAAATATTTTAGAGTTTTAGTCAGTACCTCATAAGCATTTTTACAATTGATTTTTACATGACTGTATATAAGCGCACGTTAAACAAATTTTATCCTTCAACTTGAAAATGACCGTTGATCGGTCGAAACGTCGTTGTTTTTTTACTGCAACTGTTTGAGATTTTTACATAAACTATTGAACATGAAAACGGCGTGTTCGAAGATTTGAAATACTGAAGCCCCCCTCTCCATCAAGCCCCCTCTCAAATAGAGTACTAAAGTGTGACGTCACAAATATTATAATTTTTGAAATTATGGGATTTGTTGAGATTTTCAGAAAGAGCAAGATGAAAGATGCTAACTTGCCAAAAATCAGCATTTAAAGGCAAATTGGCTCTGAGATATTAGCACCGTTATGCTCTGCTGACTCCATACAAATCCTTCTAAATTTGACTCGGTTCCTAACGTTAGGAACGGAGTCAAATTTAGAAGGATTTGTATGGAGTCAGCAGAGCATAACGGTGCTAATATCTCGCTCTCAAACTGTTAGAAAATGGTGATTTTTGACAACTAG
This sequence comes from Pachyseris speciosa, assembly GCA_016490735.1. Lineage (NCBI taxonomy): Eukaryota > Metazoa > Cnidaria > Anthozoa > Scleractinia > Pachyseridae > Pachyseris > Pachyseris speciosa. The sequence goes on along the minus strand of JAEMWC010000116.1, from coordinate 961,375 downwards.
GTCTTTTTGATCATGTTATTTCTGAATATCCGAACAAATCCCATAATTTCACAAATTTAGTTTTTATGACGTCATCACTTTAGTACTCTATAAGCCCCCTGAAAGGCCTGAAATTAAATAAGCCCCCCCCCCCCCCGGGGAGAGCTTTTATGTTATAACAATTTTTCATATTAATTTTGTCATATAAACAAAAAGCAACTTCCATAGATCAATCTATAATGCTAAATTTAGTAAGTTTGTGAGATTTCATAATAATCCGCCACAAACTTGTGGAATATGAGACCCCAAACTTTCTTATTTTTACAAAGAAACATTTGCCAGGGGGCAGTTGTAACAAATTGGGAGGTTTGGGATGTACTATTCCAACAAGTTTTCGATGGATTCTTATGAAACCTCGCATATGTACTAAATTTGGCATGATAAATTGATCTATGGAGATTTGTTTTTGTTAATATGGAAAATATGAAAATTGACCATCTTGAACAAAGGAAAATAATTGTTTTCTTTGACAAACTAGGTTCAAGAAAAGTTGCACCTTCATCTCTTTCTAAAGAGGAACCAGGTATTTTAATTTGACATAAACTTATTGAAATATTGAAATAAGGGACTTGTCAGAAATTAGTAGGGGGGAAGGGGGGGGGGGGGGTGGTGAAAGACAGGGAATTCGAAGGATCACAGTTTTATGAGCCCTTCAAAAGAGGGTTATGAAAAAATGACAGGAAAAGCGGGAGGGGCACAAGAAATTAAGCCACCATGATGGTAAAGGGATGCTTTAATATCATGTTTTACAAGATAACAAATTAACACACATGGAAAGTGGCGGTTCTGGCACAGTTCGCACTCGCAACAACCATCATCCCAATCGCCTCGTCGCGCCGCTTCTCGGTGATTGGGATGATGGTTGTTGCTCATGCGAACAGTGACCAGAACCGCCACTTTCCATATGTGTGTATTTTTACAGGTAAGCGCTCCACCACGCTACAAAAAGGTAGCGTACAGCGAGCGGAGCGAGCACCCACCATGCTACAAAAAAGGTAGCGCACAGCAAGCAGAGCAAGCACCCGTAGTGTGTCTCTTTGCAGGTCAGCACCCCCTTCCTTTATATACCCGAGCACTAAGCAGACTGACATATCTGTGCCACACGACACCCCTATTAAAGAAAAGTGCGCACAGGGTATACATAGCAATGGCTACTGTATGCATTGGGGAAGAGGTCCTCAACAACTACAACAGCGAAGCCGGCCCGCCCGCTCAAGTCGATGTTTTGTACTTATTGGCACATTTGCCACAGGAAATGAAAAACAAAATTTTGAAATATTTCATTACATTAAAAATGAAGGAAAGAGGTCAAATGGGATGGAACGGAGCTCTCTTCGCACAAATGACAAATTTTCCGAATATTAAAAAAAGAAATCAAATGGGGTGACTAGAAATCCACAGGGATATTATTATTTGGAATAGGTATCCACACGCCGCAACTGCTGAGGAAGCCTTTGAGATGTATATGGATGATCTGGATCAAGAAAATGAGCAAGAAATGGAAGAACGTTTATATCGCGATACACCATTGTGCCCATATTGTTATTGTTATTGTTATATTGTTTTTGTTATCCCACAGCTTTTACATTTCGCTGTTACAATTTTTCTTCCATTTTCTGTTATTTTAAATTTTATTGTGCCCCGAACATTGGGGGTTTTACTTCCTTTTTTCACACAGAAAAGATCCTCCATGATCTTTTGAGGTTTGTTGTATATTTAATTTATTTTACAACACAAATACAAAACTATGTCTGACCTTTCCACGAATAATTAGCATATGAGACAGGAACTTTGTTGGGGGTTTTCCCTTTCGATTGAGTCATAATCTCGTTTTGGTTTTCTGCATCTTTCATCGCTTCAACAAATTCAAAGGTAATTTGTCTCACATCTTTTTGCTAAACAGGCGTAAAAACTTCCGAGAAAAAACAGCTAACCCCATGGAAAAAGGTAATCATTGTGGGGTGTTATATTTTTTTGCATCTCTTTAAATGATCTCGCATAAGCGCATGCGTATGTGTCGAAGGCATTATAAAGAACCACAAAAGAGTTTCCACAAGGGCTAGACACACATGTAAAATGAGGGTTCTGGCACACACCTACACAATATCCTCTTATTTCCTCATTTTAAGTCTTAAACCGATATGTTCTTAACTCCTCGCGCTGCTCGTCGTTAGGAACATATCGGTTTAAGACTTAAAATGAGGAAATAAGAGGATATTGTTTGGTATGTGACCAGAACCCTCATTTTACATGTGTGTGTCTCTTACAGTCCAGCGCCAAAAAACTCTCCCAGAAGTGTTTGTCTCCATGCTGGACAACATTACCAAAAGTTACTTTATGCCCCCCAGTTCCATCATATCCACCACATCTGTGCCACATTACACCCTAATTAGAGAAAAGTGTGCACCTTATATAGACAGGAATGGCAGCAGTATACGTTGGGGGAAGAGGTCCTCAACGAGTACTGCGGTGAAGCCGCCCCAGTGGGGGGAAACATCGGCCTGGCCGCTCAAGCCCCTTTGTATGATAGGTTTAGGGTTACACAAACCAATTTTAATGATTGGCTTCAGGTTTGGAGGATGAGCGTCGATCCCCAAAACCATTATTAACAGAGTCTTATTAACTTCACTGAATACTTAATGCGCGATAAAGCTTTTAATGTTATCAAGAACGAAACCAATAGACTCGGAGGCATTAAAATACAGTTTGGTATGGAGGTATTCTTCAGAAGGGGAAGGCAAAATGAAGCTGGGGAATGGGTTGAAGAAACGTAAAGGCACTACTTTCAAGATCTGCCTTATTTGTTTACAAAGGCAAACCTACACCAACGATTTGATCAAAAATTTGACCAATTTATCGAAATGATAAACGGGGATATCGCTAATTGGTCACAGAGAGGATCAGGATGGGCCATTGACAGAATTTCAATTGCCTATGTTAATGTCAAAAAATATCAACCTTTGAGAGGCGGTACTTTTATCCCAACACCCAAAAATTGGCCAGCAAAAAAGCAATTGTTAATGTATAAAACAGGGACAACGAATGTTTGAAGTGGGCATTGAGAGTAGCACTGTTTCCAGCCGATAGAAACCCCCAAAGGTCCAGCAAATATCCAATACAAGACGGTATCAACTAGGACGGCATTGACTTTCCCACACCTCTGAAACAACTTTGTAAACTTGAAAAACAAAACCCCAACCTTGCACTGAACGTGTCTGGGTCGGAAAACAACGAAGTGACTTCTCTTAGAATTAGCACAAAAGACAAAAGAGTTCCAAGAATCAACCTGATGCTTCTTCATAATAATGAAACACAATATTACTGTTTTGTGAAGAAGCTTTCATATCTGCTCTTTTCGACCAAACCAAACGCAGTAACAAAAAACACTTCTGCGTAATGTGCCTTATCAGTTTCACAACAGAAAAGATTCTCGCCGCCCACCGAAAACACTGCAAAGGTGTGAATGGAAACCCCCAAGAATTGAAATGCCAGAACAAGGCAAAAACACAGTCACTGAAGTTTCAAAACTTCCAAAAATGAATGAAAGCTCCATTCGTGATTTACGCAGACTTCGAAGCTTTGATTGAAAAAATCCCGAACATCAACATGAAAGAACAGCCTGGACAGAAAAAAAAAACACAGCCTGTGGGTTTGCAGTAACGTGTGTGAGAAGTGATGGGCACTGCTGCGCAGTCGCGAAATACAGGCAAGGCTGTGATGGAGAAAAAAACACAGTGGAGGAGTTTCTCAACAGAATTCTTTGTCTGGAAAAGAAACTGCGCGAAAGCCTGGAAAAACCGGCGCCGATCAAAATGACACCCAATGACTGGCACAAATTCAACACCGCCAAAAACTGCCACGTTTGCAACAAAGGGCTCGTGGAAAAAGAATTTCTGAACTCAATGCCGGTGTGGGACAACGGAACAGTCAATTACTGCGGGCAAAGCCACAGAGGCTGTTTTTACAAAGCTTTGAAAGAAATTGTGTTCGTTGGGCCCGACGCACAAAGAAAACCAAAAGACGGCATCAGCAAATGGATCGAGAAAAACCAAACAATGTATTTTCTGTGCAGAACCACTGCTTTGCAAAAACTTCAGAGATGCTGTGAAAGATCATTGCCACATCACAGGCAGATTCCGCGGCGCTGCTCACAACGCGTGCAACAAAAAACTGCGGATAAACCCCAAAACCATTCCCATTCCTGTTGTATTCCACAACCTGAAAGGCTACGACGCACACCACCTGATGCAGGCGATGTCGAAAGTGGAAAGGGCAGGTGAGCTGAACTGCATTGCCAAAAACATGGAGAAATACATTTCGTTCTCTTTGGGGAACCTGCGTTTCACTGACAGCAACGCCTTTCTGCTCTCCACCTCGACGCACTTGTGAAAGCCACACCGAAAGATGCGCTGGAAATAACAAAAAGGCTTTTCCCCGAATCAGCAAAACTGGATTTGTTGTGCAAAAAGGGCATTTACCCCTGGATTCATGGGAAAGTTTTGGGGAAACGAGCCTACCAGTCAAAGAACTTTTCTTCAGCAGCCTTTCCGGGGAGCACATCTCAGACGACGATTACCAACACGCACCAAAAGGTTTGGGAAACATTTGGATGCAAAACACTCAGGGACTACCACGACCTTTACATGAAAACAGATGTTGCACTTTTGGCAGATGTATTCGAAAACTTCCGTGATCTCTGCCAAAAACAGTACGGCTTGGATCCGGCCCACTATTACACACCACCCAGCTTGTCGTGGGACGCGCTCTTGAAAAATACAGGCATCGAGCTTGAGCTCTTGACCGACATCGACATGCATCTCTTTTTGGAGAGAGGGATGCGGGGAGGAATTTCAATGGTTAGCAAGAGGTACGCCAAAGCCAACAACCCTCTGGTACCGGGCTACGACAAAAGCAAACCGAACACATTCATCATGGATCTTGACGCCAACAACCTTTACGGCTGGGCTATGAGCAAGGCTCTCCCAGTTGGCAAATTTAAGTGGAGCGGTTGGCTTCCATCAGAGGACGAAATCTTTGAGATCGAAGAAAACGGCAAAAAGGGTTTTATCTTTGAAGTAGACCTTGAGTACCCCCAAGAGCTCCACGAAGAGCACAACACCTACCCCCTTGCCCCCGAAAAAAGTCTGTGCAAGAAGAATGGCTGTCCCCATACCAAACGAAAATGATAGAAGATCTCCGACTAAACCCGCCAGACTGTAAAAAGCTATTGCTGACGTTGCAGGACAAAAAGAACTACGTCGTGCACTACCAAAACCTGCAGTTTTACCTGAAACAAGGAATGAGGCTGAAGAAAGTCCACAAGAGTGTTAGAGTTTGAACAAAAACGCTGGATGGAGCCTTACATAAGGATGAACACCGAGTTCAGAAAGAAGGCCAAAAGCACTTTCGAAAAAGACTTCTACAAGCTGATAAACACCACTGTTTTCGGAAAAATGATGGAAAACCTGCGCAACCGAACAGATGTGAAACTGGTGCACCCTCACGAGACAACCAGGCTCAGGAAACTGATTGCAAACCCACTGTTCTCAAGGCACAAGTTCTTTGCAAACGATCTTGCAGGAATAAGCATGCGCAAAAGCAAGCTCTGTTTGAACAAACCTGTTTACACGGGGATGACAATACTGGAAAACAGTAAACTGCTGATGTATGAATTTTTCTACAACATTTTGAAAAGCAGTATGGGCAGAAATGTGAGCTTCTGTACACAGACACGGACAGCTTTCTGCTCGAAATCCAAACAGACGACATTTACAAAGACATGGGGCCAGAAGGCCACCTTGGCCAACATCTCTTTGACACAAGCGACTACCCGAAAGACCACGCGCTGCATTCATAAACCAACAAAAAGGTTTTGGGGAAAATGAAAGACGATTGTGCAGGGACCCCGATCTCCGAGTGTGTGTGTTTGCGCCCCAAGATGTACTCAATCATCAGAGCCGACGAAAAAAACATGAAAAGAGCCAAAGGGGTGAAAAAGAATGTGGTCAAAAAGGAAATCCTGCATGTACAGTACCCTCTTTGGCAAGAAGCAGCTGACACATGGGATGAACATTCTTTGGAGCGAAGGGCATAAAATCTTCAGCATGAATGTTAACAAGACTTCTCTTTCTTCGTTTGATTCGAAAAGATGGATAGAAGAGGATGGAGTCCGCACAAATGCCTTTGGGTTCAACCCCCCTCCGACCAATGCAGAAATGGAAGGCATCACTGCGCTGTTAGATGGGGTCTTCGGGTATAACCCACCCCCACCCACGCCTTCTGATGCAGAAATGGAAGGAAATATGGAGTGGTTAGATGAGGTTTTCCGTGTTTGGGGGGACAACCAATAACTCTTCGTGTACGAAACTGCGTTTGGGTCTGTCCTGCAAATAGTACAAAACAGGCATGTCTGGTTTCATGACAGTTCTTTCAATTTTGAAGACTTTCAAAGACCAGACAGGATCTGTGGCTTCTTTTCTGCCGCCCTCCAACTCTCCCGGTTGGTAAAGATAGCGGACATTTACAAGAGGGGGGAGCTGTTTTTCACGTTTTCCCACGAGTCTTTGATATGGAGTTGAAGGCTTGGAAACAACCGCCTTTTCTTTTATCGCAACCGCCGGCTTCTTCCCAGTCAGGCTTGTTTCCTTGTTGTTCAAGGCCGCAACAACCTCTGGAAGCCGTTTTACCCACGCGACAGAACACTGTCCTTCCTGCAAACGCATTTCCACAGCATACTGGTAACCAAACAGACGCTCAGCCAGGGTGCAGTTAAAACGCTTGACAATGGCCTGGTTGCGGTGAATTTCAGGTTGCACGCGCCAGATATAAGTTTTGTGGTTTTCCATTTCTTTCGTTACAGTGCCCATAAATTGACGCCCAGGATCCACCTGCAGCATTTCCGGCCATTTAAGAGGTGAATGTTTGTAAATTTTGCGAAATGCCTCGGAGAACTCGTCAGAATTTTTAGAGGTCAAAGGTTTGGCCTCTTTGTAGTGGCTGGCCACGTCTACAACTGTAAGAGCGTACTTGTAAACTTTGCTCCCGCGGGGGAGTTTGTCATGCGGCAAAAAAAGGTCAGCTTGGTGCACCTTGTTGGGAGTGAAAACATTAAACCTGACATCGAACGCGGTGAGGGGCTGAAAGATAAATTTGCCAAAGCGCCTGCCTGATTAGCCACCTTTTTGCGTCATCTTCAGATACCTTTGCTGCTTCAGCCAGTTTTTTGATAGCGGCCAACCCTTTCCAGTAGCCCCCCGGGCTGTAATAAACCTTTGCGAGTTTGGCGTCCATATTTCAACACGCGATGAAACATTCAAATGAGGTCTTAATTTACCACACCCCATCAAGAACATTTCTGAATAGTCAAAATGAGGTTTTTCAAGCAAGTTCTTCGGTTCTTCATTGCTTGAAGGGCCTGAGTGCTTTAACCAATTTATCTTCATGGATGGATCTTTAAAAACTACATTACGTAAACACACCCTTTCATCTTTGCCCGTTTCTTTTGACATTTCTTTGGCCATGCGATAAATTTTCTTTCATTAGCTCAGGATTTGTAACTAAAGTCGGCCAAAAAACTTAATTAAAAAATTTTTCATTATTTTTAGGGAAAACCATATTAGGATATGCTTTCTCAAATGAATTTTGAAGCTCTTGGTTAGAAACATCGCTGCCATCAAGAATATTTTTTCTATCCTTTTCGCTTAGTTCTGGGTACGCCCGTTCAATAATGCAAGCAAGCACCGACATCATACACCATTGTACCAATGCTTCAAAAGGCGCGCATCAAAGGAAAAGAAAAGCCGCATAGCCCAAAGCGAGAGTCCCAGCGCCAAAAAAAAACGAGCTCACCCTTTTTTGCTGCTTGCTCGGCTGGTAGAAATCTGAGAATTTTGGCTCTTTCAGCAGAGCCAGAAGTAGGTTAGGTTGAGCCTGGTTATAAAGTTTGAAGGCGTAGTTGGTGTTGGTGAAGTTCTGTTTGGCCTGCGCTTTGATTTGCGCGTTTGTCTGGATCCAGTCAAGGAGCTTGGTGCGCTGGCGGCTGTATTTCGCTTAAGCCGCTTGGTAATCCTCGAGAGCCTTGTTGTGGCGCTTTTTTTCATCAAGCGCGGCGTCGTCGCCGCCGCCAAGCTCCTTCGCGAGATAATTGCCCCCGATGAAAGTAGCAGCATTGAGGACAGCACCGCCAACCATGATCGCAATGGTTGCCATGTTTTACCAGGCCCTAGTTTTTAAATCATCAAAACCTGGTTGGGATGATTTTTTCGTCCATGAGATATTGTTTGAGAGCGACGGCGCCCACAACGACGGCAGTGAATTCCATACAGTTTGTCAAACTAGCTGCTGGGGTTGGATATGAAATTCTCTTTCACAACCTTTTTTCCGGCCCAACCGATACCAGTCACGAGTCCGGAATGGACTGCCGCATCCATGATGGTTTTGACAAGCTTATTGTCAGACATGCCAATATACTTTGCAACAAAAGTTTAAATGAAGTAATCTGGTGGTTTTGGTTTTAACTTTCATCAATTTTTTGTTTTTTTTTGCCGATTTGTCAAGACGATGTTCACTTTCATCATCGTCATTTAATAACAAACCGTCAGGAGCTTCATTTTCCATCTCATCCCTCACAAGCCTGGGGAAACGGACATGATCGAAAAAACTGTCGATCAGTGTGTTTTTTGTTTCACCCAAAACGAAGCCTGAGGCAGCACCAATCATGGTGTTGATAATTATGTCATTACTTCATCTGTAACATGTCATTGGTATACACTGCTTGCAAACCTTTAAAAGAAAATTATTCCATGCGCCTAAACCCCTTTCTCCTCTGCGGCATTTCAGGAGCTGGCTCTCTGGGAACAGGAGGGATCGGAGCAATTTCCTTTTTTCCTCGAGTCAAAGACTCAAACCGTGCTTGTATCGCTTCACGCTGATAATAAACACCAGCCACCCCAGTAATTTGCGTACCCAAGGCAAGAACTTTACTGAAAGAAACGGGGCTTGTGGCTTCGGGTTTATCACCTGCAGCTTTCTGCGCCGGGGCAGGTTCTGCAGCATTTTTTACTTTGTTGTTTGCGATTATTACAGCGGCCTCTGCTGCGGCTTTTTTCTGCGCTTCTTGAGCCAGCCTTGTTTTTTTCAGCCATCGCCTTGTCCGCAGCAACCCGCTTGGGGTTTTTTTGACGCTGTGTGGTTGGAGCAGGTGAAGTAAGTTTTCCATTGGGCGGCTGTGGTGCCTGTGTTTCGACAGCCGGTGCTTCAGGTTGTTCGGCTGAAATTGTGAAGATATTCTAACAGAAGAAAGTTTAATTGCATGCTAAATACCGAGCAAGCATAAAATGGTGAGCAGTTGCTCTGTAATTGTCAGTAATTATTCAGCAGTTGCTGCTTGCAAATGTTCTTTTGAAGAAAAGAGAACAAAGCAATGATGGCGGGCCAAGAGATCGACACACAAGTGTGTAATGCGCTCGGAGAGATTGACACTTTCGGCTCTGAGATTTACCGTTTTATTGATGTAGTTTTCAGAGAAGAAGACGTATTGAAATGGGCAAAATTCGACTTAAAAGAAATAGTCAACTAAAGGCGCTTTTTGCATAAAGGTGCATCAGAAGAAGACAAAACTCTTTTTATGTATAGCGGTGTTTTTGGAAAAGCATCACGGAACAACAGATGTACCTAGCGTAGTTTTGGCACTGAGCAGTTGCTTTATTCTGCAGACTGTTGTACAGGGTTTCTCAGGAACTTGTTCAGTTACCACTGGCTCATGCTTCAGATCCTCTGGGCTGGAAAAATCAATGTATTTTGTTGTGATCAGCGCAGCGTTGGCAACGGCAAGCCACCGGCCGAACTTCAAAGCAAGATTGCCAACAAGGCGGGAGAGCTCTTTCCCGATAATATAGTCTTCTTTTACCTTTTTTTGGTAAGCCTCAATGTCTTTGATTTTGACGAACGACCCGGCAGCCTTGGTCACAAGAAAAATGCAGCTGTCGATCAAGATCTCGGTTGTTTTCAAGCCCACGTAAGCTTCGTACCTTTTGAAATACTTCTCGACCTCTTTGTCGGTGAGGCGCTTCACCTGCTCTTGCAACAACTGCACGCCGATGGCCTCCTTGGCCTTGCCCGTCGTCACCAGCACGGCCAACTGCTCGCGGAGAGCAGGAATGTCAGGGCCATGGGTGAAGAAGTTCATAACACCACCAACCGGATCGCCCGTTGCTTCTGCTTCCAGCATGTTCATAACTTCTGCTACTGTCAGCTCCTCTTCTGCCATTGTTATATTCAGCTTTTTTTTTAATTCGGAAAAAACCGGACTCCAAAGGGGTGCCACAGCAAGAACACAAGGAAAGAAAACTTTCGCTCTTGTAGCTTTGAAATCAAGCTTTTGTATTCCTCTTGGGGCAGGTTGCTCACATAGTCATCAAAGATGGCCTTTGTGGTCTTGGCTGAGGGGCTGTAAAAAAGAACGACTGCCACGATGTTTTCCTGGAAAGACGCGATGATGCTGGTGTACTTCTGGGTTAGCACCCAAACACTGATGCCGATGTGCCTTGCTGAAAAGGCGAGATGCACCAGCTGGCCTGTGCGCTTTTTTACCTCTTTAGAGGCGGCACAGTCGTCAATGATCACAAGGGTGTTGGTTCCCTCAAAAACAAAATCTTCAACCAAAGTTCCACCTCGTGCTGCTCGCAAATTATCACATCCACTCGCGGATCGTTTTCCCCAAACCGGAAGAGGGTCTTGTTGTGAGCGAATGTGGGGCAAATAAGCACGATGAAGTTGAACTTGCCACGGAAAGGGCCTTTGACCTGGTCAACCATGAACCTTGTTTTGCCTGAGTTTGTTGGCCCCACGATGAGAGCGTTAAAGGGAATGTTATCCGGGTTCATATCGCCTTATTAGTATTGCACAGATTCCAATTGCCAGTCCAACACGTTAAACTGCGAGTTGCTGATTGTGAAAACATGGCAATTGACGTTTCCAGATCCGCTGGTGGTCCGCTCGATCTCAAGCTGTACCCTGTCCTTCGTGTTGACAAGCCTCACCCCGTTTCTGTGCATTTCGTGGGATGCCGTTGACCGCAAGTCAGTGAGAAGCCCGAAGCGATCGCCTGTGTAAAACTTTGTTAAATTCATGTGTTGTGTTTTGTTCGTCTTTTTCATGAAAAAGCGCTGACTTCCTCCCAAATGTCCTTGCCGTCGAGGCTGTTGTTATACAGTCGGTTGGGCGTGCCATTAACCGTGATGCTTACTTTTTTGATGTCGGGCTTGAAAAACTTTTCCGAGTCCCTGGCGCCCGCGGTGTAAGGTTCGATGAAAAGGAGAAGCTATCCTTTCAAAGACCTTCTTTGCGGATTGACCCTTAGGTTTCGACACGTTGCGGATCCCTTTGCAAATGAAACAACCTCTTCCCGATGCACATGGTCATACAGGAACTCTTTCCCAGAGGTATAAACACTCTCCGCCTCGGTAGCTAAAGGTTTGCTTCGCATCATTTCGTATTCTACCTGGATGTTTGTCAGCTTCTATTTGAGTTTTGTGGTGTCTGAGCCTTTAATGACATTCTCAGCATTTGCAAGGGTAAGTTCGAACTCAAGGTTGTTGTATAGAGCTTGGGGTAAAAGATTCCATGGTCAGAAAGGATCTGGTGGTCGAGCTGGATACGGTACTTGTTCTTGTAAATGGTCTCCAGCTTGGTTTCAGCAGCAACGCCCTAGGTGGGATTGTCGCCGGCGTTTGAGCGAATCTTGTTGAGAGTATCGCTCTGGATACCCTCGAGCAGCATGTTGTCCCGCTCCTCCTGGGAAAGGAAAAGGTCCTCCCAGATTTTGACAATGTCGTAGCCGACCGTATCCTACAGAATGGTGCCCCCGTACTTCATGACCAGCTTGTCAACCAGCGCCCGCGAGACATTTTGCACGAGATGGTTGTTGGCATGGCCGCCGGTTAACTCAATGTCGAACAGCAGGGAAAGCGAGCCGGGGATGAGGACCTCGTTTGCATTAAGTTTGGGACTGAAACATAAAGAGTCTCCCCGGGGCTGGCTTCACTCGTATCAAACGTTATTCGGTTAACCTTGCGCTCAACTTCCATCGCGCCGAGCGTTTTTTCTTTGTGCGTCGGAAGAAGGCTTTCATGCATGGCGGCCATGATATAATCTGAAGCTGAAAAGTTCAATTGAAAATTAATTTCACAGAGTATTTATATGCAATGGCAGAGGGTGGCTATGACGTGGAAATGGAGGATCCTTTTTCGGTTAAAAAGGGCGTTAATAAAGATGATGAAGAGGAAGAAGTCAACAGAACACAGCCCTTCCAACCAGAATCCGCATCTACACCGGACTCATTTGAAAGAAACTAGTGGGCTGCCCGAAACTTCTTATGAAGAAACTTCCAATTTATTAAAAGGGTTTGATGAATCAAGGGACAAGCTCAGCAGATTAAGGGATACATTCTTTGGGTTTGCAAGAGAAAAAGAGCCAACAACCCCCACGGGTGTAATAACTTTTATTAAAAAACGATATCCACAGGTTAGCAATGATTTGCTTAAACGAATTGACACTAGGGGTGTGGAGAATAGAGCTGGTGGGCCAAATGACGTCATAGTTGTTGGCCCAAAAGGGGGTAAGTCTGGTCCTAAGATCATCATTAAGAAGGGAAACGGTTTCGACTTTTCCTCCAGGTATTTTGGGGCAAAATAAAAAACTTCTCGACCAAAAGCCGAAGATTTAATAGAGGAAAACAAAGAAAAAACCCGAAAAGCTCAGCAGGATTTAGATGAAGAAAGGCGGCAGTTAAGAGAGGCCAAAAAGTTGAAGCAGAAATTGACAGACGAAAACAAAAGCTGCAAAAACTTGAAAACGATCTTGCCAAAACAAAGTCTCAACGTGAACAGTTGGAAGATGAGGGCGGTTCTGCAATGGAAAACCGATCTGAAATCGAAAGTAAAAAACATTTTGGAAAATAATTTTAAAAAGGACATTGACGTTGAGAAAAAAAGAATTGCGGAAATCCAAAAACAAAACAAAACCAAAGGAAGAGCGGGAAAAAATATTGTAAAAATGGAGCAACTCTTGCCAAAATGAGGGAACAAACCGCTGAATTGGAAAATCGCCTTAACAGCACAAAACCGCTCAATGACCTGCAGGAACAAGAACCTGAGATTCAGAAGAAAATGGACGAAGATCAAGCAATAATCGGTGACCCCGATGCCTCACCTTCTGAAAAAGAGGCTGCACGAGAATTAAAGAGTGGAGGAAAATGTAGAAGAGCTCGCGCATTTGCAAACGCAGACTGCAGAAATAGAAGAGGAGCTTCCGTTACGTGAGAGGGTGAAAGCGATTTTCAAAAAATACGGTATTACCGTTACAGCGATTGTTCTCGCTGCTGGTGTGACGATTGGTGCAGTGATTGGCGCCATCACCAACTCTTTGAAGGCCCTCGGGAAGGGGCTGGGAAACTGGCTTAAAGAAATCGGCCAAAAAACAGCTTCTCTTTTGCCCGGCCTGATCGGCTCGATTGTTTCTTTCCTTTTCAAAACCGCCGGCCAGGCAATCGGTTTTCTGGCTGAGCACACTTGGCTGATTATTTTGGCTGTTGTTGCTTTTCTGGTGGAGAGGTATGTTAAGAGGGAGAAGAAGGAGAAGAATCCTCAGTTTCCTTTTTGCTTCTTCCCATTGAAAATATAACGATCCCTGCAATTACAAGGGCTCCTATCACCACAACTATTTTGTTATCGTTGTGGTTATCTACTGCCGGTGGTGTTGGTTCTGTTTCTTGTGGCTGCGGCTGTGAAATTGGGGGTTTTGCTTTTTCTCTTGAAGCGGCTTTTTGTATTGGATTTGAAGGATGGCTGTTCGGCTGGTTGACCTTTGAAGAACCTCCTGCCATAAGGTGAAGAGCCGCTTTTTTTGTGCCCTGGTTTACGTCGTCATTTATGCCGAGTTTCATTTCGTTTGTTGCCTGTTTTATTGTTATTGTAACCAACCACGTTTCCTGAGTTTATTATCATGTTCCCCGGCAGGTGCCTGGACAAATGACCAAATTCAGTCTGACCTTCAGTTGGCCTCATCAATAGCCAGCTTATAGCGCTGCACACTCTTTGACAGGTCTGTTTGCCTTATTGCGTCTTCCATTAAAACAAGAAACTCGTTTCGCACCTCCACCGCACGCCCTCCATCTCCAGGAATGCTGCTTCTCACATTGACCTGGGCTCCCAAAATGCAGTAAACAAAAGCCTCTATTGACTCGTTTATTCTTGCCAGCCCTGCAGGTGTCAGACCGTCAGATTCGTTTGGGCAAAACCAATCAAATTGTCTTTCGGTGACGCTGTCAGGTTTTATGTACAGAATCCCATTCCCTTGGCTCGCGTGACCACCTTCGTCGCTGAATTTGTCGTAGCCGGGGTATGCTGCCCCGGTTTTGTATGGGCCTCGAACCAAAATATAGACGCTGCCCAGCCCGTAATTGGCGCCTTTGTTGAAACGGAAATCGGTTGAGGGATCAATCCCAAACTCGTTACAAATTCTTTTTTATGAAGCCACATCGTACTTGTTGTTTAACAGATTAAAATTTGGGTCATCGGGTAAAGAGCTCACGTTCTGAATACCGTCCATTTGGTAAAGAATGCGCCTGATAGTAAAATGTACGTGGAACTGATTAAAAGATCTTATTTGAGGAGGCAAACTTAAATTTTTGGTGTCTTTATCAAAAATCTCGCGGTCACTTCCAGAACCAGTTGTTGCACACCAAACTGCGAAGTTCAACTGTTGATGCCAGTATGACATGTTGGGGCCAGCTAGCCAGACATGTGCCTCTTTTCCAGAACGATGCATTAGATCGAGGCTTTGAAATATGTTCCTTACTTTTGTTTTAAAACGCTCTGTTGGCGTTACAAATATTTCTATTGGGGCACTGAACAGGTTTTGCAAACTACTGTTTGGGGCTTCAGAAAAGGCTACTGCTGGGATTGGAAGTTTTAGGTTTTTAAAATCTGGTCTTACTTTCAGTTGATGGGGAAACCCCCCAATTTTGCCCAACCCTAGCGCTTATTTCATCTCGGGGGACCTGTATTTTGTATCTGTGTCCTTTACACTTTCAAGATAATCTGGCCTATAACATAATGCCCGCTGTTGCCTTGTGGTCTACTGTGAAATCCACAGTCGCCACAAATTTGCTCTTCTTGGCATTTGGAAACTTTGCCCAAAATGGCCCCCATGCCTTTTCTCTAGCCCTATTTGCGAGATTATTGGCCTCTGGCGTTTGGATCCACTGCAAGAGATTAGCCATTGCTTATAAACTAAGGCAATATTTTTAATTGAATGTTTATCTTTGCTTGAAATACAACACAATCGATACGACTTTGAACGAGGAGACTGTTTATTTTAAGTCTCCAATTCCAAACCCTCGGTTTGTCCGTCTTCTCTCTTGCTTGCTTTTCAATACCTGGCACAATTTGGAAAGCGCTGGGGGAATTATTTTACAGAGAGCGTAATACAACTCTTTCATATGAATTTCCACCCTTATTCTACAATTTTGATACTTTTGTGGAAAGGTTAGAAAAGGCCTTTACAAAAAAGGACATCGATAGACCTTTAACAATAAAACCCAATACACCTTCACATGCATTGAAAATAACAAAAAATAAGGGTCTTGAAGTCAGCAGGCAAGTCAAAATTTTAAGGAAAACGACAACACTCTTAAATTTGCAAAACATGTTTCGACAGAAACTTCTGTCATCTTCAGTTGATAGATTTACAAAGCGTTAGAAGTTGAATTTATAAGTAGGAAAAATGCTAATTACATAGTAACAACGGAATGTACATAAAACGTGGCAATGTGAAAATTAAAAGGATAATTTCAGATTTACGTGATGCAGTTGTTGATTCAAAGAAGGTTTTTCTCTTTGAATATGAATTGCCTCTTTTATCTTAAGTTGAAACGTGGTGGAGGCGTGATCTAAAATGTGAAAACAGTCCACTGAACACAAGGCGTGACAATGTTCAGAATTCTCTAAGTGTTTGAAAATGTGAGAGGCCCTATCATTGACTAAATGCTCACGTACGCGTGTGGAAAAAATGCCGGGTTGTTTCACCGACATAACAGGCATTACAGCCTGCACATGCAAACTTGTATACAACACGCGAACGAAGCCCGTCAGGGATAGGGTCTTTCACGCCAAACAAATTGCCTATCTTAAAGGAAGAAAAAACTAATTTTTCTGTTTCTGTCGAAACATGTTTTGCAAATTTAAGAGTGTTGTCGTTTTCCTTAAAACAAAAAATAAACAACTGGTTTTTGGGTTAATAAACCACTTTCAAAAACTCTACAAATTTACCCCAACCGGATAACTATCTAAAGTTTTACTATTTTTCTCAATTTACCCAAAACTATTTCATTCATTGTGACCTTGTTAGCAAAGAGCACAACTTTCATAACAGCCAACAGAGTGATATTCTGGCTTGCATTCCAATCTCTGGAAAGCCGCAAGAAAGAGTTACTTATCCCCAAAATGTCCAAAACACTCCAGGCAATACAAAACAAACTGAATATGTAAACATCATCACATTAACCGTCAAAGATAAGACCGGCAGCGTGTTAAACTTTAGAGGGGCGCCTCTTTATTTTGAATTCGGAAATTTTCCCTTGTAGAACCAATCATATTTTAAGCCTATGTTTATACTATTTTTTAACTATGTTAAACTATTTTGTTGCTATGTTTTGCTTGAAACCATCTATTTTATTGCTATGTTGCCAAATATATATAATAGTCCATGGTATTTAAAGCATATCTCTCAACTATGCGAAAGCTATGTCAGAATAACATAGTTTCTAAATAACTATTTTAATACTATTTAGCTTACTGACATGGTCCTAAAGTGCCTAATTTTTCACTATTCAGAAAAAAAAATTGTCCCAACAGTCGACATACATTTTAAATAGATACTATTTATTCACTATGTACCGGTCTAATAGCTTTAAAATATTGCATTGATGAGATATTTGGAGGCAAACAGTACATAGCTTGTAAATAGATGCTATTTAAACATATTTTTCAGGTGTTATTCATCACTGTGAGCCAACAAAATAGCATTAAAATAGTCCCAACAGTCGACATACATTTTAAATAGATACTATTTATTCACTATGTACCGGTCTAATAGCTTTAAAATATTGCATTGATGAGATATTTGGAGGCAAACAGTACATAGCTTGTAAATAGATGCTATTTAAACATATTTTTCAGGTGTTATTCATCACTGTGAGCCAACAAAATAGCATTAAAATAGTCCCAACAGTCGACATACATTTTAAATAGATACTATTTATTCACTATGTACCGGTCTAATAGCTTTAAAATATTGCATTGATGAGATATTTGGAGGCAAACAGTACATAGCTTGTAAATAGATGCTATTTAAACATATTTTTCAGGTGTTATTCATCACTGTGAGCCAACAAAATAGCATTAAAATAGTCCCAACAGTCGACATACATTTTAAATAGATACTATTTATTCACTATGTACTGGTCTCAAATAGCTTTAAAATAACGCATTGATGAGATATTTGGAGACAAACATTACATAGCTTGTAAATAGATGCTATTTAAAACATATTTTTCAGGTGTTTAACACCTGAAAAATATGTTTTAAATAGCATCATCACTGTGAGCCAACAAAATAGCATTAAAATAGGTCTTAATTTTCTGTTGTTTAAATGCTACAGGAAATGTGCTATTTAAAAGCTATTTGGTTCCCTGAGTGCTTTGGTGAGAAATGAAATAGAATTTGAATAGCCTATGTAATCTCTATGTCATGGATTTCATATCTCGGCAGGATTAAAGTTCAAACAACTGAGCATAGTGTAGGGCAGGTAAATTATTAAAAAATGTTGAGATTGGTATCATGGAAAAGAATTCTCAAATTATTTATCTTCAGCACCTTGACACCTTAAATTCTAAGTAAAGTGGGCTTACATTATTGTTTCCCAAGTCAATGGCCATGCCAATCGTCTCTGATGAAAGGTCTTGCTGCACGTCTCTTAGTCGAATATCATCATCAACAGTAGGTTTAATGAATTCCCTACTTCGTCGACATTTAGTAGTTTTTGGTATTTCATCTTTGGAGTCATACAGCCAACATTTCTCCACTTTGAGGTTGACATTTTTCATTTTAAAAAGCAAAATCATAGCACTAACATAGTCCTTAAATATATGACCTTGTATGATTTCTAAAATAGTTATAAAGTATGCCCTAAATACCATTTAAATAGTTTTCTGACATAGCATCTCTTCCTATGTCAGTCCTAAGTAAAAGATATTTAAAATCTATGTAAACTCTACCTGAATGCCCATGTTTTAAAGGCTATTTATAATGCATGTTATATCTATTTTAAAGCTATTTAATTCCTATTTTAGCTGGAGGTAGTGTCAAGTTTCTTACTTCTCTCTATGTCAATGCTATGTTAATTATATTTTGAACCTATTCAAACTCCATTGTTGATGCCCATGATATATCTTAAATCTATTTTACAGCTATTTAAATACTATTTTATTCTATTTCATTTCACAATCCATGACTACTTAAAACATATTTTAATGCTATTTGAAGTCTATTTCCTTTGCTTGTAAAAAGTACTTGGTTAGTAATGCTAAAAAATAGTTTTTAAATAGACTATTTAATGGTTCCAATTGAATAGTAAAAAAAATAGGATTTAAATTCATTTTAAAAAGCAAAATCATAGCACTAACATAGTCCTTAAATATATGACCTTGTATGATTTCTAAAATAGTTGTAAAATATGCCCTAAATACCATTCAAATAGATTTCTGACATAGCATTTACATAGTCAATAAATAGTGTTGGATTCTACAAGGGTTTTGAATAATTGTCTTCGGCATTAATTTAAAGAAAAATATTTGACTATTTATACCATGCCGGATGAGGATGTGTTGCCATTTGCCCCTGTGGCATCTGCTCCACCAGAAAGCGTTGCAGAACAACAGTATACACAGCTATATCCCAATCTTCCCAATGCCGAAACTTTCTGGCTGACTGAGCTCAGCAAAATTGAAAAAAAAATTCTGATGAGGCAGAGCACTACAGAGTTGTGCTGAAAAAATACAAAAACGCTCAAAAAGCCTCCAGCTAAGCTGTTGCCGGTTTTGGTGTGGTAACAACAGCTCTGTCTTCTGAAGCTGTCACCTCTGCACTGACAGGTGTTGGAATTGTGGTCAGTGTTCCTCTCGGTGTTGTGGGGGGTGTTTGCGGTGCGGTTTCCACCATTTTGTCTGGTGTTAACAAAATGCTTGAAACAAAAGTTAACAAGCACAGCAGACTGAGTGCTCTGGCGGTTGCAAAGCATGACACAATAAATGCTTTTGTTTCCAAGGCACTCGATGATAATCGGGTTACGGATATTGAGTTTAAACATGCAACACATGAAATGAAAAGCTTTGCCCAAATGAAAGAGGCTTTGCGTACAAAATTCGCAAAAAAACAACCCGATTCTAACCCTCCAGATCTTAAAAAGTAAGGGGAGAGGTTCGCGAGGAGTTCAGAAAAAACTCGTGGCGAGCGCAGCTTTGAACTAAAATTTGAGGGAAGAAAGGTAAGATTTTATCTAAGTCTCCTGAAGAAATCCAGCTTCTAGGCGGGAATGCGTTACTGTCACGCGGACATTACGTGAAGCAATAGCCTGATGACGTCACGGCTTTTACCCCCAAAGGCACAATGGCCTGATGACGTCACGGCACAGCAGTGCCGGCTTTTACCCCCAGCGAACACACTCAAAGGCACAACGGCCTGATGACGTCACGGCACAGCTGTGCCGGCTTTTACCCCCAGCAAACACACTCAAAGGCATAATAGCCGGATGACGTCACAGCACAGCTGTGCTGGCTTTTACCCCCAGCAAACACACTCAAAGGCACAACGGCCTGATGACGTCACGGCACAACTGTGCCGGCTTTTACCCCCAGCAAACACACTCAAAGGCATAATAGCCTGATGACGTCACAGCACAGCTGTGCCGGCTTTTACCCCCAGCAAACACACTAAAAGGCACAACGGCCTGATGACGTCACGGCACAGCTGTGCCGCTTTTTACCCCCAGCAAATACAGTTTATGTCATGTATTCAAAACATCTCTTGGGTTAACCAGAATTTGTGAACCAATAAATACTATGCTATTTATATTAATGAAGGTTTTATTTCTAACACTTGTGGTAACTCTTTTGTGGTTCTTTATAGTGCCTTCGACACATACGCATGCGCTTATGCGAGATAATTTAAAGAGATGCAAAAAATATAACACCCCCATAATGATTGCCTTGTTTCATGGGGTTTGCTGTTTTTTCACAGAAGTCTTTACGCCTGTTTGGCAAAAAGAGGTAAGACAAGTTACCTTTGAATTTGTTGACGCGATGAAAGATATAGAAAACAAAAATGAGATTATGACTCATTCAAAAGGGAAAACCCCTAACAAAGTTCCTGTCTCATATGCTAATTATTCGTGGAAAGGTCAGACACAGTTTTGTTTTTTATTTGTGTTGTAAAATAAATTAAATATATAACAAACCTCAAAAGATCATGGAGGATCTTTACTGTGTAAGGGAAAAAAAGAAAACCCCCAATGTTCGGGGCACAATAAAATTTAAAATAACAGAAAATGGAAGGAAAATTGTAACGGCGAAGTGTAAAAGCTGTGGGATAACAAAAACCAGCTTTGTGTGAGCCGCTCCAGACGGCGGGCTAAGCCGCAGGCACTGTTTGTTTTTGTAGCCTGCTCAACTCCTCCAACCTTTCTTGTTCCAGTCCGCGCTCAAATTCTTCCAGCTCAAGCGCGGTTTCTTGTTGTTCCAGCATTCGTTCTTCTTCTATAAAAGCGAACCCTTCTTGTAAGAGAAAAAGCCATTCTTCTTCCGTTACCCCCAGCGGGGCGGCTTGGCCGTAGTAGTTGTTGAGGATCTGTTCCCCAACGTGTGCAGCAGCCATTGCTTTGTGTACCCTTTCACGCCTTAATAGGGGATGTGGTGTGGTGCAAATGCATCCCAGAGTGTTTCGCTCTTTAATTTTAATGTACTCCATTAATACCATTTAGTTGCAATCTCTTATATATTTTTCAATTTTGGATATATAACGCTTCAACTATAGATATAAATTCCCGTAATTCCTCTGGTCTTGAATTAATTGTTTGTCGAAGTGTTTCTGATTTTTTACATTCATCTTGAAAAGACGAAAGTTTTAAAATTAAAATATCAGGCAAATCAGTATCTCTATTAGTAACATCTATCATTAAATTTTCGAGTAATTCTGGTGGAAACATTTCACCTTTAGTAATCTTTTGTCTTGTTGTTTCTGAATTTTTAAAAATATGTATAATATTCGAAAGCGCTAAAATTAAAATATCAGGCAAATCCATATTATTACTAACAATTTTTTTAGCAAATTCTTCTCTTTTTGTGTTAATCATGAACCGTTCTTTATGAAAATAAATATTTTTGTCCAACACAAACCATTTTTTAATTTTTTCATGAACTTTACCCCAACCCATTTTTTCCCGTTCTTCAATATTATTTTTTATTATTTCTTTAAGAATATGCTTACAAAGCAAGTGGTTGCTTGTGATCTCTATTGGAAGTGTTTCTATCAAACATGGTTGCCATATTTCTTCTGAGGGCGGGCCATTGTTTCCCCCCGCCGGGTCGGCTTCGCCTTAGTGGTTGTTGAGGACCTCTTCCCCAATGCGTGCTGCTGCCATTGCTGTGTATAACCTGTGCGCGCTTTTCTTAAATAGGGGGTAATGTGTGGTGCAGCTGCTTGCTGTACGCTACCTTTTTCGTAGCGTGGTGGGTTCTCGCTCCGCTCGCTGTACGCTACCTTTTTCTAGCGTGGTGGAACGCTTACCTGTAAACGTACACACATGGAAAGTGGAGGTTCTGGTCGCTGTTCGCACTCGCAACCGACCATTAACCAAATCGCCGAGAAGCGGCGCGAGGAGGCGATTTGGGTAATGGTCGGTTGCGAGTGCGAACTGCACACTTTCCATGTGTGTAACGCACTTCGGGTGTCGCCGCTGAAACCAAGCTAGAAAGCATTTACAAGAAAAAGTACCGTATCCAGCTCGACCACCAGATCCTGTCTGACCACGGAGTCTTTTACCCCAAGCACTTTACAACAACCTTGTGTTCGAACTTAACCTCGCAAATGCTGAGAATATCGTGAAAGGCTCAGACAACACAAAACTTAAATACAAGCTGACAAACATCCAGATCGAGTACGAAATGATCCGAAGCGAAACTTTGGCTAAAGATGCGGAGACTATTTATATCAAAGGAAAAGAGTTCCTGTATGACCATGTGCATCGGAAAGAGGTTGTTACATTTGCAAAAGGGTCCGAAACGCGTATAAACCTCCGTGTCAACCCACAAAGAAGGTCTTTGAAAGGGATTCTTCTCCTTTTCATCGAACCTTACACTGCGGGTGCCAGGGACTCGGAAAAGTTTTTCAACGCCGACATCAAAAAAGTAAATCACGGTTAACGGCACTCCCAACCGACTGTACAACAACGGCCTCGACGGCAAGGACATTTGGGAGGAAGTCAGCCGCTTTTACATGAAAAAGACGAACAAAACACAACACATGAATTTAACAAAGTTTTACACGGGTGAACGCTTAAGGCTTCTCATTGACTTGCGGTCAACTGCATCCCAGGAAATGCACGGAAGCGGGGTGAGGCTTGTCAACACGAAGGACAGGGTACAGCTTGAGATCGAGCGGACCGCCAGCGCATCTGGGAACATCAATTGCCATGTTTTCACAATCAGCGACTCGCTGTTTGGCGTGATGGACCGGCAATTGGAATCTGTGCAATACTAATATATGAACCCGGATAACATTCCCTTCAACGCTCTCATTGTTGGCCCCACAAATTCGGGCAAAACAAGGTTCATGGTTGACCAGCTCAAAGGCCCTTTCCGCGGCAAGTTCGACTTCATCGTGCTTATTTGCCCGACATTTGCTCACAACAAGACCCTCTTCCGATTTGGGGAAAACGACCCGCGGGTGGATGTAATAATTTGCGAGCAGCACGAGATGGAACGTTGGTTGAAGATCATGACTTTTGTTTTTAAGGGGGCCAACACCCTCATAATCCTTGACGACTGCACCACCTCGAAAGAGGTAAAACAGCGCACGGGCCAGCCGGTGCATCCCGCCTTTTCAGCAAGGCACATCGGCATCAGCGTTTGGGTGCTGACCCAAAAGTTTTGTGAGGCTACGCCACAAAATGCAAAACAATATTATTTTCCCCTCATTTCCTTTATATTTCGCCGCCATGTTAAATCCGTATGTGCGTGCTCTGCGCATGCTTGCGGCCATTTTGGAAGCCATGTTGTATCGGATTTCTGGATTTCTGCCATCCCTAAAGGGCTCCGCACACGCGTGGTGTATAAATTCTCGTGTGCAAGTTGTAAAGCTTGTTATGTCGGTGAAACAAGCCGACACTTCTCACGCGAGTGCGCGAGCACTTACTATCGGATGGAATCTTCGCACGTTCACAAACATCTGCTGAGTTCAGAGTCCTGTCGAACATCCTCTTCAACGGATTGTTTCCAGATTCTGGGCTATGCAGCTACTAAATATCAAGTGAGGCTTAAGGAATCCATGCACATCAAATGGGAGAAACCCAATCTCAATCAGCAGGTGAAACACATAAAGAAAGAAAGAAAGTTGTATTGTTTCTGCGACTATCAATTTCTGGCTGTGTTTTTACGGCTCTCCGTGGTACCTTGATGTAGGGAAAGGCCGGAAAGGCACCATTTCATCCATGAAGGTGGTGAATAAGGGTCAGCAAATCCGTCGATCCGAATCCGCACGTCGCGAAGTGTTACACGCGAGCGCGAGACGTGAAACAAAGAAAGGAAAGACATCCTCGCGTTTTCGCGCGTCCCCATCGCTCTAAGATTAAAATGTTCGCTGCTGACATGAGACCTGATGTCATTAGGACAGCATGCATTTTTGTATTTGGGTTACGTTTTAGGTATTTTCGAATCAATCAGAGGATAGATTCCCACAGGTCTTTGAAACGTCAAGTTACCATGTTTAAAAGAGTATGGCGAAATCTAAGGTTTAATCCCCACCATGACCACTGTTTTGTAATCATTAAAGAAATCTAATCTAAAGACAACAGAAGTCTCGTGGTATAAAACATAACAATCCGTTTTAACCTCATATGCTCGCTTAGTTTCACTACGCTTTTCCAGTTGCTGGAATCGACGCAGCACCGAAACTTGTTTTTGTAATGGAAGTCATCACCTTTGGCACCCTCTAGGTAAAAAAAATGCGACGCAATCGATGGTCTTTGTCCTGACCCGCCATGTTGACTGTGCCGATGGTACACGTTGTGGTCTGGTGAGGACAATGGCTTTTTATCTGGCCAGAAGCCGAGATCCTGCGAATTACATTGTAGGTCAAAGATGTGTTACCCCTTTAACTACCAAGCATTTTGCCGAAAAACACCTTTTGAAGCTCGTAGAACCATTTTCTGGCCAGAATCTAGCCAAAAAGAACCAAAATTGCCCAAAACTCTGTTTGCTGGTGGAGCTCCTCGCTCCGTTCTGTCCCTGATGCTTAATATTAGCTTTCCAAGATCGGCCATGCACATGTTTGAAAAGTTTCACTGCCTCCTCTTCTTCTACCTTTCGCTTTTCCTGCCTCGCTTTCTTTTCCTCTTGCTGGGCATTTTCTTTGGGTGGGAAAAGATTGGAGGGAAACTTTTAGGATCATAGTATTAGATGGAAGGAAGTGCAGGCGGGTAGCGGAACAAGATTTTCATTCAAATTTTTGGCTTTTTGGTTTTCTAGCATTTTCTCTCGCCTGTTTGATGGAATCGTGCTCATTTGGGTATGGTTTGAAAGATCTCTTCCCCCTACACATGCTACATGTAAAAGTTGTCCATGAGCATTAAAACTGATGACGTCACAAGCGCTACAAGGGACATGTTTCTGCACGGCCGGTTTTGGCCGGTGTAGTAGTCAGTGGTACTTGATAATAATAACTTTATTTACTACCTTTGGCAATAAAAACTACGGTAATATTACAAATGATAAAAATTAAAAACTACGAATTATATGCAATGCATAGAAAAATTAAAAAGATGAATAGGAAAATGTAAAAAGGCAGAACACCAACGGGCTAAAAGTGCACAAATATGAAGTAAGTTGATAGCTGAGTAAATCTTTTGTCTCACGATTGAGTCACAAAGATGTGGATCGCGACGTTTCGACCGCTATACTGCTGGTCTTCATCAGGCGATGGTGTCGACTAGCTGCGTGTGAGTATAAGAGGCACCGTGGCTGGTGGTGATTGGTGCGTTTCGATCCTCGCTTAGGCTGTTGTTGATTGGAGGATTTCGATCCTTGTCGTTAAGACTACAAATTGAAGGCCTCGGAGCATAACCATCCTATGTCGAATTTTGAGTCGTTTTTCGATTTTGCTTGGATTTGTCTGAATTTCTGCATGTGAACTGCAATTCGATGGAAAAACATTGTATGGTATTTTTTTGACTGACTCATCCAGAATCCAGAAATGCATTTTTTCTTACGTACACCAAGAAACCAACCTTCCATGGGAGTGGTTTGCAAGTTGCATTACATCTTCTTTCAATCGAGTTGCAGTTTACATGCAACAATTCGGGCAAATCCAGGCAAAATCGAAAAACAACCCAAAATTCGACATACGATGAATATGCTCCGAGGCCTTCAATTGAAGTTAAGCTCATTTGTATGTGTACCGTATTAATATTCATACGTGAATTATGTGAACATTTGTGAAGAGTACAACTAAAACTGGACGTGAAATGATTGACGGGTAGAAAGGATTGTTTGATAGTGTGACGTAGACTATAAATGTGGCGGTTAAAACATCGATTAAGCTCATCGGATACGAAACTAACGTGAGTGCTGGAGCTGCGGATCGCTACGTATTAACTGCATTATCGGTTTGCCTTCCCGCCTGGTGATCGAAAGACGTCATGAAAAGTCCGGTGATCCGCAAGTTCTTAACGCTTCTGAAAGAATCCAGTTAGCGTTTTCTCTGTGCTTACCAAATCACGATGAGATATTAGCGTTTTGGAGTACAGAGTAGAAGCCAGGCGGAAAAAGTCTGAAAACAACTCTCGTCTCAAAAGCGGTGCGTCGTTGCTAGTCTTGTTCCATTTCTCAAAGGTTGCGGTGCTAAAAGCTGGGAAAGCGAGAGTGGTTTTTGGACTTATAGGCGAAAAGTGTATGTTTGAAGAGTTCTTGTTGTTCGCGCTTGTAGCAGACAATGCTCCCAGAATTCATTGCGGTCAAACAGGGCGCTGTCTGAAGTCAAAACCTCTCGCGGGGGGTGGCGGTGGGTTGGGGCAGATTATTACTTGTTTTCAGTAAAAACGCTACCTTATAAAATAACTTTGAAAACTGTGTAGCTGCTGCACCGAGGTTTCCATTGTTCATTAATTTTGAAGAGCGCATTTTTTGAAACCACTCGTGACATGAAATCCCAGCTTGCTTTTACTGTTAGCCGTGAAATAGTTGGTCGAACTTCGGAAACGCTACCGAGAATTCATTCGGCACTAAGTAAAGTCTGCCCGTTTTCGATGAGTATCTTGAACACAATCCATGGGAAAGTTGCATTGGCGCGCACGGCAAACATTCAAAGCAATATTAAGCGGTACTCCTCGCGATTCGTCTGTGTGAATCAGACTACGTAAACAACGGATGATAACGTGAACGATCGCCGCAGTTATGAACACAACTTAAGCAGTAGTGAAACCAAAAAAAAAACAAACAAACAAAAACAAAACAAAACGGAAAAAAAAACCGCTTGTACGGGGATTCGAACCCACAACCTCTGCGAAACCGGTAACATCCGCGCTTGTTGGTTCGTAACATATCCGTGACTGATGAACAAGTGAGAATGAATATTTGGTAAACACGCTGCCGAATTTTAACACATAAATCACTTTTGCGTTGATCGCCTCGGTTTTTTGCTTCTATGGAGGCTAATAAACTACAGCAAAAAGTATTCTCACGCGAGATAAACATTTGTGCGCGACTACAGTCATTGTGATGAGACAATCCATCACGCGTGTTAAAGGGATTGAATTTCATGCAAATTTTTTTATGTTTTGGAGCCAAGTTAATTTCACAAAAGAGTTAAGTATTTCTGTCAAATTCTTTCACTGCCGTCATTTACGTTAATTATTATAAGATTTTCATTCCATTGTTTTCCACTTGACGATGAAAATGAATCCAAAAACGTTTCAACTGACGAAACCACGCGCAAGTTTTAATTTACTACGCAACACAACGTTCTGAGTGAACGAAACATGACGGAAAACAGCGTACTCTTAGGACTCTTAATTTTTGCCCTAGAACATCTGATTAACTCAAATTTTTGGTGTAGGTCACCAATAGGAGTTGTCTTGGCAAAACGTTTCTTCAAGTCAAAACAGCCGTCTTTAATATTTTGTGATTTTTCAGCCATCGGCAAACTTTTTGCGCACTGATTTAGAATCAACCGAGGTTTTTGTACGCTGGATTTAAGATGTACGCTGTATTTAAGACAAACAACCGACTTTAGCGCTGTGTTATATCGGCCAAAGCCTTTCCGAAAGAACTTAGAGTCAACCAAGGCAACTATGCGCTGTTTTCGACTAGGACGAACCCTTAAGTCAAGCTGATTCGGACTCAAACAACCGCGCTTTAACGCTTGCGTTGATGTTAACGTCAACACTAACCCTAACCATGTCCCTAACCCTATCCCTAGCCCTAGCCGATGCTCTAACCCTAATGTTAAGTCCAACCTAAACCCAACAATAACCCTGAATCTCTTCGGAGTGAGTGCTGTTTTCAGGTCGGACAAAATCTTTGCGCGCTGACCTGAGATTAACCAAGGCTACTGTGTGCTGTTTTTTTTTTTTAAGTCAACCACGAATATTGTGCACTGTTTTCGTGCCAAGCGAGCTTGTCGAGTGTTATGATTAAGCAAAAACGACACATTGCGCATTACGTCTAACTGAACAGAAACGTTCTGTGTTCTCTTAAATCGGTTACGAGCATTTGGCGCTTAGTCTTTCAGTCAAAGAATACCCTTGGGCATTGTTAATTAGCATACTCCACCATAATATCCCTTAGCGGTCCGCTTTGGTACTGATCGGCTGTTGTGTTGTTTGATCGTGGGCATCCACGCTTCAGGAATTTCAATTCCACTATCCCTGTTGATGTTGTTAGGGTGAAGTCTTATGTGAATAGCCTCTTTAACACTACGGGTGTACCAATGTGGGTTTCGGTCAATAAATTTAACTTCGTCCCAGAGCGGATAATGTCCGGTTGCGTTGCTATGTTCTGAAACGGCTGAGGATTGGGTTCGAGCAAGCCGTATATCTCTGTCATGTTCCTTAATCCGTTCATGCATAGATCTTAACCGCCGCCTGGTTAGCTCAGTGGTAGAGCACCGGACTACTGTGCGGGAGGTCGCGGGTTCAAAGCCCGGCCGGACCAACACTCAGGGTCTTTAAATAATTGAGGAGAAAGTGCTGCCTTTGCAATTACATTTGCAAATGGTTAGACTTTCTAGTCTTCTCGGATAAGGGCGTAGGTCCCGTCTCACGACACTTGTTCCTAAAAATTTGTGGGACGTTAAAGAACCCACACACTGTTCGAAAAGAGTAGGGGACGTAGTTCCCGGTGTGGTGGTCTACCTTTCATTTGTCTTGACATTCATGTGTGGGTTGGGTGGGTGGGTGAGATTAAATATGGACTGATAGCGGCTGCCAGAGGCGCCTTTACAGGCTGACGTCCGATCTCACCCTTGAGTAGAATTGTAAACCGCCATAAAACTATGTGATATGTGCGGTATATAAATCCGTTACCATCTTCCCGTCTCTCTAATATAAACCTTACCACATTCGCAGGGAGCCTTGTAGACTACTCCGTCTTGTTTTACTGTATCCACAATGTCCTTAGGTCGCACTAGGTATGATCTAAGAGTTGTGTCGGATCTGAAAACAGTCCGTATGCCTTGTTGTTGTAGGCAACGGCGAAGAGCCTCCGATGTGCCTTTGATGTATGGCAGAACCACAGTAGATTTAATTTCGGGTTCAGGTTCTTTAGTGGTTGTTCGTCCTTTGGGTCTCGTAAGGTTTTTTACAAACGAAAACGGATAACCGTTGGAAACAAGGATCGATGAGGGGTGTTTCTTTTCATGAGAGATAACTGATGGTTTTGTTATGAGGTGTTTAGATTGATCGTAGAGACACTTGACAATACCGCGTTTTACAGATTGCGGGTGGTGTGAATCATACGCTAGGTACTGGTCAGTGTGTGTAGGCTTTCTGTAAACACTGGTAGAGAGGTATCCATTCGAATCCTTAATGATCAACGTATCAAGGAAGGGAATTGAGTTGTCGTTCTCAGTTTCCATTGTGAAACGGACCGTCGGCTGTTGACTATTGAGGTATTGTAAGAAAGAGTCAACTTTGTCACGATTTAAGACGGTAAAGGTGTCATCCACATAGCGTTTCCAGATCTTAGGTGTACAGGGCGTAGATGTCAAAGCCTCCTCAAAACCCTCCATGTAGAGGTTAGCTATCACTGCGGATACCGGGCTACCCATGGCTGCTCCTTCTTGCTGTTCGTAAATCAGTCCATCATACTGGAAGTATGTGGATCTGAGAACGAAACTCAAGAGGTCTGCAATCTGCGTAGGTGTTAGAGTCGTGCGGCTGGCAAGGCACGGGTCAGTTTCTAGTTTTCGCAGTGCAGTCTGTACTGCTCCCTCGATTCGTGAACAGCGACTCTACGTCGAAAGACACCATGATCTCGTTTTCTAGTATAAAGTAAGTTGTATTAGGCAAATTGGGTTGTTTTATGCTGAAAGGTGAATTTCGTTCAGAAAATTGTGTCCTTTGCTTACTCTAGTCTAGTTCTAAGGTCAGGCAGAAAAAATTGAAACAGACGGCCAAGTTAAGTTCCGCGATCCGCATTTTAAAACAAACAAAATCCATAATCCACGCTGAAATATTGAAGAAATCTGTGATACACTGAGCGTTCAAAACCCGCCAATCCGCAAAATGTATCCTCAAAATCCTAAATCTGAGTAGTTTTTTAGCCAAATCCGCGAACCTATTCACCCCCTCATCAATCAGTACAACGGCCATAAACCTGAACTCTACGGTCGCTACATTGACGACTGCATTGGCGCAATTTCATCTCATTTCATATCCGTTTTTTGCATCTTAAGAGCTTGCTTTATCATCTGACATGATATGACAAAGGCCCACCTATGGCGTGGATTCTATTTTGAGGTGAAATGTAATTTAAAATACTCCCTACACTTATTTTAATGTCTTGTGTAGTTAAATCGTACCGGACCCCTTGCGTGTTCGCTATGTTGAGAAAAGTGTTGCGAATATTCTCGTGAGGTCGGTAAAATAAAATACTCACAAGAATTCAAATATTATCTCAAGAGGCGTGCGCATGTCCAACAGCCGGAAACGGTATTAAGTAGACTAAATGGTCGTTGAACGATGTTCACACAATTTCAACGGAGTTTATCATTCCGAGCTCTTGAGAGTACACAGCTCGGGGAAGAGGTAAAATCAGTCTTTCCTGGCGCGTTAAAATCAAGGCTCCTGTTAAAGTCTATTCTTTGGCCAGTCATGGACCCCGTTTTGGTCTCTGTTTTTTGGAAATGTAAAATTTTGCGAGGCAGAGCTCGAGATAATTTTGCAGTCTTTTCCAAGAACAGTGAAATGCAATTCAGTCGAAGTTTTGCTGCTGGATAATAATGCTAAGAAAAAATGAAAAGTAAATAATCTATTTTATTTTGAAAGGTCTTTCGCTGGCTGATGTCTTGAAAACGCAACCAAATTTGATACATCAGTTGGCGCTACTCCTGGACAGAGAAAAGAGATTCATAGCAAACTGGAAGCACTTGTGTGTGGTGCTAGAAGTCGAACATAAATTCATTTCATACATGGAGCACTACACTGACTTCAGTCCGACTGTCCGACTGTTTGAGTACCTCGAGGTCGAGAAACCAGACTTGACCATTCAGCAACTTAAACAAGCGTTATCAGATATCGGGAGGAACGAGCTGGTTAGACTACTGACGCATGAAGGTAAGTTACACTCAACAATGTCCTGCTGCGACATTCAAGGGGACCCAATAATCTAAAAATGCATAATGAAACTATAGAAACAGTATTGATGCCTACACTGAAGTTAATCGTTTGCAATCGAGTAAATACCTGTTTCAATTATCGATGTTGGTCAAATGCGTCGATCCGCTTCAGCGTG
>JAEMWC010000116.1:870000-927500 GCA_016490735.1 Pachyseris speciosa | reverse complement strand
ACAACGACAAGAGACGGCTTGAGTTGTTTGGAACGATCAATCTAAACACGTGAGTAATGTATGACACGTTTTTTGGGAGACAAAATGTACTGTATTAGCAAATAGAGAAAGATTAAAATAATCAAAGATTAAAAATCTCTACTGCAAAAGCGATTAAACTTTCCCTCGCTATATATTTTCTAGTAAAGTTACGTAAAGTTATATCAAAGATTTCCCTCCTCCTCCTCCTCAATTCTATTGTCTTCCCGCCTCCTCCTCCTCATTTCTATTGTTTTCCCTCCTCCTGCTCCTCCCCCTCTTCATTTCTTTTGTTTCCCTCCTCCTCCTCCCCTCTTCATTTCTTTTGTTTCCCTCCTGCTCCTCCTCCTCCTCCTCAATTTTATTGTTTTCCCTCCTCCTGCTCCTCCCCCTCTTCATTTCTTTTGTTTCCCTCCTGCTCCTCCTCCTCCTCCTCAATTTTATTGTTTGCCCTCCTCCTGCTCCTCCCCCTCTTCATTTCTTTTGTTTCCCTCCTGCTCCTCCTCGCCCTCTTCATTTCTATTGTTTTCCCTCCTCCTCCTCCTCCTCTTCCTCAATTCTATTGTTTTCCCTCTTCTTCCTCCTCCTCCTCATTTCTATTGTTTTTCCTCCTGCTCCTCTTCCTCCTCCTCAATTCTATTGTTTTCCCTCTTCTTCCTCCTCCTCCTCATTTCTATTGTTTTTCCTCCTGCTCCTCTTCCTCCTCCTCCTCCTCCTCCTCCTCCTCTTCCTCCTCCTCCTCCTCAATTCTATTGTTTTCCCTCATCCTCCTCCTCATTTCTATTGTTTTCCCTCCTGCTCCTCCTCCTCCTCATTTCTATTGTTTTTCCTCCTGCTCCTCTTCCTCCTCCTGCTCCTCCTCCTCCTCCTCAATTCTATTGTTTTCCCTCATCCTCCTCCTCATTTCTATTGTTTTCCCTCCTGCTCCTCCTCCTCCTCATTTCTATTGTTTTTCCTCTTCCTCCTCCTCCTCATTTCTATTGTTTTTCCTCCTGCTCCTCTTCCTCCTCCTCCTCCTCCTCCTCAATTCTATTGTTTTCCCTCATCCTCCTCCTCATTTCTATTGTTTTCCCTCCTGCTCCTCCTCCTCCTCCTCCTCATTTCTATTGTTTTTCCTCCTGCTCCTCTTCCTCCTCCTCCTCCTCCTCAATTCTATTGTTTTCCCTCATCCTCCTCCTCATTTCTATTTTTTTCCCTCCTGCTCCTCCTCCTCCTCGTTTCTATTATTTTTCCTCCCGCTCCTCCTCCTCATTTCTATTGTTTTCCCTCCTTCTCCTCCTCTTCTTCATTTCTATTTTTTCCCTCCTCCTCCTCCTAAATTCTATTGTTTTCCCCCCTCCTCCTCCTCAATTCTATTGTTTTCCCCCCTCCTCCTCCTCATTTCTATTGTTTTCCCACCTCGACGTCCTCCTCCCACCAAAAAAAAACAATGCGGAGGAGGAAGGAAAACAATAGAATTGAGGAGGAGGAGGGAAAACTTTCGCGTAACTTAACTAGAAAATGTATGGTGAGGGAATGTTTAATTGCTTTTGCAGTAGAGAGAAACTTGACTGATTGATTTTTATTTATTCTGTATTTTATTCTTTCTCTATTCGCTAATACAGTCAATGTTTTACCCCAAAAAACGTGTCATACGTTACGCACGTGTTTATAATAATCGTTCCAAACAACTTAAGCCGTGTCTTGTCGTTGTTGAATGGTAGAAGGTTGTCCCATGGGCTTCTTTACTGTAGAGTTGGTATGCAAATGTAGGGCACGTATGTTTGCATAATTAGCTGGTGACTAATGAAGCGGAAAGCAAGAGAGACAGATACACAAGCGTTCAAAGCAACTTCGAAATGGTTAACGGTTCAGCAA
Organism: Pachyseris speciosa; assembly: GCA_016490735.1. Classification (NCBI taxonomy): domain Eukaryota; kingdom Metazoa; phylum Cnidaria; class Anthozoa; order Scleractinia; family Pachyseridae; genus Pachyseris; species Pachyseris speciosa. The sequence continues at coordinate 925,625 of JAEMWC010000116.1, read as the reverse complement.
ACCATTTTAACAGTAATGAGCGATAAACGTCCAAAACTTCCCGGGGAAAAGTTTTTCCTAGCAAACGAATTGCAAGAGTGACGCTACCAACAGAGCGTGCGCTTTTATTTCGAACACAAAGTAGATTCTTGACTGACCAATCCGTGTTGACGAACAGTGGGCCAGTTTGGGCAGGTCTATTGTTGCTATTGTACTAGAGTGACGCTCATTAGTATGGAGGAAGACACTTAGTAGTATGCAGGAAGACATTTTACCTAATCCACCTAGGCAGTTTGAATACTAATGTTTTACCTCGACACCTCGACCTTACCTCGACAGTAATGAGGCTTAATTCTGAATTGTAAAGGATTTCAGAGTTTTATCGTTCGGTTGATAATAAAACAAAATTTGGAATTCACGAATAGTGGGCAAGTTTGGGCAAGTCTATTGTTGCTATTGTACTAGAGTGGCGCTTATTATTATGCCTATCCACTTATTAGTATGCAGGAAGACAGGGGAAGACAGAAATCCGGATAATTCTACTTATCTCCTACTACTGAGATATGATTGAGATTCCCCGAGATATGGAAGTGAAATCCTTGGAGATTGTAGCATTAAATGTGTAGCGTACTGGGGCTTCATGTAGCAGGGTAAAACGCATGAAACAAATACCGTACTACATCAATATCCAGACATGTAACAAAATGAAAACAAATTCAGAGATTTATGTCTGACTGGCAGTTCTGACAGCTGAAAGCGCCCGGGGTGTCCCACCCAACAACAACAGCAACCCAAGGTACTGTAGTCACATGTATATTTTTATGTATAGTATTAAAAAAACCCTCTACCACGGGCTTCAAAGTAAAACTCACAATCGTCACCTGCAGAAAACCTTAACTGCTCTTCCTGAAAAGAACATTTATGGACTAAGCTGGTAGGCAAACGAGGAATTAGCAGGACAATCAGTGTATGAGACCGGAGAGCCTTGAGATACTCTTCCAAACGATTAAAAATAAAGCCGACCTAATTCTCAGTCCCGTTTTTATAGTTTGTTGCTAATCTCCTTCAAACGCAAAAGGAGAGGTTTTATTTACAATTTCGTAATCTCCGCCAATTTCTGCGTACAACACCTGAAGAACACGAGAACAGCCCACGAGTTAACAAACATGTCAGTTCTACGGTGCATAAAATAAGCAAATTGACCGATTTAACTTCATACCATCCAGAGTTAACATACACGTGCTACGTTATAAGTCAGTTATTGCGACTAACCATCGGTGTGTTGTGGTTTACCCGCAGATGAAGTTTTCCTAAAAGATACCATAACACCTGAATCAGAAATCTTACAAATGCTCGAAGAGAGACTAAATGTTGATCACGTCCCATGGGCTAAGAACTGGCGTCATCTGGCACACAACCTGAAAATCCCTCGCGAAGTCTACGAGGAGTTTGACGAGACAACAAAAAAGAGGATAAGTCCTACGAAGGAGATGATGAATTGGTTGGTGGGGCGGTACCCTGACATAACCTTAACTGATATAGTTGAGGCATTAGAGAAAATAAAACGCAATGATGCCATTCAAATCATAACACAGCATGTTCCACACTCACTCGGTGAGTATAACAGGATTGCCTGATAAAGTTCTCATTTGCTTTTCACGTCTTTATATGCAATATGAGCGAGTTGCCTGACTTTTTAATACAAAAGTACCTTGTCTGAAATTGTTTTCTTGAAATGTTTGGATTGTTTGTTTGTGTTTTGTTTTTGTTTTGTTTGTTTGTTTTTTTGTTTTTGCCATATCACAAAGTTAGTGGACATTCCATTTTAATAACCGTGTTCTTTATAATTAACAGAAATCTCTTTTTTCCTTTGTTTCACAGACATTATACTAAAGAAACTATCCTTTAATGAATAATTGTACTTTCAATCATGTCCCTCGTTTCCATTTCGCGTCTTCGTCAGTTATCTTATATTCTGTGCTGGATATAGATGAAACCCTCTTTCACTCTTATTCGAGGATTTCTGGTTTAATTAGTTCGGAGCATGGAGTAGGGCTTACCATTATAAAGCGCTAATCAGAAAAATAAAGCAACAGAAAAGTGATTCGAGAAGCACAAATTCTTGCCTCAGCTGAGGTGAGAGACAGGCTCAAGGCGGAACTCCACACATCCATTTACAAGCACTCCAAGAGGCCAATCTTATTGGAGCCATAATATCTATACAAGCAGTCCTTACTGAGAACACTTAGTCTTCGCTCTTTTCTAGTCCATAATGGCAACGCCCGAGTACTTCCAACACTTGAAGCATCAGCAGAATGAATCAGTTTATGAAGACGCTTTTGGATCAACTACCAAAAACTGCCCCAATCAATTCCAGTTGCGAGAAATATAGGATGTTATATTTTGTGAAAAGGGAGTTCTTGTATTTCAGGGGAAGGTACACCTTACAGCTTGAGATAAACTAAAATCCAAAAAAAGCGTTTATGACTTGTGTCTTTTTAGATTCAGCTTTGGAGCGGCGTGGCTATTCGTTTAATAACAATGTGAGGTTGGCAGTTGACGGCTCTTTCACCAAGCAAGGTACACAGAGTTTCTATAATATCTTGAAAACAGTCAAAGTCAGTTCACTTCCTGTCGGTGCTCCCCCTCTTAAAACCAAACAACACTCTTTTGTCACCACTGACGGTAAGCTTCTTACAGGAATAAAAACTGTTGAGATGATTTCATTCCTTTCCGAATTAAGAGAACATATGAAAACTGAATCAGCAGCTCAATATTGTAATAATTTTTGATAAACATGTATCGCCATTGATACAAGTGATCTTTGAAGGAAGGGGTTTCCTCGCGCGCTCAGAAACAAAAGAAGCATTAGCCTTACACCAGATGTTTTGTAATCATTTCACTGATGTGGGCACAGTAGCTAGTCTCGAAACATCTGACTTTTCTACTTTCCATCGCCCGTGGAAACTCCTCCTAAGGTTTAAAAAGCCGGCAGCCGCATTCTGTATCGTGTATAATGGATGTTGTTCCATTTTGCCACAGCTGTTAGTAAGAACTAATTCAAATATACCAAATACTTGATAGCCTATTTACCGTTAACAAATGTTTATGTGACTCGTTTGTAGCCGACTTTAGACAGCCTGGTCATTGCGGCAGCTTGCCGGATGTTTGCTGTGTTCTCATCGGTCGCGATGACATATGCCAGCAGATTATTAGCAGCGTTATGTCCAACGAGGCCGTGGAAATCGTAGCTCCTCCTGGGTATGGTAAAACCTCACTCGTGATAGAAATTGCTCATAGGCTGATCGCAACAGGAAACTTTGTTGCCTACGTGAATCCACGAGGAGTAACCTGCGTGGAAGATTTGGGCAGTGCAATCATTGAAGCCTTGGGTGAAGTTCCCGGAGAAAATACAATTCAGGAAACTTTACGTCGCATCAGATCCCTAAAGGCGAACAATGTGGTATTAATAATTGAAAATCTTGACAACTTGTTACATCTTGAGAAAAACCGGCCACTTGCATCTCCAGATGGTCGTGGTGAGGAGTACCGTGTCACTATGCAGGGAAAGTACAAGAAGGATGACTTTTTAACTTTTATAAAGGAGATAGGGCAAACCAGAGCAATTCACCTTGTTCTTACATCGACAGAAACCAATGACTTCAGCATCTTTTTCCCGACTGAATTAATTGAATTGCAACCTTTGAGTAAAGAAGATTCAATTGCCCTGTTGACGGAACGCGACCGTAGTCTTGACCAGGCCACGATTGAGGATATGGTTACTATCTGTGGTGGCATTCCATTAGTCATTTGTATAGTGTTGTCACTTCTTAAGAACAGCAACGCGCGAAAGTTAATCCGCAAATTGTCCACTTTCAAAGCTCACGGACTTATGAAAGAACTAAGTCCTGAGTTCCTGCCGTTTAAGGATCGCATAGGTGAATGTCTTCAACTCTGTGTAAGTCGCTTGGACGAGGACAGTCAAGATGTCTTAGTGAAGCTTTCCACGTTTCCTAATAGATTCACTCAGGAACAATTTCTTGCGGTGTTTCAGTCAGTGCAGCCCGACCTTGATTTGGAGGCTTGCTTGAATTCTATCAAACATAGCAGTCTCCTTCGTTTTGAGCGAGAGAGTTGTTATTACAGTATGCATCCATTCATCAGAACTTTTTGTTCAACCCAACCAACACACAAGGAAGCCAAGTCGTCCTTCATTCGTTATTACAGCGATCTCATTGTCTCCTTGAGTGAGAGATTTTTAAGTCGGGATTCGAGGTCCGCCGTGGAGCAATACAGGAAAGAGAAAGAAAACATCAGGGAAGCCACAGCGTGGTGTGAAGATGAACATCCTGATCTTGACCAGGAATTACGAGAGTACTGTGTCGATTCCTGCAATAAAGCGGCCGTGTTTCTTGCAAAAGTGATGAGAAAGAAGGAATTTGAAGCACTCTTCTGCAGGCTTTCACACCAATGCCGCTATGACATTGATCGACACAGCGCTTGCTTGACTTCAATCGGAATGAATATAGTGTTAAGCTGCAGCTGCACCTGCACACCTCACATCTGCTATAGAGCGTGGTTCCGAGCAAAGAGCGTTTTGTCCAGAGCAAATGAGCTCCAGTCAAGCCGAAATACAGTGGATGACGCCACCCGAGCCCAGTGCTTAAGCAAGCTTGGATTCTGTTTGGTTCGCGAAGGACGTAGCACTGAAGGCTTTGGATATCTTGACCAGGCTATGAAATTGAGAAAGAGGCGCTATGAGCAATCAAACGAGGACAAGGACAAAGTCATGCTGGCCGCCTGCCAAAATGATCTAGCAGGTTTAGTAAATTTGCTTATGATAATGCTTGTAAAAGTACATTGTTAGATAGGTGCAAAATGAGTCATCATCATTAATTATCACAGTAATCATCACCTCCATAATCTTTATCATTTATCACCAATATCATTATCATCATGATGATCATCATCGTCGTCGTGTTGTCCTAGGGACCTTAAGCAATTACGACGACGACGAGTAAAACTGCTGGAGGACTGGGTCGAGGACGTTGTTCACTGTGTGAAAACCTAGTGCGAGGGCATGTAAACAGAGCCGAGTCCTTGGAAACAGCGACCTAAAACTGCCGAATAATTTTGTCACGTCTTCCTTTCACGAGCTCCAAGACCTGTTTCTCTTGAGCTACGAGAATGGTACTATAGATGACAACGAATTTTCAGTCCTTCATGAGGAATTAATGCCTAAAAATTCCAATTTCTCATACGGAGAATACGACAGGTTTTCATTCGAAGAGATAAATGTCATGAATGGTGCCGAATTTCCGGCCCGATACAATCTAAAACAACCTTCAAGGTATAATAAATGTATTCTAAAAACATAACCGAAAGCCTACATAGACAGGAACCAGGAGAAAATGAAATACACAGTCATTTTTCAGTTTCTGAATTCATTTAAATTTCTACCTTCACTGACACGCAAATTCCGCAAAAATAGGCAAACCCAAATCTTGGTTATTAGCAACGATTTCTACACCAAATTCGCAGTAAAATCCGGTAAATACAAAGCTCAGAGGTTAAAGAAACAACCAACTTTTCGTTTCAATTGTTTGATAATTTATAAATTTTCTACCTCAAACACTGCGTAAATACATAAATAAATACTCACGTTCGCTCAGGACGGCAAATCCGACGTTTTCATCACGTCCTCAACCATTCTCGTCCCCAGAGCCTCCATTTCTTTTGGTCACGTGGTCGGAGGAACGAAGGGCTCTGGTAGCAGCAATTACCGGATGTGCGTAAATCACGGACATCCGGTAGCGAATGTCATATAGCCAAGAATGTATTTGTTTATGCTCAGATATGTATCCTCAGGGAGGGAGTGACAGTCCAGCTTTGGCTTTTATGATGGCTGGCTTGAAAGCTGGTTCGGCGAGGCTTTGAACGAGACTAATTTCATTGAAATTAGAAAATTTACTATAGGAAAAGGGAACAACAACCTCCCTTGCATGTAGTAGCTGTACAGAAACTAGACTGGCTGTGTATTTTGCCCACGGGGTTTCGAAAATCGCTGATATTGCAGCTTCTCCCGTTCGTGGTGGACCATAGATCTGTATACGATTGCAAGCAGTTGTGTTCTTCTAGTTTCGCCACTGAATGTGCTCATTTCCTTCCAAATTGAAAAGTTGAAGGCACTACGTGTTGGCTTGAAGGTTTATAAGCAAGGTAACAGAGAGAATGTCAAATTCCCTTGTTGCATTGTGCAAAATATATCTCACTCGTAACGGCAACTGCAAACGAGTGGCTCTGGGGACGAGTATGACAGGAAGTGCGTAGTAATTCATCACTTTATTCTTGGTGCGCATTCATTTTTTGTCAGCCAATGAAAAAATTCGAATTTTTTGGTGCCTCCAGTGCCACTCGTCAATGACATTTTAAGACGAGTGGCTCTGGGGACGAGAATGGTTAGGTGGAAGACGAGTCGAGTATGCGCGGTAGCGCAGTGGGGAATTTTACTTCCGGTCGTCGTCCTCTTAGCTCGTCGTCGTCAGTACTTAAGGTCCCTAATTTCATGTTTTTGAGGTTATTAGTTGTAACAGACTTCCCCACCTACGCAAGTCGGTTCATCAGCTCAAGTCAAGGAATTCCCAGTGGTCAAAACCTGGCAAAACTTTAACCTTTTCTTCTCTTTTTGTTTGTTCAGCTGACGACATTTGTGTGGTTTGGCCGTGAATTCAAAGCTGTAGTGACGACTGGTATTCGTCTGTATTTAACTTAAAAACAACTGCCAGTTTGTAAACAACTTCATCACGGATTGTACGCTAGTTACCTATGTGCTGGACGCGACGCAATAAAATCGATTCGGCTGGTTATGTTATATATAAGTTCCCGTTTTTTAATGATAAGGACAAACTGCTAGCCACATAACCAAGCGACCTAGATTTTCTTTAACCGAGACTCTGACTTACACAATGTTTTCAAAGTCTAATATATGCCCTCCACTGTCAAGCTAACTTCAAGCCCTTTATGTAACGAAAGGTTTCCTGGGGAATAATATACCAAGTAAAATACACACGTACGTACCATCAGACTGATGCAGTTAGGACAGAGGCCTAAAATGTCACTTAAAAAACTACATTTCTGTGACTCATTGCTGGATCATTTTCAAATAGCTTCCCTAATGGTGCGACGGATGCACTTGGCTGCCATTGAAACCAGAGGAAACCTCGTTTTACCAGTTTACAAAGCCATCCTTGGTAACCACCCCTTTGTGGCCACAACTCTCAGTGGGATTGCCAAAAGTTATCATGAGCTTGGCAACTATGACAACGCCATTGCATTTTCTGCACAGGCCTTGGAAATCCGTGAACCGCTTCTAGGACGTCATCAGGAGACGGCGAGGTCCTACTACGATTTGGGTGTGGCACTATCAGAGAAAGAGGAGTACAAAAGGTGAGTGGTTACTGTTAAATAAGGTAAAGAAAGATTGCCAATCTACATTTTTTTTGCGAGACGCCATCGTGACACTTGGATTCCTTGCTATCCGGGCCACGTGGTGTGGCAACGCTTGGCTCGGATGGCAAGAGAGTCCAAGGTACGAAACTTGAAATCGTGAACGGGTTCATTGTGCAATTTATTGGCGCTCACATTGAAGCTGGCGTCTTTTAAATCTGCTACACCATGCTGACGAGTCCCAAGAAGGACGAAACAGCTGTCCATGGTTGCATCCCTACTTAATCAAGTTTCGGTCATGTTGGTGTCTCGCAAAGTCAACTTTTTTCACGAAGTATCAGCCTGTTCTGATTGTTTTTTTGGCTGATTAGATCTCTTGTAGATCCTGCATTAACTTACAGCATTATCGTTGGCGGTCCTTTGCTCATTAAAGAATACAAAAGCAATGGCCGATACAACGTAGAATGGTTTTAAATTTTGTGTACTATATTTCGGCTGGCCAAACCAGCCTTCTTGAGGTACAATGAGAATTTACATTGGAAGGGGTGTTTATGTAGTAATATACCGGAAACACGTAAAACTAAAATGATTTACAGTGTGAAAGAAAATTCTAGAATAAAAAATCTAAAAAATGATAAACTTAATAACAAAGATTAACTAATATGTTTCTTCGAGGATGGTAAGACCTTCAGAATAAATTGGTCTGCCTTTTGAAATAAAAAAAACTTCCCTGGTCTCTGTTAGAAAATATTTTCTCAATGGGGATTAATTGCACGTCGTTATTTTTGGACCGTAGGTCTTTATAGGTCCGATATGCTGTGTATTTTTTAGCATGGTTTTGTCCATGCGTTTTAATGTTAAGATTGGTATTGCCAATCTACATTTTTTTTTTGCGAGGCGCCATCGTGACACTTGGATTCCTTGCTATCCGGGCCACATGGTGTGGCAATGCGTGGCTCGGATGGCATGAGAGTCCAAGTTACGGCACTTGATATCGTGAACGGGTTCATTGTGCAATTTATTGGCGCTCGCATTGAAGCTAGACTGCAAAACATTCGGTTTTAATTTTCGTTTTGCGAATGCGCAAACTCTCGCGTGCTAGTGAGGCGAAAGAAAAACCGACTGTCCCCTTTCCATATAACGACCAGGGGGTTAAAAAATGTTGTTGAGGCGTCAACAATCAATTGACAATTCCATCCTCTTTGCGAACTTGATACCGTTGGTTGTTGATTTTCGCGAGAGAATGAAGCGTGAGTTGCGACGGCGTTTTATTACGAACTCCTTCGTCTGCAAAATGTAGCAGTCTTTTGAAACAGAAAGTGGAAGTATGAGTGGAATTAAAGGAACAACGACAAAACCTGTCCCACGAAGAGGGAGGAAACCAACAGAACTGAGCACTTCAGACAACTGCAGGATGTGCCAGGGGCACCCAACGAGCCAAATCAACCAAAAGCTGTAGAAAGGCATTTTTAAGTACCTTATGGTGTTTGAAGTCTGTGTAAAGTGATGTTTTCGTTAGCTAGAAGAAGTTCATCTATTCGGATTCCCAAGCTGAAGTTTTAATTGCCCGAAAATGTTAGGGAACAAAATCTTCATTTGAGAAAATGCAAGCTGAAATGAACTTTTCACGGCCTTTCTAGGGAACAATTTTCTTTCCGAAAATGCTAGCTGACGTTTTTGACTGCCAAAGACAGCAATTACGACCTTCCCGAAAACCTCAGGGGCTATGATTTCCCCATTGCGAATCTTCTAGGTCACGTTTTAGTTACGAAAATCCGAGTGCACTCTTGAATCGACGCCGAAAGCCCAAGGCGAACTACCCTCTACCCGAACAGATGTCTACCAAAACTTGTCGTTGGGTGCCCCTGATGTGCAGCTGTTGGTTTAAAATGCAGTTCGGCAATTTTAAAAGAGGATGGATCAGCTCAGAAAATGTTTGTCGCCCCTAACAGGCACGGGAAAACGTTGGCGATGTTGGCTGAGCTTCTTAGAAAATTATCCATTGATCTGGAATAGGGGGACTCTCTATCATCAAGTGTTTGCTCGTCGTGCGGCACAAAGGTGACGAATTGTGTTGCGATGATTTTGCAAATCAGAGATAAATTCCACACGCCAGTCGCCCAAGGAGAGGAGCAGTTGCAATTCAAAAGAATGAACAAATCCCCTCACTCTACCCAAGCCAAAAAGTCTGCACGTTCCCCTGCATCAACTGGAAGTGAAGTTGAAGCTCGTCGCTCTCTCGCATTAGGCGAGAAGGAAAATTCTATCACGAGCAGATCCAAATCATTGTCCTCCATTTTCCGCGAATAGCTTGTCTGATAGCCCATTTTACAGTTGTGTGCTCGGTAGCCTGGCCTTTGAGTGGAAGCGAGGCTGGAGGTGACCCTCTCTGTCTTTCTAATGCAAATGTGGACTAGTTAGCATAAGAACAACGTTTACAACTGCGAGGATCATTCTTCATTTGATTTCATTTCCGCAGTTCATATATGATTCCTTTCATATATCATTCACACTCATTTCTTTCACGGGATCATATGAACCCACAATTGACCTGCTCCCAACGTCAGTGGCTTCATAGCTCAGTTGGTTAGAGCATCGCACCGGTAATCGCGAGGTCACGGGTTCAAACCCCGTTGAAGTCGTGAATTTTTTTCAGGCTTCTTTTCGCAATTGCATAAATTGCGTTCACAACTGCGAGGATCATTCTTCATTTGATTTCATTTCCGCAGTTCATATATGATTCATATCATATATCATTTACACTCATGAGAAAAACAGTGAGGTCTGTATCAAAACAAGGTCACCCCCAGCCTCTTTTCCATTCATAGGCCAGGTCACTGAGTAGGCAACTGTAAAATGGGCTATTTGACATGGCATCGAATATCTCTTATGAGGTGTTATAAACATGACTTGACATCTTACGTCAGAATTTAGCCAATGGGATTTTTCCGTTGCTGGACGAACGGGAAATTCGAAACGAATTTGATATATACAAAGGCGACAGTCCGTGTTTTTAGCGTCTCTCCACAGTCTCTCCACTCTACGTTTTCACCCTCACTCCAGACTTTTCGCTTGACAAGACCTTGCATTCGACCAATGCAAAAATACGGCTGTTTTGCAGTCTACATTTAAGCTGGTCTCTTTTAAATCTGCTACACTATGCTGACGAGTCCCAAGAAGGACGAAACAGCTGTCCATGGTTGCAGCCCTACTTTATCGAGTTTCGGTCATGTTGGTGTCTCCCAAAGTCATCTTTTTTTACATAGTATCAGCCTTGCTTGTTATGTTCCGAAAGGTTCCCTGTTCAAGATTGCTATGCGCGTCACGCTTTTGCCGATAAATTTATACTGCTTTCCCCATTTAGGGCCTTGAAATACCTTGAGCACGCAGTTGAAATACAGGAAGAGGTGTTGGACACACATGAGGCACTGATCCTTACACACCAAGCCATGGCAGTCGTCCTCAAGGAACTGGGGCGAGATGACGAGAGTAAGAGTGGAATGGAACGGGCGAAAGAGTGTGCACAGAAGTTAGATTCCTTAGAAATTGCCGTGCAAACCTTACGTATCCATGAAGAAGAAGGATCTTGGCAGAAGACTGACCCGCTACCTATTGGCAGCTCGTAAATACGGTAGTGGAAAAATGCAAGCTTACTGAAGATTAATTTTTTTCATACATTACTGATGTAACTGGAGCTGCTGTTGAATGAGCTCTTGGAACATTTTTCTAACCATAAGCTGTTGCTGTTGTTATTATTAACTACGTATTAACTTCTAGAGCAATTAGTCAATGCTTTATCAAGATTGCGGTAAATTACGATAAAAATAAACTAGTGCTGCCACAGAAGGCCGAAGCGCCCGAATTTGAAAACAACGTTACACGCGTTGCGTGGATCGGAATGTGAACTTTGAGTAAGATAAGTCAGACGGTAGAAGGCTAGTACCATCGACCGTTGAAAATTGGTGCGCTTTCTTAGCCAAATATCATGAGATAGCCGGTAAAGGAGGGTCTCAATGGGGTTAACCGTCAACCGTCAAAAACGCTTCAATGAGGTTATCCGTCAACCGTCAAATGGGCAAACGTTTACAGTCAAGTCATGACAAGCGTACCCCCCCAGATTACATTAATGAGTTGATTATTTGAACATTGAACCGATTAGTCGTTTCGAATAATGCAGTAACATTTTAAATATTCGAATCAAACGTCGATTGGGAGCAGGGATGACGTAGTGGTGAGAGCGCTCGCCTTTCACCAATGTGGCCCGGGTTCGATTCCCGGACTCGGTGTCACAAGTGGGTTGAGTTTGTTGTTGGTTCTCTACTCTGCTCTGAGAGGTTTTTCTCCGGGTACTCCGGTTTTCCCTCTTCTCAAAAACCAACACTTCTAACTTCCAATTCGATCCGGAACGCTCGAACGTTTATTACATGAGCCCCTGGCTCGGGAGAATAGGCAACCACTCCTCACGTTGTCGAGCTTAAATAATTGATTGATTTGATCTTGATTTTGATTACTGATTGGACTAAGCGAAGAAAATATGCTCATTATATGGGAAATTGAAGCGTCCAACATGGCGTCCAACGGTGAGTGGAAGTTATAGGTGAAAAACGGTATTGTAAATGTTATTATCGAGAAGTTTTTTTTTGTGAATGATATATGAAATGAATCATATATGAACTGCGGAAATGAAATCAAATGAAGAATGATCCTCGCAGTTGTGAACGCAATTTATGCAATTGCGAAAAGAAGCCTGAAAAAAAATTCAGGACCTCAACGGGGTTCGAACCCGTGACCTCGCGATTACCGGTGCGATGCTCTAACCAACTGAGCTATGAAGCCACTGACGTTGAGAGCAGGTCAATTGTGGGTTCATATGTTCCCGTGAAAGAAATGCGGTAATTGCGAGGTCACGGGTTCGAACCCCTGGTATTGGTATTTGGAGAAGATAAATTATCCCAATGAACGGACAAGCAGTGCCAAACATTAATCTGCCCCAAGTCATTTGAGGAATAATCTGATATCTTTCTGAAGTTCTGTATGGAAGCATCAGGACCGAAATACACACAATTCTTTTCATCAACACCACTTATAACTAAATTTGAACCATTGTAATAGCTGACAAACTTATTATAACCTCTATTATCATGACCAAAAAGACCATTTTTCCATGGACTTCCACCTGTATTTGAATTTAATTTATAAACAATGAAGATATTAACAACATCATTATTCAAATTGATTTGACTTATCATTCTCTGTGATCCATCAAACTTCAAAAAATAACGTCCATTATGTTTCTCAGCCTTGGTACAAACAGTGGGTCTTATGTTTAAAGTTGATTGTGTTGCATTATTTTCTTCATTCGAGAGATCGTACAATGTTTCAACTTTTCTGTCTGCATTCATATCTAAAAAATTATTATTCGCTCTGTCGATTTGATAAGTACATTTAGAGTATAATCTGATGAATTCAGAAACCCACAAATCCAAAAAACTATCTCTAACAATGTCAGAAACTTGTGATTTGATAACAACATGATCAGAATCATTGCCTGCTTTTACATTAGTCAAATGTTTGTTTCCAAGATCATAGTGACCATCTTGTGTTAATGTAAAACCAATTCCTTTATCACCTCTCTCACCTTTTGGACCAATTGCACCAGTATCGCCTTTATCACCTTTATTAATATCTTGATTTTGTGGAGAATTGAAAACTCCCATATAATATTAATTTAGATTAATTCATAATTACTTCAAGTGTGAATGCTGTAATCAAATTCTCCACTATTGGGATGTGAATAGTCAATTATAAGATAGCCTCTTGATAATGATTTATTGACGTCAACCGTTGTGATGTTTCTACCCACAGCACTATGTCTGTATTCAAAAATTGTTGCTGGTAATGGCAAATTTCCAGCACCTTCAGCTTTTGTCTTGAAGTAGAATATTCCGGGTTTTGTTCCTTGTATGATATACATTTTCTTAATATGAAAGTCATTGTTATGAATGACTAAAAAATCAGAGCCATTTATCAATACAGGCTTTAAAACATTCTTATTATGTCCTTGTTTGGCTTTAACAGAGCAATTTAAATATTGTATTTGACCGATTATTCCATTCCCATTCAAATTTAGATCACCTCCTAATTTCGGCCTGTAAAGAGCAAATCCGCCCAAATCGAAAGCTGTTTCCATAGTTACACCTGTAACGCTTGAACGAAATAGATTCAAACTATTATTATGAATTCTATAGCCATTCAGATTTAAATCACCACCAAGTTTAGCCTCTTTTATTAAATAGCTGTTCATATTAATATTATTCAGCATTGTCAATTCGCCATTGTCTCCACCAAACAACCAATTTTCATTTTCTTTCACGTCAAAACCATTCAAATCTAAATCAGTTTGTAATTGTATTTTTTCGTTTACGATTTTATAAGCTTCTGTGAAGTCGTAAACACTTGATGGAACGTCTGCAGCTTCAAAATCAATACCATATGCAACACAATGAACTTTGTACTTATTTGGATAAGTTGGGTTAGCATTAATATGAATCGTACAATATAAATATTCAGGTGGTGAACTTGCTGATGGTTTTTCAATCCATAATAAATATCTCGAATGATCTTCATTTCTGTTGTCAAATTTTCTCCCTACAGTTTTATGAATTGTAATTCCACCAGTTGCATTGAATGTTACACTACTAAGACTCATTCCTTCATAATCAGGAAATAGCCATTCAAGAATGAAAGTGTATTTTCCATCTTTTATTGTGTACATATTAAATCCAATTCTAGCTCTGTAAATATGATTAGCTTCTTTATTCAAGTCTACATCAATAACCTTTTTTTAAATCAAATGTGGTGAACGAGGTAAATTGACATATCCATTAACTGTCAAGCCATATTCAGTGCTAATTTCATCGATATCATTCATCAAATATTTGAAAGCATTCTTTGGATGAGAAGCAGATGAAATATGACTTTTTTCTAATTGATCTAAATTTACGGCATCGGTTTTATTTGTTCCTTCTTTCAAGTTTGCGAGTGTGTTATCACCCATGTCAATATCACCAGCCATTCGACCTCCGACAAGTTTAAGAAAAGGGGCCTGGTCAACATATCTTTTGTTGGCAGCATCTGTGTTAGCAGTTGGTGTTGCACAGTTGATCACTTTGTTACCAGCAAGATTTAAATTAGCAGTCATTTCTTGTGTTCCATCTCGAAGTAGAGTTTGACTGATACTGCTTTTTGATGCGAGATTAGTGTCAATATATGATTTATTCACAAGATCTGCTGGTTGGTTTCCTATCCCATGACCTCTAATAATAAACCCCCCAAAATCCTGATTGCCGGTCATTATAACACTTCCATCTTTTTTAAGAAATTGAGAAACATCAATACCAGCAATTTCAGCATCAACATACTTTTTGTTCACAGCGTCTTGTGGGTTTGAGGGGTTATCCTGCAGGTTGAGGATTTTGTTTAGTTTCATGTCAATATTACTACCAAACGCAACATGACCGTTTTCAATTTCATAAGCTGGGTCGTGCACAAAGTAAGACAAATTAGTGTGATAGCCATAGGCCCCATAAACAATGAGATGTGTTTTGGTGTTAGACGCTGGAGCTGTGCTGGAAAGTTCAACCTCAATTGCTGCTTGACCACCACTTCTTTTTTCTATCTGGAGAAGTTTTTTCATGTAACCATCAACGTGTGGAGTTTTGAGGAAAGCTTTTTGAAACGGCTGTCCCGCATCTCGTATATTCACAGTTGGAAGAAAAAGCTCAATTGTTGCACTTCTTGGGTCAGATGGTGAGTAAAACTCAGTAACAAATGTGTACCGTCCATTACTCAATGATGAAACATCAAAACGAATTTTGGATGTAAAGTTACCTCTTCGTTTGATGAAAAAAGACAATGATGACTTGTTTATGTGATAAGGTGATCTGTCAAAATTCTCAATTTGAAGGTTTTCCACACCACTGACTGCAGAAGACTTGGATATGTCTTTTAACAGAAAAGCGAATGGGTTGCGTTGAGTACCAGATGCTGAAAGAACAAGGTCATCAACATACTTTTTGTTGGCAGAATCTTTATCAGAGTTTGGAGATCCAACATTTGTTATTTTATTGTCATCCATGTCAAGATCACCAGTCATTACAACACTTCCATCCTTTTTGAAATAAGGAGAAAGGTCCACACTCAATGGAAAAAATGTCCTTTCAACAAATGAGAACATTGCTTCAAGTTCGTGATCAGTCAGAGATCTGTTCCAAGAATAAAAGGCGTAATATTCCATGTCAGCCAAATTAAAAATCAGCCCAGGTGATAAGGCACAACCAAAAACAATGCGATTTGCTATGCCTAAAACATTTGATGATATTGTTTTAGATCCAACAGGTGTAGTTGATGAAAAACCTTCAAAAATTTCAAGGTTTGTACCATTAACACGGATTGTCCATACATCTATTTGACCATATTTCCCCTCTGGAACAGTCAAAGTGTCATTTCCAAATCGAAAAAAGTAATTTCCGTTTGTCATCAGGTGTGCGGCACTGATAAGTGGTCCATTAAATCCGAATTGGAATTGTGTTTGTTGTGGATAACCCTGATTTCTGATTGTTCTGACGATGAAAATTGATGTGAATGTGTTTCCCGATGGACCAGCAATGTCAGAAATGGATTGCCATGAATCAAGTCTGTATTTGCCTCTTGAGGTTCTGATAGAAAATCTGTTGTTATTCTCATCAAAAACCAATTGGGGTTTATCACCAGAACTAATATATTTACCGCTCAAAGGGTCTGTCAATCTGGTGACTCTATCTGGTGATTCCACAGTCATATTCGAAGGAGAAACAAACAAAGAAATGTAATTACCATCAGGAATTGGCAAACGTGGGACTGAATTGTTTTTCAAATAAGTTGTTGTATTTATCTTGGCGTCAAGTTGTTTTTTAGTCACACAGTCATTATCATCAGTACCTTCTCCGACATTGATGATTTTGTTGTCATTCATGTCAATGTCAACACCAAAAGCAACATCACCATTTTCAATCTCAAAAATAGGATCATGAATATGTGATAAAATGACATTAGAAAATCCATAAACTATAACATAATGTTTTTTATTATTTTGTAAATATGGTGAAATCAACAATAACTCCATTGATGTGGAACCATGACTTGTTTTTTCAAGGAAGAATATTCTCTTAAGATAACCATCAACAAGATGAGTCTTTGGAAATGCTCTTTTTATTGAATCCTTTCTTTCAATTAAATTAGATGACAGATTGTCGTCATCGACTGTTGCATTATTTGGGTTACCATCAGTATAAAACTCAACAACTAAAGTGTACTTTGAAACTTCCAATTGTGACAAATCAAAACGAAGAACAGTTGTAAGACCAGCAGTAGGAATAACAAAAGGCAAGGCTTTTTTATTTATTGAGTAAGGGCTTTTATTGTGGACTTCTAATTGTAGATTATTCGCATTTCTAAGAATAGTTGTTTTTGATATATCTTCAAGAAGAAATTTAAATGGATTAACACGTGTTCCTTCAATTGATAAAACAGCATCATTAACATATCCCAAGTTAGTAGAATCATAATTATTTACTGGATCACCAACATTTGTCAAACGTTTATTTTCAATATCATAATTGCCATCTTGTGTTAATCTAAATCCATCACCTGTTTCACCTTTATTACCTTTGAAACCAAATGGACTTCTATCACCTTTATCACCTTTTGGACCTCTTTCACCTCTATCACCTTTTTCACCTTTGGGACCAATTGGACCAGCTGGGCCTCTTTCACCAGTTCCAGTTTTTCTTTCATCTTGATTTATTGGAGCATTAAAAGCACCCATATAATATTAGATTAGATAACACAGTGAAGTTTGATCTATCTATCAATTACCATTGTTGTCATTGTTGCCATTGTTGTCATTGTTATTTTTTTTACCTTTTGCAGGAATCATTTCATATATATTTGGACAAGGATTGAATGTTGCCATATAATATTAGATTAGATTAAACTGCACCATAAAAATTTCTCTTGATTGTCTTCATCGGCTTGTCAACATAACAGAAGGAATATGGTTTCTTGGTTGCTTCAATGTATTTCTTCTTGTCTATTCCAAGTTCTTGTGCAATCAAGTTCCTTTCTCTTGAGGATGGGAAATCATAAAGGCAGAAGTGACTGCAATTGAGTCTGATTGATTTTGGACAGCCATAGAATGATTGTGTGAGATATATGACTGAACAGTTCTTGTGTCTCCCCTGAATGAAATAGCTGATTATCTGATCTTGTTTCTTGTCAGTGACAAAATCATCAAAAACAACCAATCGCTGCAAATCTGTGTCTTTTATTTGTTCAACTGGCAATATCTCTTCTTGACTGCAAACCAAGGCAGGATATCCAATGTGACTGCTTATTTCATCCATTACTTTCCGCAGATATTTGTACTTGTCTTGATCCAAGTTTTTAGCATAAAGATGTATCTGATCATAATAGACTAATGGTTCCATAATCAGATGCATGAACAATGTTGTCTTTCCAGATCCAGAATTACCAGCCAATAACATTCTAAATGTATCTTTTGGCATATACGGATACAACTGTCTGAATGAATTATTTGAATTCTGAATGATATCATAATTTGGAATTTCCATATGTTAATAGTTTAGATTAGTCTAACACAATTGTATATGGGTATAGAACGAATGAAAAGGCTTCTTAAAAGTGGAATTGAAGCCGGAAATAAAACTAGAGAAGTTCGTGATGTTATCAAGACTTATGAATACAGAAAACAGGATGCATATGATACAACATCAGAATTACTGAAACCCTCTATTGATGTCCAGAAGAGTGTGAAAGAAAGTGTCGACAAAAAACAGGATGAAGTCATTGAACAGTTGAAAAAAAATCAAAAAGCCTTGACATCCGGTTTTGAAGATCTTATGCTATTAAACACGTTACCTGAATCAGTACCAATGAAAACAACATTACCAATTGATTACAAACCTAAAATGATGACTGAAACAGAACCAAAGTATAAGTCAAATCTTGACAAAGGTTTCTCACTTGATGAGGTTAAGGTATTACAGGAATATGAATTGTCTCCTCCAACAACAATTTTAGACAGGATAATGGATGGTACAATCGACATCGACAAGTATAACAAAAATATTGGTGAAATAACCAAACAACTTGGAAGACAAAAAGCTCATCTATCAACAACCAAAACAAATAGGGATAAAAACAAAGATAAGATATATGAATTAACTCAAAGGATCAAATTACTGCAAAAGTACCGAAAAAGAATGGAAACTGTTAAGGAAGGTGCACAAACTGTTGGTTCAGGCATGGGAAGGAGAAGAGGTGCAATGGGTTCAAGGGATGCATTTTTGGGTGACATGCTTTCAAGACTGCAGTTGCTTGGTGGATCTATTTCAGCCGGCAACAACAGCAAAAATGTTCAAAATGAATTCCCAAAAATATTGCATACATTGAACAGACTGGGAATCCTGAAAACTGGTGAGTTGAATAAAATAATGAGGAAATATCTAATGTAAAAGTATATGACAGAAATTTCATTACGATTCAACAGTAAAAACAGAGACAAAATTGGTGTTAGTAAGAGTCATGATTTTGAAAAAAGATTCAATACACCTCTTAAATTAACGAATGATTTGAAATATGAAATGGCTGTGAATGTTATCAATATGACATACAGTTGGTACAATATCAGAGATATTTTTGGAAATAATCAAATGAAATACAGCTATGACAAAGGTGTAAACTGGGAAACAATAACATTCGTTGACGGGATGTATTCATACGACGATATCAATAGTTACATTCATGAGTATATGAGAAAAAATAGCCATGTACTGAATCCATCTGAAACAGACAAATCAAAATTCCTGTATGGTATTAACATGTATTTCGTTTTGTCAACATATCGCATTTTGATTGAACTCAATGAAAACTATCGAGTGGATCTGAGAAATCTTGATTTCAGAAAACTTATCGGTTTCAATTCAAAATTAGTTTCAGCCACAGAATATGGAACAAATCTACCTGATATTACAAGAGGAGTAGATGAAATTTATATCAATTGTGATATGGTGATAGATAGCATTGTTGATGGAAATAGCACAAATACAATCGCAGTTATACCAGTCACAGATCTCGTTAGAAGTTTACCTTTCACTTACAAACCTCGTTTTCTTTCATGGAATCCTGTCTCAACACATACAATCAGCTCAATACGCTTTTATGTCACAGACTCTTCTAGAGCTCCAGTCGATTTAAATGGGATAGATTGGTATATTGAGTTATTCTTGAGAGGTGTGGAATTATAAAACCTAATAGTATATGAAACGGTTTGAGTTTAAAAAATATGAACAACATGGTGAAGGTATTGTGACTGACATTGCCAAAACAGCTGTAAAAAAAGCAGCCACAACAATTGGTGAACATGCTGGCAAAAAAGCTGGTGACAAAATCATAGAACTTTTGAAAAAGAGAAAAAGTGGAAACAAGAGTGGAACTGAGAGTGTGAGCCAGACTGGTGGTTTAATCAAAAGAAAGAGAGGGAGACCTCGTAAAATAAAATAACTTTTATCTAACACAATAATATATGTCAAACTATCGTGACTCAAAACATATCGAGCGATATGAAGATGTGGTGTTCGAACTAGAGACAGCACTTAATACTGTAGTAGCAAATAATGCTCATCAGAGGAAAACAGGTTACCGTTTCGTTGTTGATAACAGTGGAGAGACTACACCATTTGACTGGTATAATGCCCGTTTTAATGTTATTTTCAAAGAAAATAAGCTTGCAGATGGAGCTGACATTGCTGCTGCAGATCGAAATGGTATTGTTAATTCAGTTCACGCTCTTATTAACAACATTAATGTAAAAATGAATGGTCTTGATGTTTATGAATGCCGTGATGCAAACCAAGCCACAAATATTAAGTCATTGCTTGAGTATTCACAGGGTTATGCTGTAAGTCAGGGAACCAATGAGTTCTTCTATCTTGACACCAGCAGAGGTGCTGAAAACAGAGTGGCACAAGCTGCTTATAACAAAGGATTCTCAGATCGTAAAGCTTTGCTTAATGATGGTGGTGAAATAAATGCAGAGATAGCATTGAACAGATACGGTTTTTTCAAGAGCTTTTGGGATGAACTCATGCCTAACTCAAAAGTAGAGGTGAACCTGACACTTGAGAGTGATGACAATATGATTTGGCAAGCTACTGATGAATGTCGTGTGGTACTAACTAAATTCCAGCTAATTGTTCCTCGTATTATTTTCAATTCTGCGGGAAAGTCCTTATACATGAGCAAGTATCTTGACAACAGAAATTGGACTTACATGAGAGAAATGGTTGAGAGAGGCAATTCAACAAGACAACAGACTGCCAATTTCCGTATTTCCACAGGAATAAACAAACCCAGGCATGTTTTTGTATTCATCATCAATGATGCCAATGATTCGTCTCAGACAGCCAATAAATTTCTCTATAACACATTCTCAGTTGCAAATAACCGAACTTTGACTGATTGTTATCTTGAAGTTGGCAATGGTAATGATTATCCAGAGGTTCATTATAAACCATCAACAGAACCAACAAGAGTATTCAGAGATGTTTTGAAATATGTTCAAGCTGTAAATGATTTCAGTGAAAGTACCCTTCTTAACAGGGGCAATTTCGGTACAATATTCCCTTTCATTTATTTTGATTTGACGAAACAGAAACAGGATATCAAAGATGGAATGACAAAACTGACTTTCAAATACACTTTGAGTGCTGCAACAAATGCTGATTACAGTGTGTATGCACTGGTCCTCTATGAGCAGGATATTGAGATGAGAAAGACTGATGGAAAATTAATTCTGAGATCTATGTAAATTAAATAATTAAATTAAATAAATAATTAAATAAATTAAATAATTAAATTAAATGATTGTTTGTATTAAATACAATTTAGTATAAACATATATTATATGACTACTTATCATCCACATGGTGTGAGACTATCAAAAAGTCAGAAACAAAAGCTAGCAAAAGCTTATGCAACAAATTCACCTGTAACAATAAGGTTATCGCATAATGAATTAACAGGTAATGATCAACTGATGTTGACCAAAAGACAAATCAACAAACTGATTAAATCAAGTAGATCAGGAAAAGGTTCAGACATCAAGATATCAAAAAATCAAATCAGAAAAGCAGTTGTAGAAGGAGGCTCTCTTTGGTCCAGTCTTTTTTCACTTGGAACAAGACTATTGCCTTATGCAGGTAAAGCAGTAGCTAAAGCGGCTCCAGCATTGGCTACAGGTGCTCTGTCTTCATTAGCAAGTCTCGGTGTTGATAAACTATTTGGGAAGAAACAAAGTGGAGGATTTCTTATTCCTAATGCCAATTTATCCCAATTATTGAATGTAGGAAATTTATTGAATACGAGACAGATGGCAGATATTATTCAAAAAATGCAGTATGGTGGAGACGTTGTTATCAAACCAACAAAAGCGCAGACTGGAAAGGGTATTGGAACAATACTCGCCAGTATTGGAATTCCTTTGGCCATAGAAGCAATTAGAAAATTAACTGGAAAAGGATTGCATGTTGAAAGCAGCCGTCCAAGACGGTCATTAGATGTTCACGTTCCAATCGGTTATGGAATGAAAAAAAAAAAAAGACAAAGGGAAAAGGACTTCTACTAGGCAAAAACAGTCCATTCAATTCAATCCCCATACTAGGAACCATTTTGTAAATAAACCCTTATCCAACTTAGATTTAATCAATTGGGTGAAACAACTTAGAATAAAACATTTTAGAGGAGTATTTTCAAGAGACAATCTGCCGAGACAAATAAAAGACAATGAATGTGGGATAGTCAATCTTGATTCCAAAATTGGACCTGGTACTCATTGGGTTTGTTATAGGAATTTAAAAAATGACAGATACTGTGAATACTTCGACTCTTTCGGTTTAATGATGCCCACAGAAATTCAAATGTACATGGCAACAAGTGGGAAACAACTTGAATACTCTGGTGATGAGATACAAGAAAGGGATTCAGTCTTGTGTGGATATTGGTGTTTATACTATCTTCTCGAGAGACAAGAAGGCAGATCGATTCTGGATACAATACACAATTCCAAATTCAGTCCAACAGATACGAGTGTCAATCACAGATTCATCACAGATTACTTTGAAAATATCTAACTTATATGTATAATGGTGAAATCATATTGTGTTAAACAGAAGAAAGTCACTGAATGTGTACCAGGAAGTGAAAGATATCAGAAGACTAAAAATGGTCGAACTGTGATGAAATGTACTTGTGCTGAATGTGGAATCACTAAGACTAAATTTGTCAGAAATCGGGGAAACTGATTGGCCCGTCTGAAGGGGCGGGCATACTAGATTCAGCCGCAGATATGGCACTGACAGGATTCTTAGAACATGGAGTCCCTTATTTAGCGAAGAAGGGTGTTGAAATGGGGAGATATGCATCAGAAGCAATGAGAAATCCAAAGCTGCAAAAGAAATTAATTGACAAAGGACTTTTCTTCGCAAAGACTGCAATCACAAAGGTTGGTAAAGAAGGCTTAATGCAATTGAGCACTGCTATTAGACCCAAACGCTCTGACAAGAAAAAAAATGTATAAAACAGATATTGCTGGAGTTGATTATACACGTGGTGGCTCATTGCTTGGAGATATCATGTATGCAAAACCAGAAGATATACAAAAATGGGTAGCTAAAATCAATAAAATGGGAGGCGCGATTGATATCCATAAGGTAATTGGCAAGCTTCCTAAACCAAAAGCAGGTTGGACTCCAAGTAAGTATAAGTATATGGGACCATACAATCCATTGCATGAGCAGTTGGAATATGATCCAAATACTGGTGAGGTCTTGAAATGGAATGTACAACCTTACAATAAGGTGGATGAAATAGCAGCTTATCATGATATTTGTTATGATATGGGAAAAAATAAAGGTGATTGTGATAGAACAATGGTCGAGTCACTTGATCAAATACCATATGGTGAGATGCCAAAATGGGGTCAAACAGCTAGATTCTTAATCGACAAAAAACAGAAACTTGGTCTCGGCATTTCAAAAAACGGAAAAAGCCGTCGAGTGAAGAAAACTGGCAAGAAAAACTAGCTGATGAATTACATGCACCCATAAAACGAAATATGGGCAAGTGATCTAGTTGAAATGCAACAGTTCAGTAAATGGAATAAAGGTTATCGATATCTTCTTATGGTCATTGATGTCTTCAGCAAATATGGTTGGATTGTCCCATTGAAGGATAAGAAAGGTGAATCTGTCACTGAAGCATTCAAAACAATATTCAAGGAAGGCAGAAAACCACAGTATTTATGGGTTGACAAGGGAAAAGAGTTTTACAACAAACACTTGAAGGACTTGCTAGAGAAACATAGTGTACAGATGTACTCAACTGAGAATGAAGAGAAGTCATCAGTAGTTGAAAGATGGAATAGGACAATGAAGTCCAAAATGTGGAAGCAGTTCACTGTTCAAGGTAATACACAGTATTTAGACATGTTACCAAAATTAGTGAAACAGTACAACAACACAAAACATTTAAGCACAAAGATGACACCCGTTGAAGCATCTGATAAGAGGAATGAAGGAACTGTTTACTTCAATTTGTATGGTGATATGGAGCCATTAAAACAGAAACCAAAATTCAAAATAGGTGATAAGGTCCGAATATCCAAGTATAAACGGAATGTGTTCGACAAGGGCTATACACCAAATTGGACTGAAGAAGTGTTTACAGTTGATAAAATCCAATACACTAATCCAATCACTTACAAACTAAAAGATCTTAGAGGAGAAGATATTGAAGGGAGTTTTTATGAACCTGAATTATTAAAAGCCAGACAGGATGTTTTCCGTATCGATAAAGTCATTCGCAGAGACTATAAGAAAAAACAAGCTTTGGTGAAGTGGAAGGGTTATAGTGACAAATTTAACAGTTGGATACCGTTCAAGGATTTAAAAGATATATTATAAAGAGAAAATTATCTAACATATATGTGAAGGAGACCTACAGTATATCTGTTATTTGCTATTATATGTAGCCAAGAATATTATTCCTGACTATATTTAAACACAGGTCGAAAATGAATTAAAAAATAAATTAATATAATATACAAATGCAAAAATATTCCTACAATAATAAAGAATTGGATGTATCAATAGATTGCTATCTTGATGATAACAATGACATTTGGTTCAGAGGTAGAGACATAGCTATTATTCTCGACTATAAAAATCCACAAAAAGCAATCAAGGATCATGTTTTATCTGATGATAGAATCTTAAGAGACCACAAAATCAGCATAAATTCACGATGTAACAAAACGTTACCTCGTGCTGAGGCCACTGATTCACGATGTAACAAAACGTTACCTCGTGCTGAGACCACTGAAAAAACTTTCAAATGTTTTTTTATAAATGAATCAGGATTTTATTCACTAATACTGTCCTCTAAAAAACAAGAAGCTGTAAAATTCAAACATTGGGTTACATCTAAAGTGTTGCCATCAATCAGAAAACAGGGGTATTACAATCAGTTCAATGACAGAAATAATAACATGCTGATGATTGAAAGTGAAGATGATCTGCATTATAAGATTGTTTCATTCATCAGAAAGAAATATGAAGGTGCATTAATGGTGGCGGGATTAGGTGAAAATCAAATAAGTTCAAACATGCGAATCAGAAGTTATAAGAAAGGATATATGGCTGGACAGTGTGATTTAATGCTGATGAATCCCACAAGAAAACACAGTGCTCTTTGTCTTGAATTCAAAAGCCCAACAGGTGTGTATAAAGTGTCAGACAAACAGTCTGATATGAAGCTAATGTATGAGAAAAACAACTGCAAATACATCATGAGCAATAGTTTCGAAGACTTGATTCATGAAATAACTAAACACATGGAAGAGAGCAAACTATACTTATCAAGAAGAGAAAGATATTTAAAAAAATAATGTATATAACTATATATTATGGAGAATCAAAATGTTAAGAGAGGTCGGGGAAGGCCTAGAGTTCTCAGTGATGAGTAAAGAAAAAAACACAAGACTACCTATATGCTAAATAAAGAATGGTACTGTAACCTATGTAAGACAGGACGTAACTACACAATGGCAGGGAAATCTTGTCATATTAAAACAAAAAAACATACAAACAACCATATTTAAACACAGACGGAAATGTTTTAAAGAAATAATAACTATAGATATATTATAAATGGAAAAAATTATCGAAACTAGTAGTAATATGGACAAGAAAAGTCTCAAAAAATTGAGCAAATCTAAGCTAATCGAGTTGTTGTTGAAGCAACAGAAGAAACCAAAAGTTATTATAGTTGATGACACAAAACCTGTACCTAAACCAAGAACAAGACCAATTCCTGCACCTAGGACTGTCAGGCCGATTTCCACCCCAAGGACGAAAAGACCAACTGTGAAAGAATTGGTTGATTATTTTGAGAGGAAAAGACTTCCAGCCCCACCTGCTGAATGGTTGGAAGAAATAGAACAATTGAAAAAGAGACCAATTCCCACCCCAAGAGCCAAAAAGCCTGTGCCGGTTCCAACACCCAGAACAAAAATAGAGCAAACAGAGAAAGCTCTGAAAGGTTTCACAAAATCTTTTGAAATCAGTATAAAAAATAACAAAGACCCGCTTGCGCAACTGCAAAAAACAAGAAAGGCTGTTGCATATAATATTATAAAATTGTTGAATGAAATTAAAGGTCTCAAATTCGTTGAAACGCTAAAGGTAACATTCACAAAAATGACTGACGGAGCAATAGAATACAAAACCGCATATTTCAACAGTGTAGCTCAAACAATTGTGAATAATCTGGAAGTAACTGAATCACTACAGTTGTCAAAAGACCAAATAATGAATAAGATTGCAGTTTGGGTATCTGAAGGTTCAGGTTGGACAATTGAATCTGTTGACAGCCATTACCTCAATGTTGTGAAATATGCGCCAATGAAGGGCTCCTCATACATTAAACTACCGAATGAACTCAGAAAGAGTGGAAAGGGTTTGATTAACATGAAGAATGATGATGATCTGTGCTTCATGTGGTGTCATATCAGGCACTTGAATCCTCAAGACAAATACCCACAGAGAATAAAGAAGACTGACAGAAAATTTGTCAATACATTAGATTATTCAGGGGTTGAATTCGCAGTTGCAACCAAGCATTACAACAAGATAGAGAAACAAAATGAGATCAACATCAATGTTTTTGGTTATGAGAATAGACAGCCATATCCAATTTTTGTTTCAAAAGAGAAATATGAAGACTGCTTGAATCTGCTTCTAATAACTGAAAATGAAAACAAGCATTATGTGCTAATCAAAGATTTCAATAAGTTCATGTACAATCAAACAAAGCACAAAGAAAGAAAACACTTTTGTATGCACTGTCTTCAATGCTTCAGCTCTGAAAGGGTGTTGAATGATCACAAGGACAACTGCATGCAAGTAAATGGCACACAGGCAATAAAAATGCCAAACAAAGATAACAACATACTGAAATTCAACAACTTTCATAAACAACAGCAGGTACCATTTGTGATCTATGCTGATTTTGAGGCCATCACTGAAAAAATACACGGTTGCCAACCCAACAGTGATAAATCATATACAGAGGCTTATCAGAAGCATACTGACTGTGGCCACGGCTATAAAGTAGTTTGTTGTTATGATGATAAATACAGCAAACCAGCAGTAATATACAGGGGTGAAAAGGCTGTGTACAAATTCATGAAAGCTATGCTGGAGAAAGTCAAATATTGCAAGAATGTTGTGAAAAAAAATTTTAACAAACCATTGAAAATGACTAAAGATGATGAAGAGAAATTCCGAAAAGCCAAAGTTTGTCACATTTGTGATAAAAAATACACTGACAAAGATATCCGAGTTCGAGATAATTGTCATATTACCGGCAAGTACAGAGGTTCTGTTCACCAAGATTGTAATCTGAAACTCAGAGTGAACCCAGATGAAATAAAGATACCAGTCATATTTCACAATTTAAGAGGCTATGATAGTCATTTTGTTATGCAGGAGATTGGAGCAATTGTTAAGAAACACACTTACAAAAACAAGAAAGGTGAAGACTGTCAAATGAATATCAATGCTATCCCAAATAACATGGAGAAGTATATGGCTTTCATGCTTGGCAATCACCTAACATTTCTTGATAGTTTCCAGTTCATGAGCTCTAGTTTGGAAAAACTTGTAGGCAATCTACCTAAAGAAGCCTTAAAATACACCTCACAAGAGTTCAAGGGAAAGGATCTTAATCTGATGGCACAGAAAGGTGTTTATCCTTACGACTACATGGACAGTTTCGATCAATTCAATCAGAAGCTGCCCTCAAAAGAAGAATTCTATAGCATACTGAGTGATGAGCATATATCAGATGAAGACTATACGCATGCTCAGACTGTTTGGAAAGCATTCTCTTTGAAAAACATGGGTGATTATCATGATCTGTACCTTAAAACAGATGTACTCCTACTGGCTGATGTATTTGAAAACTTCAGAAAAACATGCCTTGAGTACTATAAACTGGACCCGTGTCACTATTTCACATCTCCCGGTTTATCATGGGACGCCATGCTTAAAATGACTGACATTAAACTAGAATTGATGACTGATATTGATATGTTCCAGTTCATTGAAAAGGGTCTGCGCGGTGGTATCAGCTATATTGCCAACCGTTACGGTAAAGCAAATAATAAATACATGAAAGAGTATGACGAGAAGGCGCCCTCGAAGTACATCATGTATCTTGATGCTAATAATTTGTATGGTCGGGCTATGAGTCAATTTTTACCAACCGGTGGTTTCAAATGGTTGACAGAAAAGCGGATCAGCAAGTTAGACCTGGCTGTCTATAAAGAAGATAGCGCAAAGGGTTTGATTCTTGAAGTTGACCTTAAATACCCCCAAGAGTTACATGATCTACATAATGACTACCCACTTGGGCCGGAAAAGATTAAAGTGACTGGGGACATGCTATCAGATTATTGTAAGAAAATAGCTAGCAAATTCAATATATCAACTGGTCTGGTACATAAACTGATACCAACATTAAGCAACAAAGAAAAATACGTACTCCATTATAGGAACCTCCAATTATATACTGATCTCGGTTTGAAAATAACCAAAGTCCATCGAGTGTTAGAGTTCAATCAGTCCGCGTGGCTCAGACAGTACATCGACTTCAACACTCAGAAAAGAACTGATGCAAAAAATGCCTTTGAGAAAGACTTTTTCAAGCTGATGAATAACAGTGTATTTGGAAAAACGATGGAAAACCTCAGAAAGCGAGTAGACGTCAGATTGGTGACTGATGAGAAGAAGCTATTGAAATTAGCTAGTAAACCCACTTATGTTAGCAGTAAAATCTTCGATGAAAATCTAGTAGCTGTTCATAAGATAAAAGAAACACTTACTTTAAACCGGCCGGCATACGTGGGGATGTGTATTCTAGACCTTAGTAAGACACTGATGTACGATTGCCATTACAACTACATTAAACAAAAGTACGGTAACAAGGCCAAGCTGCTCTTCACAGACACAGACTCACTGACCTATGAAATTGAAACCCAAGACGTCTATAGAAATTTCTGGAAGGATAAAAATAAATTTGACAACAGCGACTACCCAGAATGCTCTCCATATTTCGATAAGACGAATAAAAAAGTTATTGGCAAATTCAAAGATGAGGCAGCAGGAGTACCCGTTTGCGAATTCATCGGTCTACGATCGAAAATGTATAGCTATATGAAAGACAACCGAAAAGGAGGAAAAACAGCAAAAGGAATAAAAAAGAACATAATCAAAAATAAAATCAAACATGAAAATTATAAAGAGACACTATTTGATAATAAACAGTTGCATCATAGAATGAAAACAATCAGAAGTCTGAACCATCAACTTGTTTTTATTGTTTATTTATTTATTTGCCATTTTCACAATATTTACTTTTAATACACCTAAGTTAGTGGCGAGGAGACCTCAGGAAACGACAAGGCTTATAGGAGAGGCCACCTCGAAGGATAATATATAAGTATAATTTGGTGCTGTGTGAGTGCGGCATGACAGATTCAGGATTGTTTAAATAAAAATTCTAACATTTTTTTCTTGAAGGTAAGAAAACTTGCTGAACAGGTAATTGAAGTAGGGAGAGAATTCCAAATCATAGGACCTTGAAAGAGAATTGTAAATTGCTTAATGTTTGTACGACAGAAATGAGGGCGGTAACATCCAGCCGTCCTGGTGCCATAATTATGAATTTCACTACTTGTCTCAAACAAGTTGAGGAACATTGGAGGCAACAATTGATTATGATAGTAAAACATAAACTTGGCTATTTGAAATGAGTTCACTTGAAAAATATCAAGGATACCCAATTTAGCAAACAATGGAGCAGAATGTGCTCGATAATCGGAATTGGTGATGGCTCGCACAGCACGCTTTTGCAGAATGAAAATCCTATTTAAGTTGGACACATACGTGGACGACCAAGAAGAGTTACAATAGGTGATATAGGGATAAATTAATGCGTAGTACAGAGATAATTTGGTTTTTACTGATAGGTAGAATCGGGCCCTGAATATTATACCAACTGACTTAGAAATCTGTTTAGAGACATAGCTAATGTGGTGTTTCCAAGTGAGGTGCTCGTCCACGTATATTCCTAGAAACTTAGTTACGTTAGTCTGTTCCAGAGAATGATTTCCAAAAAAAAGAGAGAGATTACAATTAAGTTTCTTTTGTCTCGACTTAAAGATGACATAACAAGTTTTTTTTACATTGACAGAGAGCGTATTACTTTTCAACCACATGTCATAGTTACACAATTCATCATTTAAAACAGATTGCAACTCAATGGGGTCAGAGTGAGAATAAAAAATACTTGTGTCGTCAGCAAAAAGTAAAGGCTGAGTTAATTTAGAGGCGTTAGGAAGATCATTTATATATAGTAGAAAAAATAAAGGACCCAAAATGGAACCTTGAGGGACGCCACACTTGATGGTCTCCATTGAGGAACAGGCTAGATTAAATTGAACAAATTGTTGGCGGCAAGAAAAATAGCTTTTAATCCACTGCAGAGCCACACCACGGATACCATAATGTTCCAACTTGGTGAACAGAATTTGATGATTAAGAGTGTCAAATGCTTTGGAAAGATCTAAAAACACCCCTGCAGTAGTTTCATGTCGATCAGTTGCGGAGGAAATTTTATTAATGAGATGAGTTAATGCGAAGGAAGTTGAATAATTTTTCCGAAAACCAAACTGATAACAATATAAAATTTCGTATTTTTCAACAAATTCTATTATCCTGTTATACATAACTCTTTCGAAAAATTTCGAAAAATTTGGTAATAAGGAAATTGGTCTATAATTCACAAAAAGACCGGGATCGTCTACTTTATAGATGGGAATCACTTTGGCAATTTTCAGTTTATCCGGAAAAATACCTTTAGAAAATGAGAGATTAATAGTGTCCATCAGAGGTGCAGAAATGAAGTGAAAAGAATTTTTGATCACGTGCATTGGGATGTTGTCATAGCCCGGGGCTTTCTTCGGTGCAAATGAACTGCAGATATCTTCCAGTTCATTAATAGAAGTTGGAGTTAGGGTGATAGGTGAGTTGTTATTGCCAGTGAGGAAAGAACGAAAGGAACAATTAACTGTGGGTATAGAATTTGCCAAATTGGGACCAATATTAGTGAAATATTTGCAAAATTTATCAGCAATCTCAGCGGGATCCGTTATAGTACTGTTCTCTGACTTAAATGACGAGGGCAAAGAGGACTTACTCTTTCGTTTGTTGATAACTTCGTGCAACAGTTTCCAAGTTTGTTTAAGATCTTTTTTCGCACTCTCAAACTGATTGTCATAATATGTGCGCTTGGCGACGCGAATTAAATGATTCAGTTTGTTTTTGTATGCTTTATAGTGCGATTCGCAGGATCTGTTAGATGACCGGATTAATCGTTTGTAGAGTCTATTCTTCTCCTTAATAGATTTGAGGAGGCCAGGGGTTAACCAAGGGGAGCCGAGTTTTCTTAACTGTCAATTTGTAATGGCCTTCAACGGGAAGCAGGCGTTGAAAAGTCTGGAATATTCATTGATAAAGCCGTTGTAAGATTCATTTGGGTCATCCTCGTTAAGAAAAGTGGACCAATATGTGTGAGAGAGAGAATCATTGAATTTCTTAATGTTGTCTTCATTAAAAGAGCGCTTGAAAATTTTCTTTACTCCAACGTGCGGTGTAATTTCATCATGAAAATACGCAAAGACGGGAAGATGATCGGATAAATCATTTAGGACAATTCCATTGAACACATTTTTTGAAAGATGGTTGGTGAATATGTTGTCAATTAATGTCGCAGAGTGAGAAGTAAGACGCGTTGGATTCGAAATGAGTGGAAAAAATGCGTGTGAAAATAAACTGTCAACGAATTCCTGAGTGTGTGCGTGATGATTGTATTGAAGAAGATCTAAATTAAAATCGCCCATTATATAGCATTGTTTATTGTCTTTAGAGATGTTGGAAAGAATATCATTAAATTTGTCAAGGAAAGAAGCTACATTTCGATTCGGCGGCCTATAAACAATCCCAACAATAATGTTTTTCCCAAGAGGAACATTAATTTCGACAAAGAGAGATTCGATTAATTCAGGATCAGAAAAATTACAGTTTGGGAGAAGCTTATAATCAAGATCTTTGTGTAAATAAATACCTACTCCCCCACCGGATCTAGATTTGCGATAGTTTGAGATAAAATTATACCCGGTGATGTTTACTAGCTCTGAAGTGGCATCATTTAGCCATGTTTCTGACACACCAACAACAGAGAAAGGCTTAAGAAGATTCCCCAACATTAGATTAAATTTATCGAAGTTACCAAGTAAGCTACGGATATTTAAATGCATTATGGAAAAGCTAACTTTTTTGTTCACAATATCAAGCCGATCATTAAGTTCTTCCTCAACAACATATTTGCTAGTAGGCAGGCGACTTAAAAAGTTTGATTCAGGATCAAGAAAGCTAAAAAGTGGATTGCTTAATTCTGGCTGCTCGATGGGATTAAATAAAAGCGTATCAAGGCGGTCACTGTCAAATTGTACAGGACCGTGGGACAATTCATACAAGGCTAGGTTGAAAGAGCTATCATCTAGATGGTTGAATGGAAGGGTAGATAGGAAGTGCGACTCATCTGCCATCAGAAAGTGACAGGAAAGATACAAATCTACTACATAAATAAGTAATCAAAAAGTACTTAGCTCAACGGTAGTCCCTCTCGCTCTGCTAATCTCTCAAGGTCATTGTGAGACTTAATTAGAACTGGGCGAGAGTATTCAGTTTTTCTCAGGTAAACAATAAAGTTCTTCGACCAGCAGAATCTGAATCCGTTGCGGGTTTGAAACTTTTTAGCATCAACCAGGAGTTGTTGGAGCTGGGGAGTAAGATGATCAAATAATTTCACGTCTTGCATCGAGCATTCGGTCGGTAATCCAATAGATGTAGCTGAAACCTTGCAGGCGTCCTTTCGTACATTCAAAACTTGATCTTTCATGCTCCTTCGAGTGAATTTACATATTACTGGTCGCGGGCCAGAAGATGCATTTCTGGTAGGAATGCGATGGGCAATATCAATGTCGTAATTGGCGATTGAGACTCCCGTTTGTTTAAAAAGGTTTAAACATAAGGCAGTAGTATCGGAGGCTGATTCATGCGCGTCAGTTTCTGGAAGGCCGATGATCTTGATGTTGTACTGGTAACTGTAACGCTGAACTTGTTCCAGCGTCGTGGAAATTTCTTCCACCCGGGCGGCCAGCAAATCGAGTCGCGAGCGGAGCTGGTTTAGATTTGCGTTGAGTTCCACTCGAGACTTGTTGAGGTCGTCGTATGATTTGCCATAGAACTCCAGGCTACCCAAAGTAGCGGAAGTTATGAGATAAATAAAGTATCACTCAGCTGCTTTGACGACAAGCGGTATATTCATGATAATGGCGTGACAAG
Organism: Pachyseris speciosa; assembly: GCA_016490735.1. Taxonomy (NCBI): domain Eukaryota; kingdom Metazoa; phylum Cnidaria; class Anthozoa; order Scleractinia; family Pachyseridae; genus Pachyseris; species Pachyseris speciosa. The sequence continues at coordinate 892,056 of JAEMWC010000116.1, read as the reverse complement.
CTATGCATATGGACATTATAAGATCTAGCTGTTGCGGTGTTTTTATCGCCTCAAACCCACTGATTTGCTCAGTTCAGGATAGTATTAATTTAAATCACTGCCCTCTTTCTGACCCTTTACCCGAAGAATTAGCATATGTGACAGGAACATTTGTCGGGGGGTTTCCCTTTCGAATGAGTCACCAAACTACGTCACTATGTTTAGGGGATTCTAGATTTTTTCGCTTTTTACACATGCGTATTATTTTTTATCTTTGTAAATTTCATTTATGTACCACAAGCATAAAAATGAAAATACAAACGCAAATATAAGGGTTGTTTCACACAGATAAAGAGTGGCTTGTATACAGAGTATCTAACGATTGGAAAAAGCGGGGGCCTTTCGTTAGCGAAATGTATACAAGCCACCCCATGGAATAATGAAAAACCCCCGCCGTTATTCCATGGGTTAAAAAATGAAAAAATAAATAAAAAATAAAAAATGAAAAAATCACCCTGAGATGGTGTCGGATTGTTGGGTAGAGCTATAGTTAAGCTTCGGCTTCTCAGAAGTGCCGGTTCAATCTCAAGCCGGAGGGTGAAAAAAACAAATAAACAAATACTTGGCCTCAAGAGGGTCTGATAGGGCCAGAGCGGAGTGGTGGTGGGAACATAAATGATAGCGGAGCTCCAGCGGCCCAAAGGGCCGCGAGCGGAGCACCATACCTATAGAAACCCGTCAACTGCTTTTCTCATGGTAAAAATGGCTAGCGGTATTGCTCGTGGGCGCGCACGACGACGACGACGGTGGTGTTGCCCAATAACTAATAATATCCTAATAATAATCATAATAATCCAACATGGCGGCCATACTCCACCTGGCCCAGCAGCTAACCAGCTAGTTTACAGTTTACACCCAGCGTACGTCTTTGATACTAGACATCCATCATATAGCCAATTGACACCTGTCAAAACAAGGTATCCGCTGACCAGTGTCACGTGACCATATCGCGGGCTCAAGTTGAGACCTCATCGAGGTCAGCTGTTTTTTGAAGTTGACCGCTGACCAGGTACTTGCTTTCGATTTGATCGCAGGCTCAAGCCAGGTATGGGACACCCAAACCAAATCGAGGCTTAATTTTTCGCGCGCTTTCTGCGGCTCGTAATTTCACATTCACTTGGTTTCTTCATTTTGAGCAAAACAACTTCATCGTCTTCGATCGAAGTTTGTCTTTAAATTCGCGTAAAAAGCATAAAAATCAAGAACTTGTCAGATACTCCGGAACGTGAATTTTCAAGTGATGAAGGGAAGAGCGATTTTTCTCAAGAAAAGCTTCAAACTTGGATCGATTGTGCGGTTGAAAACAGTATAATTCAACGCTTCAAGGGCTTTCACTTTACCGCGGCATCTTGCATCTCACTAAGAAAGGTCACTTAACAGTTCACTTGTGTTAATGGGAGGAACGAGTAGCTCAAACTCTGTGGAAAAAGCTCTTTCTTTGGACAAACCGTTTGCTATTTTTGCGGATGCTTGTTTTTACTTTACTGAAGCTTACGTATTTTCAAGTGGTAGAAACCTCTACAACACAGCGCAGGACAGTGAGGTGAATTAAATAAATAGAAGCTTAACATTTGGTTTAATCGTTGTTACTTTTGTTCAGGAATGAAACTTGTATTTTTCTCTCGAATGCATATAAATAACAATCATCTGTACTCGTTTTGGACGCAACGAAGTAGTTGAATTGTTTGTTTTTTTGTTACGTTGTTTTCTTTGCAAGCGAACGAGTGTTTTCACTCGGCTTCAGGCTGACTGTTTTTCGACCTTGGTACCTCAATAGCGTTAAGAAACTTTTGCCCTTATCTTAATAACACGTAATCACAATGAGTCCTCGTAAAATTAAGCATTAAAGCTCGAGTAAAAAAAAAGCCGATCAAATCCATGTGCATGTGCATGTGCAAGTCTCAAAATCTGACATAAAGTTGTCAAAATTTGAAAAACGTTTTAGAGATCTTCGTCGAAAGCGGCCTGTAAACAACAATATTAAGTTTCGCCGTCTATAAACATGTCGTCTCAATTTGTTTGAACCGGTAAGAATCAGCGTTTGGATGTAAAAAACACCGAAATGGGTTGACTGGCTGGGCTGGCTTTGATAAATTTTATATTGGACGGGTCTGCGAGAGAAATGCTGGTGTGGTTTGGCAAGCGCTTTCTTCGTTAACTGGATCACGCTTTCCCACTGAGAATGATTAATTGAAGAAGGTTCTTCGGAAGACATGGGAAGTACCAGTAAAACTATAAAAGCTCTTTAGCGTTTTGTGACAGCCAAGGAAAGATTTTGTGGGAAATGGCGCTATTATTCAGCCCTGTCGCGTTGCGAGTGATTGCTGCCTCAGCGATTTCTGTTGACTGCTCTAAACGATCAGGTGTGGACCTCTTTTTTGTCTTTTCTACGGACATTTATGTCGAAATTGCTAAGCAATTTTTGTTACTTGTCTAATTTCTCCACCCTCTCCAAGAATCTTCGAAGAAATATTATTCGTATTGTGCTTTGTTTTCTTGTAATACTTGTGTTTGTTGTTCTGTTGTTTCTGAACCGCGGTCAATTCCTGTTGACTGGTCTTAACGATCAGTTTTTACCCTTTATTGTCTTTTCTACGGGCATTTATGTCAAAATAAATACCGATTTTTCTAGACTAATCAGTACAAGCTATTATTATTACAAGCTAGTCTTGTTTAATTTCTCCACCTTCTCCTTCTTCCAGCAAAACACTCGCATCGTACTTTGTTCGCTGGTAGTGTTTTTTTCTTAATCCGCTTTGAATTCCGTTACGCTTTCATCGGAAAGTAGTTAGGACTCACGAATGTCTGTATTTTTTTTTTGCAAACGTTTGCTATCGAAAACTCTTCGTTTTCCCTGCTGCTGCTCAATTGTTTTGGACACAAATTAAACTGGCCCAAATAAAGCCATGCGAAGTTGCTCGGTGAGAGTGTGCAACTCCGATTCTAGGCTTGGCCTGGCTAAATATATATATGGCCTTCAGCTTTTCTTTTTATAATCGCTACATACCAGACTGGAATGGTGTGCCATCGAACATCATGCATGCACCTTCTATAAGCAGTTTTAAGTCCTATCTATTACATTATTTGTGTCAATTTTAAATCAGATGTAGCTTGTGAGTGACAAGTATGTAATTTAATTAGGTTAGCTTTGGATTGTATTTCAATTTTACTTCTTTATTTTTAGTGTCAATCTCAAAGCAGGGGTGACTTGTAAGAGACAAGTATTCGATTTAATTTGATTAGGTTAGCTTTGGGCCACGTTTAAATTTCACCTCTAAGTTTTTAGAATGTGTAATACAGTAATAGCCCACGTATAAGAACCTGAATTTTCTAATTTAGCCTAAATACATTCTTATATAAATGGTACTGAAAGCAAATTTAGGCTACCAAGGTTCTTAAAATAGGTTCTTAAATTTTCATATGAATTTTATCTGAATATACTATATATATGATAAATATCATCTCGTAATACAGTATAAATCATTTATTTGTACCATAGAGAAATGCCTATAGGCAGTTCACTGCAGGTACAGTATATGTCCTTAACAAAGCATAACAAAGAAACTCATTCAGCAGTTTCTACCTTTACACTTTTACAGCAACCCCAATGATAAGAACCTAACTTAAAATTTTAGCATTAATAGGTTCTTATGTGGAGGGGGCTTAAAATGAAAATTTTAGCCTAACAGGTTCTTAAAACCTAGGTTCTTATACGTGGGCTATTACTGTATTAGATAATATTCTTTGTATGGGAATTTACTTTCTTCCAATTATTCTCCAGTCGTGCACTTTTTTTGTATCAACTTAGATGTATTTGCATGACAAAGTATTACTAAACTTAAAGTAAGCTCTTTCTCATTAATGTACACATCCTTTGGACTTCCTTCTCCTGCATGCAGTCTCTCAATTAATTTTATTCATAGCTGGTCACACCAATCTTGTGGTATGTTTGGATGACATTTGACACTAATGTGTAGTGGGATTTTTGATGTTTGATGAAGTATGTTGTGCAATTTCAAATGTACATGGAGAAATGTGCGACTACTCCTTACCTTTCTTGCAAAATAGAAAATCAAGTTAAGATTGCTAACACGGATTTCCAGCACTTTTGCTTTGGCGAATCATTACCTTAAATCCTCATACTACATTGTTAATTACCTTGATAGTGATATCAACCAAATGCCCAATATTTTATTATCAAGTTGCTTAGTATTGCACTTGGCTGGCCAGAAAAGCAGCTGGATTTCTTTTTGAAAACACCGTAGGTGCATTGATTGATGAGCTTAATGTCAGCAAGCAGTTTTTGCGATAGTAAGGTCAAGAAGTAACTGATCAAGAGAAATATATTGGCCTTAATGCATATCATCTAAATATTTTTATTGATTTCCATATATTCCAGAGGATACACAATTTCTGATTTCCAACTGTCTCATGGGAGGCTTTGGATAACTGAAATTGTATTCATTATGAAGAGATGATCTGAATCACTATATGTCTGATGTCGGATACTGATTCAAAATAGCATTCACCAGGCTTCTCCACCAATTTCTAGTGGCTCTAAACCATAACTAAGTAGCCTACAGTTGAACGGGGAAACAGACCTGTCCTTAGGTATTGCTCTAAGATGTTAAGAAATGTTTTGTTTTAAAAATTTATAGATGCAAACTAGCGTTGCAGGTTCTTTTTTACACAAAGTATTAAAGATTATTTTTTTGAAAAAACCTACCTCAATATATATTTTTTGCTTTTTAACATCTCCAAACTCAATTTGCAAAGGAATTTTATTACCTTACTGAATAGAACGCTTGTTTTTAGGAGGGTTGGGGGTCCAAATCCGTAAAAGGGGGTTCATATCTGCTAGCAGGTCTGGACAAGGGGGTCCAAATCTGATCCTCAAGCAGATCTGGACTGGAGGGTGCAAATCTGCGGGGGGTCCAAATCCACTGTGATACTGGCTCAGATCACCTTTCCATACTATTTTTTACAGCCTTGGGTCTGTAGCTTGAGTGAGGTCAGATGGGTGATATGACAAGCACACTATATGTAAATGCCAGTAGAAAAAGAATGCTTTTGGAGCTCCGCTTTTAGGCTTGGCTAAATATATATATTAGTGCTCTGGTGGTGTGGTGGTGGGAATTCAAAAAAAAAAAAAAAAAAAAAAAAAACCTCTCATGAGGGACGGGTGGTGATTCAAATTCCAAATTAAGTCCCTCATGAGAGGTTATAATAATAATAATAATAATAGTTTATTGATATCCCTCTCGCAGCCTAAAAGGCTGAATTACAAGGATGGTCAGTGACAATAGTACAAGACACTACGGTATAAAGACAGTCAGATAAATAATGATATAAATATGATTAAAGCACAAATAACAGAGAAAACATAACAGAGAAAAGGATTACAACTGGTCTTGATACTTAATGGTGCAGAAATCTGCGAACCGCTTTGTCTTGGGGACAAAGCGCACCGGAACACGTTCGCCTGATCGGAGGCAGTACGGCCTGTCAATTGACACGCGAGGAATTAATGGCTTAAGGACAGGAGACGACAGGCAATCACGCTTGATAAAATTTATGCAAGCTTCTTCCCTTCTCTGGGAAAGGGCAGTGATGTCAGATTGAATTAGGGCTTCGTCATAGTGACAATTCGGCAGAATGATGCGTAGGGCCCTTTTTTGTACAGATTCTATAGCATCATCTAAGTACTTTGGCAGAGCTGCCCACACAGGGCAGGCATATTCTAGTACAGATCGTACAATGCTACAGTACACTTGCACTAGCTGCTTGATAGTGAGGCCACTCTTCTTAAGCGCGCGTAGTGCGTACAAACGCTTATTGGCCTTTTTGACTATATACTCTATGTGTACGTTCCATGAAAGATCTTCAGAGATATAGACACCTAACAGCTTATAGGTTACAACCCTTTCAATGACAGAACTCGCAACGGTAAGGGGGCCAGGGGGGAATGGGCTATACTGCATAAAGTTAATGATCATTTCTTTACATTTCTTAGAATTAAGTTTCATGCCTCTTAATGAAGCATATGTATAGATATCAGATACTGTAAATGGTAGGTAAGATGGCGAGCACCTAGGGACGATTTCCATGGCAGTAGCATCGTCTACATACTTGACTCTGCTCTTACACTTAGCTGCCATCCCATTTACGAGAATGCAGAAGAGCAGGGGGGCGAGTTTGGTACCCTGAGGTGTCCCACCATTGAGCCCAACAGGGGGAGATAAGGAAGGTTCTGGTGGCCACCAGTTTTGCTATTTTTTTTTCTGCATCTTTAATTGCTTCAAATAATAGCTATAGGCGATGACTCATTTCCTGTTTTTCCGAGAATGTCACGCTTGGTGGTTTTCCGAGAAAGTCACGCATTTTAATACGAGATCAAAAATGTGCTGACCTTGGTTCCACCAGATTGAACAACTATAGTTTTTCCAAAATACGAGATCATTTTGCTAAAACACCCCCTAAATTAATTTTTGATCTGGTACCCCCAAACACTATACTTCTTTTTCGCAATTGCATAAATTGCGTTCACAACTGCGAGGATAATTCTTCATTTGATTTCATTTCCGCAGTTCATATATGATTCATTTCATATATCATTCACACTCATTTCTTTCACGGGAACATATGAACCCACAATTGACCTGCTCTCAACGTCAGTGGCTTCATAGCTCAGTTGGTTAGAGCATCGCGCCGGTAATCGCGAGGTCACGGGTTCGAACCCCGTTGAAGTCCTGAATTTTTTTTTCAGGCTTCTTTTCGCAATTGCATAAATTGCGTTCACAACTGCGAGGATCATTCTTCATTTGATTTGAGTTTTTTTTTTGCTTACTACATCCCATAGAGCCTGAATAAGTCTTATTCGTGATAAAAGGATTTCAGGCAAAGTTCTAGCAAGTTTTCTCGTCAATATTTTTGGTTGTTTACAACGCTGTACGCTATCAGCTGTGTTTATAAATAATTTCGCTCCGTACAAATTTATTATTTTTAGGATTCCTCGGAAAGAACAACATTGTTGGATTTTAAAGGGCTAAAAAAAGGTGTGCTACTGACTCGTTGGTCAAACGCGTTTTTCAAACACATCCGTGACGGACATAGTCCAATCAGCAATTGAAGTTTGATTCGAATATTTCAAAAATGATTGCATTATTCGAAACGACTAACGGGTTTAATGTTCAAATAATTAACTCGTTAATTTACTCTAGGGGGGGTACGCTTGACCTGTCTCTCTAGGGGGGTACGCTTAACCGTCAACCGTCAAAAACGCAATATTTTTACCGTCAACCGTCAAATGAGCAAGCCAATTGTAACCGTCAACCGTCAAAACTGCTTATTTTTTACCGTCAACCCGTGAAAGTCACCCATTGAGACTGCTCTCTCAACCATCCATAAGCCGCGCCGGCTTGTGTATGGTATCAGGAGCACCCAACGACAAGTTTCGGTAGATATCTGTTCGGTGGAGGGTAATTCGCCGTGGTCTTCGGCGTCGATTAAAGAGTACACTCGGATTTTCCTAACTAAAACATGGCCTAAAAGATTCGCAATGGAGAAATCATAGCCCATGAAGTTTTCGGAAAGGTCGTAATTGCAGTCAAAAACGTCAGCTAGAGTTTTCGGAAAGAAAATTGTTCCCTAGAAAGTTTGTGGAAAGTTTGTTTCAGCTTACAATTTCTCAAAGGAAGATTTTGTTCCCTGACATTTTCGGGCAATTAAAATTTCAGCTAGGGAATCCGAACAGATAAACTTCTTCTAGCTTATGAAAACAACACTTTGAACAGACTTGAAACACCATAAGGTACTTAAAAATGCCTTTCTACAGCCTTTGGTTTATTTGGCTCGTTGGGTGGCCCTGTGGTATGGTGTGGTATACTTTATTTAACTCAAAGAAACACGCTAGCCCCAACAACACTTAGCTGGTTTCCATGGAGGGCGTGTTTGTACAGACATAAAAAGAGACTTAAGCTAATAATACGAGATTAATACAATCAAACCTCTATTAAGCGGCCGTCTATTAAGCGGTCACCCTCTATTAAACGGACACTTGTCAAAGTCCCAAAAAGCGGTCCCCTTATTTACTGTAAATTCAACCTCTATTAAGCGGACGCGCTCACCATTCAGAATTCCCAATCGGCTAATTTTATTGTATTTCACCTCTTTTAAGCGGTCATGTTGTCAATTATCATGCGATATTTTGACACCGCGATACGCAAACCACGTCCAGTTTCTTTTAACAGTTCATTACCTCTTAATTGTGTTGTAAACACAGTTCAGTTGTAGACACAGTTCAGTCAGGTGCTCTCGTCATGTCGGTCATGTCGGCGGGCGCTCCGCACATGCCGGCATAAAACGCAAAACGTACCAGTGTTTTATGTCGTAAAATAAAATGAGTCAAGTTAAAAATCTACAAAAGGAAAACCTTCAACTAAAGGAGGAGATTCAAGCGGTAAATAGTGAACTCCAGAAGCTGAAATCGATTATCGAGCAACAACGACTTCAAGTGGACATCGAGCAAGTTGGAGACGCTGCAACAAGATATGGTAACAGTATCCAAAAGAGTGTTGATTTCTTATGTGAGGACCACCATATAACGAAAAACTTTCGAGAGGCTATGTCGAAAGAACTTGACAATCTAAGCCGTAAGCTTGAAGCGATTTCTACAAGAGTTGACAGTTTGGACGCCGCCATTGATGACTTACAGAAGCACAGCTTTCAGTACAACGTCAAAATTATTGGCTTTCCTGAACAGGATGAACATGAGTCTGCTGAAACCACCACGCAGTTGTGTTTAAAGCTTTTCCATACAATCGGAGCCAAGGGAGTGACGAAAAACGACATTGATATCGCTCACAGAGTGAGTAGCCGAAGGGCTGACCGCCATTACCCAAGACCTATTGTCTGTAAGTTTATAAGACGACTGGCCAAAGGAGAAGTCATGGCTCATCGCAATGAAACCTCGAACTTAAACCCTGATGATCTGGATTTATCTGATGATTCTCACACAGCAAATATCCGCATTCATGAACACTTGATCCCGAGATTACAGCAACTTCTTAGCGAGGCAAACAAATTGAAATCTACACATCAATTCCAGTACGCCTGGGTAAAGAACTCTGAGATTCTGGCTCGTAAATCTAGTAGTTCTCAGGTCTTCAAATTAAAACGTATGGCCGATCTTGACAACCTGAAGCAAAGCCTGGCCTGTAATCCAACTCAGGATTAAAGAGATAAGTGTCTTAACTGTTTTTTCGTTCATAATCTTAATGATGTGACACAGTTATTGGTAATGGCAACACACAAAGAGATGAAATTGCCATATTATAACTGTAAAGATCTGAAAAATGCCCACCCGCAGTATAACCCTCTACTGTACACTCATCTAGCCTCCAGGAAATCGATCTATTCATTTAATAGTTTGTATGATCTTGGCCTTTTTCAGAACGATTCCGTAGACAAAACGATTGATCCTGATGCTAACTTAATGACAACAAGTAAAATTCGTTCGAGCTACTATTCGCCTCATAGCTTCTCCGTGAAGTTTGAAAATACCACAAATAGGGATGTCGTATTCGATTTCTCTATTCTTCACACTAATATAAGAAGCTTAAGAAAAAATATTGAACATTTTCAATGTCACGTACTCAGTGACGTAAAATATAATTTCACGGTATTAGGTGTTACAGAAACGCGACTATGCGAAGGCGAATCTATTGATTTTATACCACAACTACCTGGCTATTGCTTTGAAGTTGTTAAAACCCCGTTGTCTGCCGGGGGTGTTGGTCTTTTTATTAATGAGAACTATAAATATCGAGTCTTAGAACGCTCTTCCAATTCCTCTTATCAAGCTTTGTGGATTGAAATATTACTACCAAATCACAAGAAAAATATCTGTGGCATTGTTTACCGACAACATAATAATGCAGATCAATTTCTTGATTATCTTTCGGACTCCCTCGAGTATTTCAGTAATCATAATAACAATTTATATCTCATGGGAGATTTTAATATAGACTTGCTAAAATATGAAAACTGTAAATACAGCCAGACACTGTTTCAGTGTATGCAAAGTTTTTCTTTGCTTCCTAAAATTGATAAACCAACACGAGTGTATGGGTCCTCAGCGACTTTAATTGACAATATCTTCACAAATAACCTGACGAATAATATTTCTAGCGGCAATATCGTCACCGACACAACCGATCATTTTTCGCAAGTCTGTATTGTCAATGTAAACAAGCAAAAATTACCACATACAAAAAAGACTAAATTTAGTGATTATTCCAACTTTAATGCTAATGAATTCAGAAATGATTTAAGTGCAATAAATTGGAAAGAGGTTTCTGGTAATTGCGACGTAAATAAGTCGTTCTCTCACTTTTATAAAACCATAAATCATGTAGTTAATAAACATGCACCGTTCAGGGATGTTTCAGTGAGAAAACTAAAAATGCTAACTAAACCTTGGCTAACTGCTGGACTAAGGAAATCTATAAAGGTGAAGAATAAATTGTTCTTTGAATCAAACTGGCCGAAATATAAAATGTATAGAAATAAGTTAACAACCCTTATTCGATTGAGCAAACAACGTCACTACCAAAAAAAACTCTAACATAAAAAATACACGATCGACATGGAAAGGTATTAACGAAATATTAGGAGATACGAAGAAAAGGAAGAAATAAAAAAGAATTAACTTCATTCGTGCTAACGAGCATAGCGTTTTATCAGATGATTCTAAAACGATTGGTAACGCACTCAACAAATACTTCTCGTCAATAGGGCAGAAACTTGCAACCGATATTCCTGAAGTTTACACTAATTTTTCTGATTATCTCGATCCACCTTTGCGGAACAGTTTTTATTTTGATCCAATTGTACCGCAAGAAATTGAAACAGAAATTACCTTGTTGCCATACAATAAAGCCCTGGGGCTTTATTCTACCCCTGTTAAACTGTTAAAACTTGCTAAATCAGTCATATCCATACCGTTAACCAAAATTTTTAACCAGTCTGTACTAACCGGGGTTTACCCTGCAAAACTTAAATATACAAAAGTAATTCCAGTGCATAAGGGTGAAGACGAGACGTTACCTGAAAACTATCGGCCAATTTCTTTGATATCAATCTATAATCGTTCATTTGAGAAAATCTTATATCGTAGGCTGATAAAGTTTATAGACAAGAATGATATTCTTTATGATTTACAATATGGCTTTCGCAATAAACATAGTACCCAGCACGCGATTCTTGATAGCGGAGCTCCGGCGGCCCGCAGGGCCGCCAAGCGGAGCACCATACCTATAGAAACCCGTCAACTGCTTTTCTCATGGTAAAAATGGCTAGCGGTATTGCTCGTGGGCGCGTACGCACGACGACGACGACGGAGTCGCCCAATAATTAATAATATCCTAATAATAATCATAATAATCCAACATGGCGGCCATACTCCACCTGGCCCAGCTGACCAGCTAGTTTACAGCGTAAGTCTTTGATACTGGACATCCATCTTATAGCCAATTGACACCTGTCAAAACAAGGTATCTGCTGACCAGTGTCACGTGACCATATCGCGGGCTCAAGTTAAGACCTCATCGAGGTCAGCTGGTTTTTTGAAGTTGACCGCTGACCAGGTACTTGCTTTCGATGGGATCGCAGGCTTAAGCCAGGTATGGGACACCCAAACCAAGTCGAGGCTTAAATTTTTCGCGCGCTTTCTGCAGCTTGTAATTTCACATTCAGTTGGTTTTCTTCGATCGAAGTTTGTCTTTCGCGTAAAAACATAAAAATCAAGAACTTGTCAAAAGATACTCCGGAAGGTGAATTTTCAAGTGATGAAAGGAAGGACGAAAGGTTTTTCTCAGGAAAAGCTTCAAACTTGGATCGATTGGGAAGAAGCTCTTTCTTTGGACAAACCGTTTGCTATTTTTGCGGATGCTTGTTTTTACTTTACTGAAGCTTACGTATTTTCAAGTGGTAGAAACCTCTACAACACAGCGCAGGACAGTGAGGTAAATTAAATAAATAGAAGCTTAACATTTGGTTTAATCATTGTTACTTTTGTTCAGGAATGAAACTTGTATTTTTCTCTCGAATGCATATAAATAACAATCATCTGTACTCGTTTTGGACGCAAAGAAGTAGTTGAATTGTTTGTTTGTTTTGTTACGTTGTTTTCTTTGCAAGCGAACGAGTGTTTTTACTCGGCTTGGCTGACTGTTTTTCGACCTTGGTACCTCAACAGCGTTAAGAAACTTTTGCCCTTATCTCAATAACACGTAATCACAATGAGTCCTCGTAAAATTAAGCATTAAAGGCGGAAACTCAAGCTCGAGTGAAAAAAAAAAGCCGATCAAATGCATGTGCATGTGCACGTCTCAAAATCTGACATAAAGTTGTCAAAATCCTGTCAAAAATGTCAAAGACCAGCGCGCTTCACTCGTCATTTGAAATCTTCGTCGAAAGCGGCCTGTAAACAACAATATTAAGTTTCGCCGTCTATAAACATGTCGTCTTAATTTGTTTGAACCGGTAAGAATCAGCGTTTGGATGTTAAACACCGAAATGGGTTGACTGGCTGGGCTGGCTTTGATAAATTTTATTGTGGACGGGTCTGCGAGAGAAATGCTGGTGTGGTTTGGCAAGCGCTTTCTTCGTTAACTGGATGACGCTTTGCCACTGAGAATCATTAATTGAAGAAGGTTCTTCGGAAGACATGGGAAGTACCTGTAAAACTATCAAAGCTCCTTAGCGTTTTGTATCGGGCAAGGAAAGATTTTGTGGAAATGGCGCTATTATTCAGCTCTGTCGCGTTCCGAGTGATTGCTGCTTTAGTGATTCCTGTTGACTGCTCTAAACGATAAGGTGTGGACCTCATTTTTGTCTTTTCTACGGACATTTATGTCAAAATTGCTAAGCAATTTTTGTTACTTGTCTAATTTCTCCACCTTCTCCTAGAATCCTCGAAGAAATATTATTCGTATTGTGCTTTGTTTTCCTGTAATACTTATGTTTGTTTTGTTGTTTCTAAACCGCGGTCAATTCCTGTTGACTGGTCTTAACGATCAGTTTTTACCCTTTATTGTCTTTTCTACGGGCATTTATGTCAAAATAAATACCGATTTTTCTAGATTAATCAGTACAAGCTATTTTATGTACAAGCTAGTCTTGTTTAATTTCTCCACCTGCTCCTTCTTCGAGCAAAACACTCGCATCGTACTTTGTTCGCTTGTAGTGTTTTTTTTTTATCCGTTTTGAATTCAGTTACGCTTTCATCTGAAAGTAGTTAGGACTCACGAATGTCTGTCTTTTTTTTTTGCAAACGTTTGCTATCGAAAACTCTTCGTTTTCCCTGCTGCTGCTCAATTTTTTTGGACACAAATTAAACTGGCCCAAATAAAGCCATGCGAAGTTGCTCGGTGAGAGTGTGCAGCTCCGATTCCAGGCTTGGCCTGGCTAAATATATATATAGCCTTCAGCTTTTCTTTTTATAATCGCTACATACCAGACTGGAATGGTGTTCCATCGAACATCATGCATGCACCTTCTTTAAGCAGTTTTAAGTCCTATCTATTACATTATTTGTGTCAATTTTAAATCAGATGTAGCTTGTGAGTGACAAGTATGTAATTTAATTAGGTTAGCTTTGGATTGTATTTCAATTTTACTTCTTTATTTTTAGTGTCTATCTCAAAGCAGGGGTGACTTGTAAGAGACAAGTATTCGATTTAATTTGATTAGGTTAGCTTTGGGCCACATTTAAATGTCATCTCTTAGTTTTTAGAATGTGTAATACAGTAATAGCCACGTATAAGAACCTGAATTTTCCAGTTTAGCCTAAATAGGCTCTTATATAAATGGTACTTAAAGCAAATTTAGGCTACCAAGGTTCTTAAAATAGGTTCTTATATTTTTATATGAATTTTATCTGAATATACTATATATATGATAAATATCATCTCATAATACAATATAAATCATTTATTTGTACCATAGAGAAATGCCTATAGGCAGTTCAGTGCAGGTACAGTATATGTCCTTAACAAAACATAACAAAGAAACTCATTCAGCAGTTTCTACCTTTACACTTTTACAGCAACCCCACCTAACTTGAAATTTTAACCTTAATAGGTTCTTTTGTGCAGTGGGCTTAAAATGAAAATTTAAGCCTAACAGGTTCTTAAAACCCAGGTTCTTATACATGGGCTATTACTGTATTAGATAATATTCTTTATAGGGGAATTTACTTTCTCCCAATTATTCTCCAGTCATGCACTTTTTTTGTATCAACTTAGATGTATTTGCATGACAAAGTATTATTAAACTTAAAACTTAAAATTAAACTTAAAGTAAGCTCTTTCTCATCAATGTTCACATCCTTTGGACTTCCTTCTCCTGCATGCAGTCTTTCAATTAATTTTATTCATAGCTGGTCACACCAATCTTGTGGTATGTTTGGATGACATTTGGCACTAATGTTTAATGGGATTTTTAATGTTTGATGAAGTATGTTGTGCAATTTCAAATGTACATGGAGAAATGTTAGACTAGTCCTTACCTTTCTTGCAAAATAGAAAATCAAGTTAAGATGGCTAACATGGATTTCCAGCACTTTTGCTTTGGTGAATCATTACCTTAAATCCTCATACTACATTGTTAATTACCTTGATAGTGATATCAACCAAATGCCCAATATTTTATTATCAAGTTGCTTAGTCTTGCACTTGGCTGGCCAGAAGAGCAGCTGGATTTCTTTTTGAAAACACTGTAGGTGCATTGATTGATTAGCTTAATGTCAGCAAGACGTTTTTTGCGATAGTAAGGTCAAGAAGTAACTGATCAAAACAAACATCGTGGTCTTAATGCATATCATCTAAATATTTTTATTGATTTCCATGTATCTTTCTTTCATAATTTTTTTGAGGCATACATATATCCAGAGGATACACAATTTCTGATTTCCAACTGTCTCATGGAAGGCTTTAGATAACTGAAATTGCATTCATTATGAAGTGATGATCTGAATCACTATATATGTGATGTCGGATACTGATTCAAAATAGCATTCACCAGGCTTCTCCACCAATTTCTAGTGGCTCTAAACCATAACTAAGTAGCCTACATTTGAATGGAGAAACAGACCTGTCCTTAAGTATCTCTCTAAGATGTTAAGAAATGTTTTGTTTTAAAAATTTATAGATACAAACTCGCATTGCAGGTTCTTTTTTACACAAAGTAGTAAAGATTATTTAAAAAAACCTACCTCAATATTTTTATTTTGCTTTTTAACATCTCCAAACTCAATTTGCAAAAGGAATTTTTATTGCCTTACTCAATAGAACGCTTTTTGGGGGAGGGAGGGGGAGGTGGGGCATCCAAATTCGTAAAAGGGGGTTCATATCTGCTAGCAGTTCTGGACTAGGGGGTCCAAATCTGATCCACAAGCAGATCTGGACTGGAGGGTGCAAATTATCAAAGGGTCCAAATCCACTGTGCCACTGGCACAGGTCACATTTCCATACTATTTTTTACAGCATTGGGTCTGTAGCTTGAGTGAGGTCAGTTGGGTGATATGACAAGCGAACATGTACGAAGCGTCCAAAAGAACACTAGTGGTTTCCCGGTCGCAGAGCACTTGAACTCTCCCGGCCACAGTCTATCTGACATCCTTGTTAGAGGTTTGCGGAAATATGCTGGAGTCAAGGCCAGACGGAAACAATTAGAAATGGAACTCATTTTTAGGCTCGGCACTATGTAACCAGACGGCCTAAATAATATTTTTCTTTTCTTATAAATGGCGCGCGCGCGTCCTTTTTCCGCGTGCTTAGCTCTTAGTAAGGTTTCTTTCAATTTTACAGTCGCGCAAACATTTAACGGTTTTCACACTGAAGAAGGGCTATGCCCGAAACGTTTGTGTTTTTTCACAAGATGTCACTTTGACACTTTTTTCTCAATTTAATAATTTTTTTTGAAATTTTGATATGACAAGCAGACTATATGTAAATGCCAGTAGAAAAAGAATGCTTTTGGAGCTCCGCTTTTAGGCTTGGCTAAATATATATTATTGTGAACTCCATACATTCTAATATGGACAATAGAAAGTACTCTTGTGGAATATTTTTAGATCTTAAGAAAGCATTTGATACCGTTAACCATGAGATTCTTTTGACTAAACTTGAACACTATGGAATAAGAGGAGTTATAAATTCTTGGTTTAGATCATATCTTTCGGATCGCCGACAGTCGATTGAAATAGAGAAATGCATATCTGAAAATGAAACGATCGTATGTGGAGTGCCTCAAGGCTCTGTACTTGGACCCTTCTTATTTTTGTTATATATTAATGACATCCATAAATCTTCCAAGGAATTTACTTTTCATCTATTCGCAGATGATACAAGTCTAACTTATGCAAATGACAACTTACGTACTCTTGAACTAACTGTCAATAATGAACTTGAGAAAGTAAGTTCATGGCTTAATGCTAACAAACTAACGCTCAACGTCAAAAAGTCTTATTATGTAATTTTTCGTCCGCGCCAAAAAAACTACCTTTCATTCCTCAAATTAAGATTTTTAATCCAACTTTAAATACTCGAGTAACTCTAGAGATGAAGGACTTTGTTAAATATTTGGGCATAATGATTGATTCTGAACTATCATGGAAGCATCATATTGACTTTATCTGTCACAAAATTAGTAGATCGGTTGGAATAATTGCTAAAATGAGGCATTACATTCCACGGCATCGTCTTTTAAATTTATATCATACACTTATTTCTCCTTATTTAAATTATGGTATCTGTGCATGGGGCAACTGTCCACAGACCTACCTCAATAAGATACTTGTTCTGCAAAAACGTGCTATAAGATTGATCTATTTTTCTAAACCCAGAGACTATGCAATCCCTTTTTTTATTGAAGCAAACTGCCTTCCTTTGCAGTCCTTGTTTTTTCAACAGTTAAGCTATTTAATGTATGACGTTCATGCTAAGACAGCTCCTAAAAGTCTTCTCGATAAGTTTGCGAAAATCAATACAAAACATCATTATAATACGCGATTATCTACAAAAGAATGCTTCTCTGTTAAATTCTCTAGAACCGAAAAAATGAAAAAATCTTTTACTAGAATTGGTGTGTCTATTTGGAATTCTATTCCACTTTCTGTTAAGACTCTTAAATCACTACTCCTTAATGTTCTAGGTAATGAAGATAATTATTTGAATGTTAATTATTTAATAGAATATTTTGTGAAGTTAACCTGATATGTTGTATATACTTCCAGTCGTAACTTTAGTCTTTTTCAAATAACATAATCCCTTGTACTTGAATTTATATGTAAGGTGTTTTCTTTCTGTATGCCTTTGTAATTCTCTTTTGTTTTTGTAATTTAATAACGCCTAAATTAAAGTCTTGTCCTGCCTAGATTAGCATTATAGCTATTTGCAGGACATGAAGTATTGTAAACTTTATATTTCTTTAAATAAATACGTTGTTGTAGATTTAATCGGTGTAAGAGTTGTTCATGGTGAATGGCAAAACTGAACGTTATTAATGTGGTTTACAACAAAGACGATTGCCTTATAAACAACATTAGGATCTCAGAACTATAATAATAATAATAATAATATTAATAATAATAATAAATGTCTTTATTCATCATAAGATAAAAAGTACATATCGTATATGTTACATAATTGAAATCATAATAAAATATAGTATTAGATCACAAGTGAAGATCGCATTTATAAGTTAATCTATTGATAAATGTATTCTTAAAACTTTCTGTGTTAATCAACATGCGGGCACTATTTTTATAACGTAAATTGTAATCGATGACCTGAGCCTTTGGGACTTGCTCATGTAGGGGGTGTATACTAAGTTTAAAAATTTTTCTAAAAAGTTTCCGGTCTTGTTTTTCCAATAAAGCTCTTATATTCAATCTGGCAGAGATGTATCGCCTTTTGTAGCATCTGTCTAGAAAATCTTGCACTGCTGTTAGTTCTGGCTCTGAGGCTCCGTAGACCACTAGTGCATAGGTAACATTGGGTAAAACAATTGTCTTAAATAAATAGTCTACCTCAAACTGATTACACCCCTCCTTCCGCAGAGATCTTATCACATATAAACATTTGTTGGCCTTACCAAGCTTGCTTTTAACATGCTTATCAAATCTACAGTCTTGCTGGAAATTGAGTCCTAAGACAGTAAGTTCAGAGCATTGTGGTATATTCGATATCATGTCAATGTGCACATCGGTATATCTTTTCTTTCGGAAAACAAGTTCCTTGCACTTATTAGGATTACATTTCATTAACTTACTATAAGACCATTCTAAAAACGTATTAACAAGTCCAGCCGCTGAGTCATTGTTCTTAAAAACAGGAACGACAATTGTGCAGTCATCACCATATTTAAAACAGATAGTTTCTTCACCTATACTATTCTCTAAGTCATTCAGATAAATGCTAAATAAATAGGGACCACTTACACTCCCTTGTATCGTACCCTTATTTACTTGCTTCCAATCACAGATAACATTATTGTATACCACCCTTTGCATTCTGTCCTGTAGAAAATTCAATCACCAATTGACTATATATGGATTTAGAGGGGTGTTTTTAAGTTTGTTTGCTAGAAGATAGTGGTTTACAGAGTCAAAAGCCTTACTAAAATCCATTGTGAACATCCTAACAGCTACGCAGTTAGGATCATCAAGGAACTTGCACACTTTATGCTGAATCATGACAAGAGCATCCGTACATGAACCACCCTCCCTGTACGCGAACTGCGAGTTACTTAGGTTATCCTTTACAATCTCTTGGGCATGCAGCCTATAGACAACTTTTTCGAAAGCCCGAGCGATGACCGGTGTCACGTTGATCCCTCGATAATCCCCATTGCCTTCCGGGATCTCGACTTTGGGAAGAGGGTTGATGTAGGCACTCTTCCATGATTTTGGCCAAGTGTGAGTGGAAAGTGACAAGTTCCACAGGCTGGTAACTATAGGTGCAAATATCTCAGCCGTGTCTTTCCATACCCAATAAGGAATCTGGTCAGGGCCGGTGGCGGTTTTCTTTAATCCTCTTAGTACATTCGAGACCTGTCGCTCGCTAATTTCCGTGACCTCACAGTTTTCCCTGATTTCCATAAGATTTGGTTCTATATAATCAGTGTCAAAACATAGGTCACCAAAATAGTTATTCAAGTCCTGGAGCGTTTGATTATCAAGCTTAATACACGAACAGCGACGGCGCTGGGATAATACATCAACATTTCTCCACCATTCCCGACTTCCCAGTTTGGCATCGAGAAGCAGTCTACGGTTGTCACTAATGACATCAGAAATCCTCTTGCTTAGCTCTCGCTGACGATCTGCATTAAGCACCGAAACTCTAGATTTTCTTCTGAGCATATATTTCACCAGCGGAGTCATCGAAGTGAGATCTCCTGAGGAAATAGAAACAGTTCTTAGTGGCATACACTTATTCATGATGGTTAAAATCTTTAGCTCAAAACTTTGTACCGCATCCTCGATATTTTCAGCCTCGATGACATCACGCCAGTTTTCCGCGTCCAGAGCAAGATAGAGGGTTGATTTTCAATGTTCCCGGCAATCTCTGAGTCTGACTTTCTGCCGAATGGGGTTCAGCTTTTTGCCGGCAGGTGCGATGAATCCCAAATGATCTGTCCTCATTAGCATTTTAACAGGATAGCTTTTGCCAAACAGATCTGATCTGTTAGTCAGACAATTGTCGAGGTGTGCGTCGCCTCTTGTTGGAAAATCGACGAAGGAATTCCCTCCTGTTAGGTGTTGAAGTCGCGTGAGATCAAGGAGATTCAGGTCACCTCCACAGACAATAGTCGTGTTCGGGTGTTTGTCAAGTGCAGAATCCGTGACGTTGACAAGGTATTCGACAAGTTCACATTCCGCATAATTGTGTTTGGGTGGGTGATAAAGACCACAAACTAACAAACGGAATCCCGAGGCGTGAACTTCCTTGAACATGCAATTACTTGACGTTTTTCTCATATTTTGTGTTACTGTTGCTGTTAACTGATACAATATACTGTATACATGCATGGTACAGTTCCAGTTTTACCTTATTACTGTATATATTACATTTTCGAAAACCTCTTTTAAGCGGTCAACCTCTATTAAACGGTCAGTTGGCTCTTTCTCGAGGGTGACCGCTCGAGGGTGACTGCAATAAAAAAACTACTAAAACTACGAAAATTAAGCTAAGAACGAAAGCTAACAGTAATAAACTAAATATTAAAAAATATTAGGATAGCTAGAACATGGCTAACATAACATGACATGACCCAATTGCGTTTTGATATATTTATTAAATGAATATATCGATTCCGCTAGTTTTGCTTCAATTGGGAGTTGGTTCGAAAGCATCGCGCCGCTATATGTGAAAATCCTTTTCAGAAACTCTCTCCTCGGTTTAGGAAGTGTCAGATCTGTAGCACTATTTTTGAGATGGTAATTAGTCTGATCAACATTCCTTCTAACAAAATAGTTCCTGAGGTCGGGCGCGGTGTCGTCATTTAGTATGTTATACATCAATGTTGATTTGGCACGGAGCCACCTCACATAAAGTGTGTCCCAAGAGAGGGTCTCGATTATACAAGCGGAACGAATATCATAACTGGCAGCACTAGGAACCCTAGCAGCACGAGATTGAAATCTTTGTAACTTTTCTTTTACTAATTTGCCGCAGTTGTCCCAAAGAGGGAAACAATATTGAAAATAGGGCTGTACGGGGCTCTTATAAACCTTTTCAAGCGTATTTACAGTAACAAAGGGCTTGATACGTCTTATCGCTCCAATACCCGCACTGGCCTTCTTGCAAATCATGTCAATATGACTATCCCAACTAAGTTTAATTTCATCTATCTGAACCCCTTACCATTTATGTGTATCAGTTCGTGATATGGGTATATTGTTTAACACAACGGGTTGTTCAGTATTCTTATTCAAATTATATGAGGAGCCAATAAACATCAATTTAGACTGATTGCTTATCCAGCGAAATCGCTATTTTCAGCGTGTTTATCATTTCAAGGTCGAAGGAGAATCTACTCTGGGTGCCAGAGGTTTTATTTTTCCTTTGCGAGGAGCGGTTAACCCGCTAAAGCGAACACACAGGTCAAGCCAAAAAAGAAAATACTCCTTTTGGTACCCAAGGTATAAAGGGGAATGGTTCTTCCGAAATGAAAAGACGGGTCAGTACAAAACGTGGACCACCCCCCCCCCCCTTCTGGACCCCTTCCAGAGCCCCTTCTGGAACCCTTTCTGGATCCCCCTTCTGGACCCCTTTTGGACCCATTTCTGGACCCCTTTCTGGACCCCCTTCTGGAAACCGTTCGAGACCCCTTTCTGGACTCCTTCCGGATCATAGGCTGTAAAAGTTACGAAATATAATCTGGACACCATCTGTCACACGACCGACCAAATAAGAGATGTGGGTTTATTCCTGATTTGACGTCACAAACTGATTTGGATGGCGGTACGTCTTTGTAAACATGCATGCAAATCAGATTGTGACTTTAAATCAGGAACATTCCCATGCCCCTTACTAGGTCGGTCGTGTGACAGATGATGGCTAGATTATATTTCGTAACTTTTACAGGTTATAAAAAGTCAAGAACTCCTTCGGTCTTTTCCTCTTTTTCGCCATTTTGATTGCATCATGCTATGCTGTCGGCTACCACCGCTGACCAAAAATATCATGAGCATCCACACGCGTTCGCATCGGAGGTGAAGGTAGGTAAAATGATTTTTCTTATGAATTATTCTTTCTTAGAAATGTTGAGATTGTACTGATGCGAAATAACAAAAATACTCTTGCCTACCTACAACTCTGATGGGAACGCGTGTGGATGTTCACAATATTTTTGGTGCACAAAGAAATGGCACGCTAAAGAATTATCATTAAAGGTTGAGCATTTTTTAGCGATCAATTTACGACTCAAGCAAATGTTTGAGCAAAGAAA